>QNUK01000346.1:0-522500 GCA_013621035.1 Clarias magur | reverse complement strand
GTGTAGGTACTGGTGGCATCCTGGAGCCCGTGACTGGTAAATTTTTAAAAGTCTAGACAGTTTCAGTCTCGATCTGAAAGATGAGTTCAGTGGCTAATTAGATAGAGTAATTAGATAAAGTTAATTAATTAATTAATTAATTAATTAATTAATTACATAATTTCCTGTGGATTAGCCAAAACTAGAGCAGGTGACTCAAATGAATTATATGGGAGGAGCTTATTCACAAAAATTCCCATTCCTCTCGTATTCCCGCTTTATGTCGACACACGAGCTCTTTACAGAGACGACTTCTGTCCCGCTGTCGACTCGACCTGTCTGTGTGTCATGTGAGGTTTAGGTGAAGTGTATTAGAAGGAGACAGACGAGGGCTATAGTGTTATTATTCAGAGTAATAACTGGCTGCCATGTGTGTATGTGTGTGTGTGTGTGTGTGTGTGTGTGTGTGTCTACAGATGGAGGGTACGATGGAGCGCAGGCCATTCCAGCTGGACTAGACGGTGAGTCAGAGAGAACAGAGAATGAGAAATATTCTAAAAGCTAATTACATATAATGCTCATAAGTGTGTGTGTGTGTGTGTGTGTGTGTGTGTGTGTTGTTAGGTGATGGTGGCTATCCATATGAAGCACAGCAGCTCAGACTAGGAGGTGACGGAGGAAAGCCAGGATATGGTATGTTTGTGACACACACACACACACACTGACACACACACTCCAGCTCATAAAGTTATAACTGTAATGATACTCAGGCTCAAACACTTAATGCTGTGGGTTACTGATCGGAAGGTTGTGGGTTCGAGCCCCAGCGCTGCCAAGCTGCCACTGTTGAGTCCTCGACCCAAGACCCTTAATACACTTAAATACAAGTGACAAATAATTAATGATGATGATGATTATTCATAACATTTGTGAAGATGATTAATTAATTAATAATTATTTTTAATGCAGGGTACAGAGCACCCCTTGGAGCAGGAGGTCAAGGTCCATACGGAGGTAAGGGTCACACTTCCTTTAAAAGCACGAACATCTCTTGCATTCTCATAATCGATGCATTGATCTTTTTATTTTTTCCTGACCGTGTGTGTGTGTGTGTGTGTGTGTGTGTGTGTGTAGGTGCAGGGAAAGATGGCAGCAAGGCCGGCGCGGCAGGTTACTACGGTAAAGGCATCAAAGGTGAGAAAACGTTGGATAGAATTTTCTTGTTTCCTTGCTTTTTAACTAACTAAATAAATAAGTGTTTTGTATTTTTTTTTCTATCTTTCACTGTGTTGTTCACTGTGTTGTTCGGTGAGCTTCATGTTTGCGTGTCTCATGTGTGATATTTTTCTCTCACCCTCGCTGCAGGCTGATTTCCGGGCCCCTGAGGTGTGACTCAGTGTGATGTCGTTGTGGTGGTGGTGCTGTCCTCGACCTCCCCCTATCTCACCCCCTCACCCCCTCCCCCATGATCGCCCCTCCTCATCATCGTTCGTGACCTTTTCTCTTGTTCTTGTTGACCTGGTGCTTATGGTTGTTGTCTCCTGCTGTCTCTGTGTGTCCATGCAGTCCTTGTGTTTTGTTTCGTTTCGTTTTGTTTTGGTCCGAATGTTTTGTGTCATGTCCATTCCTTGTCTCTGTATCTAACTAAAACCTCTTTTGAGCACTACTTTTGGCTGTTATTTTTGTTTATTGTCACTAAAAGTGTCTCCTCACTCGCTTCTCTCACGACTCGTTGTGTTGTCTTACAAGAATATTGACTAATTTTCGAAATAATTGAAATTGCGGGCTTGAATGGAACCACACTGATTCGGCTTGTCAGTCTGATCAGCTTTTATATCGGAGGATCAGGCCATGTAACCAGACAAAAGACAAAATGAAGGGTTGTGTGTGTATTTAATCTCTCAGACCTCATCCGTTCACAGGAAGTCACATGACTTCCTGTCTGTCTCAGAACGCTGGGTCTCAGCGACTAAAACCAAAGAGTGAAAAAGTTCATGCTTCTCTATTAAAACAGGTAAAGATGAGAGATATGCGATAGCTCATCGACCACAGCAGCTGCTGAAGAACTTCATAATCAGTCATTCAGTCTGACAACTCTGGAAAATTCTTTAAATGTAATGTTTAAATCACTTCTCCACTAAACCCAAAAACATCCAGCCTCGGCCCTCGTCAGAAAGCGACACATTCAGTCAACTGCTCTCTGAACTGCCCCTGTAATAGGACGTCCCCCTCCGTCCATTCGTGACATTTTGGGGTTGTGGTTTAGAATCTGGATCAGTCGCTCCATACAGATGGTATTAGTTCTGGTCCTGAACCTGATGTCCAGGTCTTTATCCACACCAGTTAAACGAGACTAAAGGGTTTCTTTCATCTCACATGATGTGTGCACTGTAACCACAACAAATCATCTAATACATTTATTATCAATTTAACAAAGATCGACATAACTCGAAAAATAAAGGGGTTGTTGGTTTTCACTTCAACCTCAGAGGCAGAAAAAAAGAATCCAAAGAATTCGAGCTGCTTCTGTGACCTGATTGTTAAAAGTATAAATTTTATTTCTTTAACAAGTGAACACAGGTCTCAGAGCTTTGTACTGTGTGTGTGTGTGTGTGTGTGTGTGTGTGTGTGTGTGTGTGTGTGTGTGTGTGTGTGTGTGTGTGTGTGTGTGTGATGTGTGTGTGTGTGTGTGTGTGTGTGTGTGTGTGTGTGTGTGTGTGTGTGTGTGTAATGCCCCAGCTGAAAACACCCCTCAGATAATGCATGTTTTCCCTCCTCTTCTGAACCCACCATTTCAGTGTCTATGCAAATGAGATGCTGCTGAGCCACGCCCCCTTAAAGTGCTACATTTAAGCGAGCCAATACAAAACCAATACAGAAACAATACAAAAAAGACCAAAAATTGTAGACCTGACCACACTGGAGACCCGACTCAATGTCGAAACACGACAAAAAGTTACATTTACTTTATCATTATTTAAAGAACTACAGGACTTCATCACCTGCCTGTGACAGTGACGGCTCCCTTCCAGATGCGCTGAACAACTTCTATGCACGGTTCGACATGCAGAACGACGTGACGTCGAGGAAGACCACCCCTCCGCCGAACGACCAGGTGCTGTGTCTCACCACGGCTGATGTGAGGAAAACTCTACGCAGAGTCAACCCACGTAAAGCTGCTGGACCAGACAACATCCCAGGCAGAGTGCTCAGAGAATGTGCAGAACAGCTGGCAGGTGTTCTCACCGACATATTCAACATCTCTCTCAGCAGCGCCGTCGTTCCCACATGCTTTAAATCTACCACCATCGTCCCCGTGCCGAAGAAGTCTTCTGTGTCCTGTCTCAATGACTACCGCCCTGTTGCACTCACACCCATCATCATGAAGTGCTTCGAGCGGCTCATCATGAGACACATCAAGACCCTGCTGCCCCCTCATTAGACCCCCTGCAGTTCGTGTATCGTCCAAACCGTTCGACGGACGACGCCATCTCCACCACACTCCACCTGGCACTGTCACACCTGGACAAGAAGGACACTTACGTCAGAATGCTGTACATAGACTTCAGTGCAGCATTCAACACAATCATCCCCCAACACCTGATCGGGAAGCTGAGCTTGTTGGGCCTGAACACCTCCCTCTGTAACTGGATCCTGGACTTTCTGACCGAAAGACCTCAAGCAGTGCGGATCGGGAGCTACACCTCCAGCACCACCACACTGAGCACTGGGGCCCCCCAGGGCTGCGTGCTCAGCCCCCTGCTGTTCACACTGCTGACTCATGATTGTGTAGCTGTTCGCTGATGACACAACCGTGGTGGGTCTCATCAGCAAAAACGACGAGTCAGTGTACAGAGAGGAAGTGCAGAGGCTAACGGACTGGTGTAAAGACAACAACCTGTCTCTGAACATCGAAAAGACAAAAGAGATGGTTGTTGACTTCAGGAGGACTCAGAGCGATCACTCTCCGCTCAGCATCGACGGCTCTTCTGTGGAGATCGTCAAGAGCACGAAATTCCTGGGTGTCCACCTGGAGGAGAACCTCACCTGGTCCCTCAACACCAGCTCTCTGCATAAGAAAGCCCAACAACATCTTTTCTTCCTGAGAAGGCTGAGAAAGACACAGCTTCCACCACCGATCCTCACCACCTTCTATAGAGGAACTATTGAGAGCATCCTGAGCAGCTGGTTTGGGAATTGTACCATGTCAGACCGCAAGACCCTACAGCGGATAGTGAGGACAGCTGAGAAGATCATCTCTCTCCCCTCTATCGAAGACATTTACACCACACGCTGCATCCGCAAAGCCACCAGCATTGTGGCTGACCGGACACACCCCTCACACTCACCACACACACACACACACACACACACACACACACACACACACACACACACACACACACACACACACACACACACACACACACACACACACACACACACACACACACACACAAATCACTCAGACGAACTAAATAACATCTGGACTGAACTGATAAACACACATGCACAATCACACTGATGTACATCCATCTCAATCTGCTCATCCCTACCTACCTGTGCTGCTCCTCGCAATTTTTTGCACAATATTTATTTCACTGCTATTTGCACACGATATTCTTGTCACAATGTAAACTGTTTACTGCTGCTCTTCCCACTACCTCAATTCATACTTCATCAAAAAGTACTGTTATGTGTTACATTGTTGTGTCTGTCATGTACCTCTTTGTTTGCACTATTTGCACGTGCACTTTGTCTATTGTGTATTTTTGTATAGATATTTGATAGTTCTTCTTTTAGATTAACTTAAAAATGTAAAAATGTGTGTTGTACATTTATGTTGTTGCATGTATGTAGCACCCTGGTCCTGGAGGAACGTTGTTTCGTTTCACTGTGTACTAACTGTATATGGTTGGAATGACAATAAAAGCCGACTTGACTTGACTCGACTCGACTTGAACATTAATGAGGATCTGTGAGACTCCTTCTACCTAGGTATCCTTATAGCAGATCAATCAGAGTCACACATCCAGTTGGTTGATGCTCATTAAGTCTTTATTTCTCTGAAAGAAAAATTCACATGAAGCTGAATACACGTACTGTAAGATACTGAAAAGTGAACACACATCAAAATATTGATTTGATGCATACGAACATAAATATATAAATATTTTAAATGCTTTATTATAATTAAACTGAACAGCAATTTACAAATAATGAAAGAGCTACAGGACGTAACCGGCTTCTCGAGTGAGGAGTCTCGAGTGTCTGTGCTTTGTAACAGTCAGAAGTTAATTTGTCTTATTAACTTCTGGAAACAGAGTAAAGAGAGTCTGGCGAGGGTAAAACGTGTTTACAGCTGCTATACTGTAAGTAAGAATGTAATCCTAAAAAAATGCCGTTGTGGTGAAGCTGTGGTATAAAGAGGCATAAAACATTTAGGAAGGTGCTGTTATAGGGAAATAATCAACTTCCCATCATCGCGTCATGTTTTATATCCTATTTCTTTCATTTAAATTTTTGGTTTCCAATTTGCAAGCAGGTTTAACAAGGACACGGTTCAGTCAGGGTTGCTGCACATCTCTTTACATGATGTAAGGAAGTACTGAACCTCACTACAAAAGCTGCATCACACTTTTGTTAGGATCGTATCCAATCAGCTTAACAGTTCGCGGCAGTTCATCGAGGATGACGCCCATTTCCTGCAGCACGTCCTGTGGAACAGGCTGAGAGTGCCGGGAAACGTACGCCTTCTCCACATTAAAATTCATGGGAGATCCAATGTAATCGGTGCACGATGGACCCGCTAAACTTGGCGCGCATGTCACCTCGGTTTTATAATACAGCACACCATGATTTAAACTGCAGAAATTCTCAGAGACACCCGCTTTCAAGGGGACGGTGCAGGCCCCGAGCAGGTCATCATCCCAATTGTTGTCCTCATCCCACACCTCCAGTTTTACAGGGTCAACATCTGACAGGATGACATCACCAAGGTCAAAGGGCATGCCCCAGTGGGGATTGTTGTTGTTATAGATCACTGGTGTGCATCCGATCAGCATGTTGTTATTGTTGTAAACTTTGACATACCCGTCCGTGCCAGTAGTGTGGTCTCCCCATAGCCCTGAAGCCCGTAGTACAGTCACCCTGGCCCTAGCGATGCCGCGTTTGGTGGGGCAGCAGTCGGGGTTCACACCAGGGTTATTCCTGCATGCACACAAACACGGTTCTTTAGGATTGGGTTTGTTTCCAGCGCTGCATGGATCAGAGCAGTTTCTCCACAGAGATTTCTCCAGGATGAAGTCATGAATGGCTTTGCGCAGGTGCTTTCGGGTTGGGTCGTTGGTGGGAAGAAGCTCGTGCAGGGGCTCAAGAGAGTAGGAAATCACATCTGGCTGCAGCGGGACGGAGGACAGCCACTCTTTATAGGCTCCGGGGTCTTTATCTGCTGAGAAGAGGAGCTCGGGCTCTGTGGTGTGGCCTCCTGAGATCTCTGTTAACCTTAAGAACAGAAAGAGAGAGAGAGATTATCTTTTGCCAGAAAACAGGAATTTCTTGAAGGAGCCATACTGGTGAGGTCAGTATTTTTGCGTGGTCAGTGTTGATGTGGGCTCAGTGTTAGTGTCGTCAGGTTTTGGTGCGGCGTCAGTGTTGGTGTGAGGGGTTTTGGTGTGAGGTCAGTGTTGGTGTGAGGGGTTTTGGTGCGGCGTCAGTGTTGGTGTGAGGGGTTTTGGTGTGGGGTCAGTGTTGATGTGAGGGGTTTTGGTGCGGCGTCAGTGTTGGTGTGAGGGGTTTTGGTGCGGCGTCAGTGTTGGTGTGAGGGGTTTTGGTGCGGCGTCAGTGTTGGTGTGAGGGGTTTTGGTGCGGGGTCAGTGCTGGTGTGAGGGGTTTTGTGCGGTGTCAGTGTTGGTGTGAGGGGTTTTGGTGCGGCTCAGTGTTGGTGTGAGGGGTTTTGGTGCGGTCAGTGTTGGTGTGAGGGGTTTTGGTGCGGTGTCAGTGTTGGTGTGAGGGGTTTTGGTGTTGGGTCAGTGTTGGTGTGAGGGGTTTTGGTGTGGGGTCAGTGTTGATGTGAGGGGTTTTGGTGTGGTGTCAGTGTTGATGTGAGGGGTTTTGGTGCGGGGTCAGTGTTGGTGTGAGGGGTTTTGGTGCGGCGTCAGTGTTGGTGTGAGGGGTTTTGGTGCGGCGTCAGTGTTGGTGTGAGGGGTTTTGGTGCGGGGTCAGTGTTGGTGTGAGGGGTTTTGGTGCGGTGTCAGTGTTGGTGTGAGGGGTTTTGGTGCGGCGTCAGTGTTGGTGTGAGGGGTTTTGGTGCGGGGTCAGTGTTGGTGTGAGGGGTTTTGGTGCGGCGTCAGTGTTGGTGTGAGGGGTTTTGGTGCGGGGTCAGTGCTGGTGTGAGAGGTTTTGGTGCGGCGTCAGTGTTGGTGTGAGGGGTTTTGGTGCGGGGTCAGTGCTGGTGTGAGGGGTTTTGGTGCGGCGTCAGTGTTGGTGTGAGGGGTTTTGGTGCGGCGTCAGTGTTGGTGTGAGGGGTTTTGGTGCGGCGTCAGTGTTGGTGTGAGGGGTTTTGGTGCGGGGTCAGTGCTGGTGTGAGGGGTTTTGGTGTGGTGTGAGAGGTTTTGGTGTGGGGTCAGTGTTGGCGTGAGGGGTTTTGGTGCGGGGTCAGTGTTGGCGTGAGGGGTTTTGGTGTTGGGTCAGTGTTGGTGTGAGGGGTTTTGGTGCGGCGTCAGTGTTGGTGTGAGGGGTTTTGGTGCGGCGTCAGTGTTGGTGTGAGGGGTTTTGGTGCGGCGTCAGTACAGGAGGGGTTTGCGCGGCCAGTGTTGGTGAGGGGCTCTGGCGCGCGCCAGTGTTGGTGCGGGAGGGGTTTGGTGCTGGGGTCAGTGTTGGTGAGGGTTTGCTGCGCCAGTGATGTGAGGGGTCGGTTGGTGAGGGGCTTGGTGCTCAGTGTTGGTGTGAGGGGTTTTGGTGTTGGGTCAGTGTTGGTGGAGGGGTCGGAGGGGGCCGTAAGCAGGAGGGGTTTTGGTGCGGGGTCAGTGTTGGTGTTTGAGGCAGTGTTTGGTGCGCGGGTCAGTGCTGGTGTGAGAGTGTTGATGCGAGGTTTGGCGCGCCAGTGTTGGTGCGAGGGTTTTGGTCAGCGGGGTGTGTTGGTGTGAGGGGTTTTGGTGCGGCGTCAGTGTTGGTGTGAGGGGTTTTGGTGCGGCGTCAGTGTTGGTGTGAGGGGTTTTGGTGCGGCGTCAGTGTTGGTGTGAGGGGTTTTGGTGCGGGGTCAGTGCTGGTGTGAGGGGTTTTGGTGCCGTGTCAGTGTTGGTGTGAGGGGTTTTGGTGCGGCGTCAGTGTTGGTGTGAGGGGTTTTGGTGCGGGGTCAGTGTTGGTGTGAGGGGTTTTGGTGCGGCGTCAGTGTTGATGTGAGGGGTTTTGGTGCGGGGTCAGTGTTGGTGTGAGGGGTTTTGGTGTTGGGTCAGTGTTGGTGTGAGGGGTTTTGGTGCGGCGTCAGTGTTGATGTGAGGGGTTTTGGTGCGGCGTCAGTGTTGATGTGAGGGGTTTTGGTGTGGGGTCAGTGTTGGTGTGAGGGGTTTTGGTGTGGGGTCAGTGTTGGTGTGAGGGGTTTTGGTGCGGCGTCAGTGTTGATGTAGGGTCAGTGTTTAGTCACCGCACTAACTGCTAGTGCTGCCCCAGTGTTTAGTGTGGACAATGTTGTGTCAGTGTTAATGGAATCATTGAGTGTGTAACTCACCGGTCATTGAAGTTACTGGAGAAGCTGTTTTTACTCTCAGTCTTGTCCTTGGCTTCGTCGCAGTGTTTGGCGTTAACGTTACTTGTAGCTTTTCCCATCACGCTGGCAGTCGCTTCCACATCCAGACATGTCTTTACCTCGTCAACACTTAGACCCTGCAGAGATGTCTGACACTGTCTGATACTTGTCACCGAGTGAACCTTCCCTCCCAGGGTCACCTGTCCAGCACAAAAATGTTAACTTCAGCATGTTTTCTAAAACATTTAGACATAAAACCATGGTATTCCTTACAAAAGACTTGGTTTTTAAGTCAAAAACATATAGTTGCCTAAAAAAGCTTGCTTAAAAAACAATGGTAAACAAATAAAATACATTTATATAAAATATATTCATTTTTGGTGGGGGTTGGCACTGCTGTCCAGGCAAAACACTCTTAAATTAATGCCTGCAGGGGGTTTGGGATGTCTGTTGATACCTTGTGACCGGAGGTAAAAAGGTTTACTCTGTACCGGAGTAAATGGCGTAAGAATCAGAATCCTTAAGTGACGTAAGACACAGTGTGTTTTTTGCATGTGGTGGACGAGGCACTGGAAAGGGTTTTTTCCTACTTATTCCTTTTTTAATTTAATTATGGCCAGTGCAAGTGGGCTGTGAATGGACAGAAGGTGCTTCTGTGAAAATAAGAATCTCTACTGCTTAGTTTAATATTCCAATTTGTGAACAATGAACATGAAGTAGTTAGTAATTAGTCAGTAATAGGTAGTAGTAATGTTTATTGTGTGTGAACTGAAGTTTAAGCAAGTGCTTGTTAAGGATGAACTTGCTTATAATATAATATAATATAATATAATATAATATAATATAATATAATATATATAATATAATATATTTATTACTGTTAGAATACTGTTAATAACTACAGTATACTGTTCCTAATAGAATCATAATTGTAGTATAGTATGATACTATGATAACAGATTTTCGATTTTCCTGCTACTAAAGCTCCTACTGTTACTATTACTGCTGGGATTATTACTACTACTACTACTACTACTAGGTATGGCTACTATACCCTTTGTCATGTTGAAGACCCGGGCTTAAGCTTTCTTTCCTTTCGATATTTCAGAACTCACTTTTTCCTCCAATGGCTTGTGCATCTGTTACCTTGGTGATGTAGTGCGTGCCGAAGTTGTCGATCAGCTTGTAGAAACGTGGCTTGAACTGAGCACTGTACTGCTTGGGGAGATGACTCAGGGCTTCTTTAAACTCTGGATGAATTATCGGCTTGTTAGAAACCCTGTAACTGAAGATTGGCATGAAATTGAGCAAGCATCACAACATTATCTCTGCATGAAAGGAAAATCTTTTACTTATTGTGTTAATACGTGTTTCTGTCATGTGATTCTAGTGAGTAGCTAATATTCTTACGTCACACTAATTGATGTGTGCGGTATGTTGTGTGGTTCAACAACAGGTTATTCCGTGAAGATCTGCTAATGATAAAACCATGCAGATGGATCATGCTGATTGATGACATAAGTGGAGTGTTAACAAAAAAATAAATTCCAGATTCAATATTTTTTATTAACAATTTGATGAAATGAAAGCTAATAATGCAGTGCAACTCAAATTACAATTTTTCGTGCATGATCCATGGATTCATTTCAGTTGAATTCAATTTATTTATTTGTATAGCGCATTTAACAGTTGTCATTGTCGCAAAGCAGCTTTACACAATTAAAAGAAATGATGGGAGTTTGTATGAAATGTGAACGTGTATGAATCAAAATGATGAGCTTGTCCCTGATGAGCAAGCCAAGCGTGATGGCTACAGTGGCAAGGAAAGACTCCCTGAGATGGTAATAGGAAGAAACCATGAGAGGAACCGGACTGAACAGGGAACCCATCCTCATCTGGGTGATAACGGAAAATGGAAGATTCACAAGCCTGCATAAACATGTTTCACTAATTGAGGAATGTAATATCAAGATGTATTTAGTGATGACTTCATAACGATCTTTAAGTTGCTTCGATTAAGGGCATCTGCTAAATGTCTTATGTGTAAATGTAAACGTTTTACCATGAACATTGTGTCCCTTAAATTTACCATCCCTTTGTTGGTGGATTTTTACTTTTAATCAAAACCTGGTTACTCCAACTAAATACTGCTCATGACACTAGATAACATTAATACCCCAGTTTAAATGACCAGTAAGTGTTATATTCACACCATACAGGGTTTATACTGGTCCAGTTGGACTTCCAGATGTATTCTGTAAGCCTGCCACATTATGCTCTCTAGAACCTAAACTTCTGACATTTACTGTTTGTGTTTTTAGGGCGTTCTGATGGTATTTAACGAAGATAATGTCTAACCTGTAATATCCACAGGAAACACTGTGACTGGTGAAACTGAACCTGTCCTTCTTGGTTTTCTCCATCGAATACTCAGCCAGCTTGGAGTTGCTTCCAGCCAGCGTGAGTGACCCCGCACCCCTCCTCGTATCGATTCCCAAATTCGCGCTCCAGTTGTTCTCTATAGAGGACGTGCTGGCGCTGACCAGGGACTCGCTGGACTGGTAGACGGAGCTGGACACCGTCATGCGGCACTTCTGACTCGGCCTCCAGTCCACCACTGAAACCGGGAGCTTCTGCTTCTTCCCCTCCATGAAAGGGTTCCGGCACAGAATGCAGGATTTGTCTTTGTGTTTCCATCTTTTCATGTCAATAACAAATGAACCTTTTCGCTGCATTTTGGTGATGTCAAAGCCTTCTCCGGCGAGGTCCGACCCCGGAGCGAAGTCTGCTTCGGCACAGTCTCGTGCTGATCCTTTTTCACATGACTGGATCAGAGGAACGAGGACCAGGAGTGACAGAAGACATGGCCACTTCAGACGGGCCAGTGCTGGAGACATTGTCGTAAATTCGAGTTTACTGGTGCACTTGGACGTTCGGGTGGTGTTTTTTGCCTGTCAGACGAACAAGACACTCAAAATCATCTGGTCTTAAATCTAAAAATGATTCTAAATATGTACATACTGTAGAGTCCCGTAATACACAAGAGCTAATCTAGGAGCGAGGGTTCCGAGTATAAAATCTGATCACTTATAATAATAGCAAGTTAATGATGCACTTTTACATTCAAGGACATGATTGCTCAGGTTCAGATTAATTCACATGTTCTTATATACGTTATTGTCCTCCACAGAAATGCATTAAAAGTGTGTGTTTGCTGATCTTTGAGGAGATGTCCACTGTTAGCTCTACGTCAGAGTCAGAGGTAAAGCTGTAACTTTAAACTTTGGACATCTCGAGGACAGAGGAGTTACGCTTGGTTGTGGTTTCTTAATTACATGGCGGAGTAAACAAAGAGCGATTGGTTAGAGAGCGACTATTTATAGCAGCTATAACGTAAGTGAGAACTTGTTTCACATTGTTTACATGAAAATAATAACATCATCGCACAAACACACAGTGGTTAATTACTTACTGATATAGTCTGTCGTGCACAGATCTACAGTATATACCTGACATCAAACTAAAAGTGAAACTAAAGAAACAATTTTTAGGTTCATTTGTTTTTTTTTGTTTTTTTTTGTTTTTTATATAAAGAGTATTAGCTTACCCGAGTTGCTCTAAGCCGACACTTATATCTGTCGTGTGTGTGTGTGTGTGTGTGTGTGTGTGTGTGTGTGTGTGTGTGTGTGTAAGTTTTTTGTCTATGCTAGTGGGTGGGCTTCATTATTGTTTCTGGAAGAAAAACCTAAATGTGGTTGTGATAAAATATGCGTGGTTAGGAGAAGTAAGTCGCTTCTGATTGGTTAATTCTACAGTAATCCTGAGTGAGTCAGTTTTTTTTTGTTACTCACCCCAGTGTGCACTAGTAGCTTTCATCCTCGCTACAGTCGTCAGTGATGAAACAATGACCACAGCATCTGTATGTCCTTTAAATCTGTACGCATGATATGTTCACCTGTTGAGTAGCAACAGTATTTCAGACCTAGGATATTTATATCAAAGTCTAAAAAGATAATAAGAGAAACACCCGAAGCCTGTTTTTACATGAAATGTTTATGTGACGCATTTGGAAAGCTCTTCCCCCGGTGATCACCTCTACAGCTCCCAGCCCACCACAGCCCTCCATAAGCAGTCAAATCAAAACCACACATGTAGCTTGAGCTCATTTTCTGGAAGTCACGTGGACTTTGTGGGTGTCCTCGATGTGTGAAGCAATTTTCAGCTTGAAAGAGTGAAATGTGACTTTCATTTAAACACTTCAGCATGGTGGATACGGCTTTGCTTCAATAAGAGTTTTATTGAGCATCAGAAAAGAAACAGCACTGCACCAATACACAGGCAAAGTTACGAAATCATGCACAAAAGTTTGAATAGTTTTATAAAATTACAGTTTAATATTCACAGCTCTACACATTAATATTATACATTATATACACTGAATTCACATGTTAAAGTTCTATGCACCGTTATCTAGCATTTAGCACAGTGCAAGTATAATTGTGCCTAACTACTCACTAATCTCTTCATGTCATTTAGTTTCAAAAATGCTGTTTCATTATCATCATACTGTTGCACTCATGACCGTTTATGAAAAAAAATAAAAATTAAAGGTTGTTGCAAAAATAATAATGCACCAGTACAACTTGCCAATATTCTGTTATTTTACTATAAAATCTTTTTTTACATTTTTTTTTTTAACAAAAGCTGGTATGAATATGCAATAGGGTCACAAGCCACATAACTCCTTTACAAATCATAACCTGCAGCTTTACCAATGTTGCTCTAGTGGAAAGTGTTCATAGAGGAACACTCCCCTTGCCAGCAGCATGCTTCTGGGAATCGGGCTACTCTGTGCATCCATGGTAGAGGGCACATACTCCACTGGAATGGACCACTCAAACCTGGGAGACAATTCACTTCCACTTTATAAAACAGTGCTCCATGATTGAGGGGGCAGCCACCTGGATGCACTCCAGATCTCAGCTGAGAAGTGCATAATCCGAGAAAATCGTCATCCCAGTGGCTGTCATTGTCCCACACCTCCAGCGTCACAGTCAGGTCCTGATTGTCAAAACTGAAATACAAGTTCCATGTTGGCCAGTCATTATCCCAGATCACAGGAGTCTGTCTTAAGTAAATGTTTCCGTTGAAGAAAAGCTTGACGTATGAATCTGCTGCATTACCAAATAAATCTCCATATAAACCAGTGGCTCTGATCACAGTTACAGTAACCTTAGCGTATCCTCTCCGAGTGGGGCAGCAGTTGAGGGTCACACCTGGGTTGTGGTGGCAGCTGCAGCTGCACTGTTCCTCAGAGTTGGTCTTCACACCGGTCTTACATGGGCTTGAGCAGTCTTTCACCAGAGCCCTCTGTAAGATGTAGTTCTTGATGGCTTTGCGCAGATTCTCTCTGAGAATCTCTCCACTCTCCGCCATTTCTCCACTGCCCACACCACGGCGAGACACTCTGAGGCCACTCTGAGGCCGAATACCTGCTTTCAGTTCCATGCAGCAGCCGGGAGGCGTAGGCGATCATGTGTTCCCCATCCTCATGATCCTGGGTGAGTACTGCCCCCAGGCCGATGTTGCTGGCATCTGTTTGCACCTTGAAGGAGCGGCTGAAGTCTGGAGCTGTTAAAACCAGTGTGTTTTGCAGAGCTGCTCTCAGATCTTCGAAGGCTGACTGGCATTCGGGGCCAAAACCCACTCGTCTCCTTTCTTCTTCAGAGCATGTAAACAAGCAGCACATTCTGAGAAGTGGGGAATGAACCGACGGTACCAACCAGCCAGACATAGGAAGCCACTGCATGAAAAGAGCTGTATTTTGTCATGGAAAAATATATAAGAACAGTATTATTTGAGCAAGAAAGATCAATCAAGTCACAGCAACAGTAAAACAATTCCTTTATTGCAATAAAGTAATGACACTCGTCTACCACACACTCAACAGTATGCAGAAGAGAAGTGTGTCATTCCTCTTCTCCTCCCTCCTTATATACCTACAAGATAGATTTTCAAATGGGCCTCTTTGCCCTGTTGTAAATAGATAAGGAGAAGGGGGTTACAGACCAGGAAACAAGGAAGTAACAGATAACAGTTTACTACTCCCTAAGATGTTGAAAGATAACCTTTTGCAAGATCTGGAGTTTTTCACACAGATCCACAAAGAGAAAGGAAATGTTCATTCTTAAGGAAATGAGTAGCATTCTAACTTTAAATGCACATATCAGCACATGGAAACCCTTAACAAAAAAGGTCACATACTCTACAGACATATGGAAAGGATAAAATTTACCATCACAGTCCCTCCTTTTATCCTAACAGGATAACTTAATGCAAAGCATTTTATCCCAGAAAACATGTAAATACTTTCGATGTAGTCCATAAAACATCAGACACATATATTCTTCTAATGAATTTTCAACATGGCCATCATTAGCAAGATTACACACAGAAGTTAATCTACACTGCTTTTCATAAGGAATATGCTGTACATTCATCACCCAGTTCAATCGGATCCAAATTGGATCATAGGTCGTAGGATCAGGAAGCCAGTCCAGAATAAGAATCATCTGAAACATCCTGGAAAGGAAAAATCCATTGATCTTTAAGCTCAATAATGTCATCTTCTTTACACTTTAGCATCTGATAACTCAAGTTCTTAACAGTTAACCCCTGTATACATTGAAACACACAGGGCCCAAAAATACAGAGTATTATCAATATTACAATAACTGGTAGTACTAGGGACAGGTAGGGTGCCCAATTATTCCCACTCCAAAAAGTAAGCTAATCAAAAAGAACTGCATCATTAAGAGAACTATTATGCCCTGCGCCATAGCGCTGACCTTCCCTTCGGTGAGCCTTTGCCTTTTCTTGACGTATATTGGTGCTCGGAGTGCAGGCACGCCCGTTTACGCACTCGTCCCACCTCACCGAGACTCAAGCACACCAAATGGGATCTAGTCACATCGGGCTTAATTTTATTCCTGTATTGGTTGGTTATCTTCTGGGCCAAGGCTCGGTTCTGGAACCCGTTTACAGTGGGAGACGTGAATCCAAGTTGCTCTTTCTGCTACTTTCACCGCCGTGGGAGTTGTAAGGAGAACTTGAAAGGGTCCCAGCCACCTCTTCGCCTTCCAACTTTTCCTGCGGAAGTCCTTCACCACCACCCAATCTCCTGGCTTTAGATCATGCAGAAGCGTCTGAGCAGGACTCGGTAGGGCGTCTTTCACCTGCCTGTGGACCTCATACAACACAGAAGACAAATTTGCACAATAATTTAACATTTCGTCTTCACATTCACCAGTTTGCTGTCGTGGAATTCCTGTGGGACCTATTCCTGTGTTGGCAGGACGTCCAAACAGTATCTCAAATGGGCTCAAGTTTGATCTTTTCCTTACCCTAGTCCTCATGTGCAGGAGGACAATAGGAAGTGCTTTTACCCACGACAAGCCTGTTTGTGCACAGCATTTTGCTAGTTTATTTTTGAGAGTGCTATTTTCTCTTTCAATTGCTCCTCCACTAGCAGGATGGTAAGCACAGTGCTGTTTTAAGTCAAATCCTAAATATTCGCCTACGTTCCGTAAGGCATGATTTACAAATGGTGTTCCATTGTCGCTTCCTATTTTGTCTGGTATTCCCCATCTAGGAATAATTTCAGTCAGCAAGGCTTTGGCTACTGCACTTGCGTCCTGTTTTGATGTAGGAAAAGCTTCTACCCATTTTGAGAACATGTCTACTATAACCAGACAATATCGTTTTCCTTCGCTGGGTGTCAATTCAATAAAATCCATTTGTAAATGTTCAAATGGCCTTTGTGGTGGAGGGTGAGCACTCTGAGAGGTTTTAACACCTCGACCTACATTATTAGTGGCACAAATCACACATTTTTCACAAAATTTTTGGGAGTAATTAGTAAAGCCCTTAGTGTACCAATGTCTAGAGATACTGTTGTACATCCCTCCTTTTGACACATGGTCATAACCGTGTGTCAACTTCGCATAAAAAGGAAACAGTTTCTTTGGAAGACAAGGTTTACCGTTGGAGCCATACCAAACACCATCCTTTGTGATACAACCCGCCTTTCTCCACTGTACTTTCTCCTCCGATGTGATCATACTCTGTAAATCCTGTATACTTGCTGTTGAGGAAGGAATGTTAGACATACATAGTGTGTGTGTTTTCTGTGGTGTTTGACGTGCTGCAGCTTTCGCAGCTGCATCTGCTCTTGCATTACCCTGTGAAACAAGATCATCATTTTTAGTATGTGCTTCACATTTACATACTGCAATAGATTTTGGAAGAAGGATTACTTCCAGAAGTTCAGCGATCAGGCCTTGATGTGTTATTGGCTTACCAGAGGATGTTAAAAACCCTCTATGTTTCCATAATGTGCCAAAATCATGTACTACACCAAATGCATACCTACTGTCAGTATAAATAGTCACAGTTTTGTCTTTAGCTAACTTGCATGCCTCAATTAAAGCTACGAGTTCTGCAGCCTGTGCAGAGAGATGTGAAGGAAGTGGTTGTGCAATTAGTGTCTCATGTTGTGTTACTACGGCAAAGCCAACACAGTTCTTGCCCGTCACCGAATCTCTGGATGCTGATCCATCTACAAATAATTCCAGGTCCGGGTTTGTCAGCGGGGTTTCCTGTAGATCTGGCCTAGGACTACAGATTTCATTAACAACATCAACACAATTATGTTCTTCACCATCATTCTCAGTAGGTAATAAAGTAGCTGGATTTAAGACAGTACACCGTTTTACAGTGATATTAGGCATCTCCAATAACACTGTGTTGTATCGTAACCACCTAGCTGCGGTCATGTGAGCTGTTTTCTGTTCCAATAATAATTGTGAAACTGCATGAGGAACCAAAAGGGTAAGATCACCATATCCCACTATGTCTCGTGAAGCATTAACAGCTTTTTCAGCCGAAGCGACAGCTCTAAGACACATTGGTAAACCTGCTGCTACCGGATCTAGTTTTGCAGAAAAATATGCTACTGGTCTTAGTTTTCCCCCATGGTCCTGTAATAGTACTGATGTCATGCAGCCCTCTTTTTCATCTACTGTCTGAATGAATGGTCTATTTGCATCTGGAATTCCTAAAGTGGGTGTGGTTTGTAAGGCCTTTTTCAGACTTTCAAATGCTTGCTCAGCATCTGTTGTCCAACTAAGTGCACTGTGGGCCAGTAAGCCCTTCCCATGAGCTATTGCACTCAAGGGAGCCTCGAGGATTGCATAATCCGGAATAAACATTCTGCAGTATGAACACATGCCTAAAAAAGACATTAACTGCTTTTTAGTGATTGGTTTAGGAATTTTCTGAATTGCCTCTATCCTATTTAACTCTAATCTTTTACCTTCTGCAGAAATCAAGTGGCCTAAAAATTTAACTTGTTGTTGAACAAATTGTAATTTGGAGAGGCTAGCCTTATGTCCCTCTTTTGCCAGGTGACATAGCAGGACCACTGTATCCTTTTCACACTGTTCCTTTGTAGGTGCAGCTAACAAGCAGTCATCTACATACTGCAAAAGAACAGACCCCAGGGTGAGCTCAAGATCTTCTAAGCTAGCTTTAAGCGCTTCATTATAGATTGTTGGTGACTCACAATACCCTTGACAGAGTCGTGTGAATGTATAAGATTTCCCATTAAAAGAGAACGCAAACCAGTATTGGCTATCTGGATGTACTGGAACACTAAAGAAAGCATTTGCCAAATCAACCACTGAAAACCATTGACTATCCGGTCTTATTTGAGACAAAATAGTGTAAGGATTTGGAACATTTGGAGCTCGCTGAACTACAGCCTCATTCACTGCTTTTAGATCTTGTACGAATCTCCACTCTTCTGGCTCTCCTGGAGCTCTAATTTTCCTTACGGGAAAGATTGGAGTTCGTACAGGTGATGAGTTGCATGGAACTATAACTCCTGTCTTTAACAAAGACTCAAACACAGGCGTAATACCAGCTATAGCCTCTGGTTTCAGTGGGTATTGGATCTTACGTGGTCTAAAATCAGATTTAGGCATAATGTGCACTGGTGGGCAATTCTTAATTAAACCCACATCATGTTTCCCAGTTGCCCATAGTTCTTGTGGTACCTCTTTTAGCCTGGGGTCTAAACATTCAATTTGTGAGAATTGGGCAGTAAATTGAAATTCGGGGCACAATTTCAGATCACTGTATGGAAGAATATCTACAACCCTTTTTACTTGTGTTAACCAGTTTAGAGGGGCACTAAATGCATTTCCCTTTTCACTGTGTAAAACCAAGCCATCATTCACAGGTTTCCAGTCATGACATTGTGATATCCTAAGTGTCCACTTGCCCAGATCTTCCCACTGATCTAAATACCCTTTTGCAAGTGACACATGTGGCAAACTATGATTCATTTGAAAAGGATGTGGTTTCCCGGCCCTTGCGCATATTTGAGATAAATCAACTTCTGCAACACATCTATGCTCATCCCATATCAGCCTAGTAAGGAGCAAAAGCTCCGGTTCACATAACTTCCTAAACCATTCCATTTCATAATCTTCATCTGGCCCGTCTCTACTGATGTTTGTTGTGCAGTGCAATGCATCTGGTGTCATATATTCAGTGTGTTCTGTGGAGGTTAGTTGATGTGCCTTGTCAACGAGCGCTTGATTTACTGCATTCAATGAAAAGGAGCAAATTTTCCATTTATATATGTATAAAAATGGCCAGAGGTCATATCTGACTCCCTGAAATGTTTCACCAGCATAGGAAACCTTTAATCCCTCTGGATCACTTGCAATAATTATTCCTAATCTACACATCAAATCTCGTCCTAATATATTTATTGGACAACAATCCGAGATAAGAAAGGAAAATTTGAAATTTGATTTACCTTCAATGTGGCACCTTAGTGGTGTAGAAAATTTTTCAGTCACTGTTACACCTGATGCTCCTAATGAATGCAGAAATCTCCCACTCAACTTGGGTGGTTCTTTAAATTCACCCTTTCGAATAACAGAATGCCCTGCCCCTGAATCCACTAAAAATTCTACTGGTTTTCCTTCTACCAACAGTGTAAGTAAAGGCATTTTAGAATATACATGTGTGGTGTACTTAGTATATGTTCCTTCAATTATCTGGATAGCTTTATCTATGTCTGAGAAAGGTATAGTTTGCTGAAGCAGATCTTCATTGCAAGGCAGGAAAGATTGTGACTCACCCGATCCTTCTGGCCTGCCCTCCTCAGACTCCGCTGATCCTCAGTCCCCACCATCGTGTTGGTTTTGATTGTCTGCTCCTTGCGGGCAGTCCTTCATCCAATGATCATCTTTGCCACAAATATAGCAGCCATTGGATCTTTGTCCATCCCTTCTGCCTCGTCCTCTACCACGACCTCGACCTCGTCCTCGGCCCCTTCCTCTACCACGTCCTTTGAAATCCCTTTGGAATTGGTCAGAAACCATTTGGAGCATGGTGAGCTGGGCCTTGTGCGTCTGATCATCCTTTCTCTTGATCTTTTTTTGGTTTTCTTGATGTAGCAACTTCTCAGCGTGTACAGCATACTGTTCAACCAAGCTCAGTTTTCCAGTGTCCCATGTAATGCATGTCTGTTTAACCTTTTGTGCAATGTCCTCTTTTAGTCCATTAATGAAGCTATTCCTCAAATGAGCTTCATACACCCCAACCTGATTGTTAGCATCCATATTTTCAGGTTTTTCTAGTCCACTATGTGCATCATGAACCTCAGTGAGTCGAGCTAGATATTGTATCACTGACTCACCATCATACTGTTTACACATTGAAATCTTTGTCATGTCCATCCGCACCGGAAACGCAGCTTGACAGGCATCCCGTAATTCAGTGACAAAAGTCCTATACCTTGCGTTGCTCGAATTAGCCCAGTCTGGATCAAGCATAATGACGTTGGCATCCGGCCACTGGTATCATATTCTAGAAATATCCACACTCACTTTCTGCATTAGTAAGCGTCTCAATTCATGTGAAGTGGGTCGAAACTCTCTGCAGAATCGAACAAGTTCTTTACTGAACTTATCACCCCCGACTTCACGAGGGTCCGGAAGTTGCCGGTGTGCATCTTCTATGTCTTTTGTTGTCCAGGGTCGATGCACCAGGACCGCTGCTCCATCTGGGCCTGCCACTTCCACCATCGGCATTTGTGGGCTGTTCTCATCATAGTTCAAATCCCTTTTTTCTTCGTCGGACGTTTCTGCCGTGCTCACTTTTTCGAGTTCTTGTTTCTTTTCCTTTCTTGGCCTGAGCTTTCGCCGCATCTCGTTGGCTTCCTCTTCTTCTAGACTCGGATACATAGAAGCATACTGGGGGGGAGGAGGCGGACACTGCTTATCTGTCTGCTCAGGAGGTGAAGGTTCAGGCTTCGGTAGGTCTGCTTGGGATGGGGGTGTTTGCGGAGACGGAGGAACCAGCGGTCTGAGAGGGCAGTCATCCAGATCAGGATCTACAAGAAACTTAGAACACTGAAGAGAAGAATTAGCTTTTGTGTTAGTATTAAGTGGTGGTTGTGATCTCTGTGCACGAACACGTGATTCGCTCTGCCACATCTTAAACGCAACCCAATCTATATCAACTTTCTTTTTTTTCCGCTTATCACTTTCATATTCCTTAAGAGCTTCTCCCAACATACGTATCTGTCTTTCACTAAAACTACCTCTATCAGGGAAACCACAATCCTCGACCCACATTCTGAATTGGCTCAAACTACGAGCCCCATAATTAGTTAACATAAACTTAACATTAGGATGTTTATATGGTTGCAGATTATCTTTCCCCTTATTTGTTTTACTCTTGCTGTTCCCCATGATCACTCAGTGTTCCCCTTTTTATCACTACTTGTGTTAGCTTTGACTTGAGTCTTCTTTTTCCCTTTTACCTCGACGCGCACTTGTTTTCACCTCCGGAGGTTTCCACGCTCAGCTCGTCAGCTGCAGCGGCGGCTTTTTCCGTTAAGCTCGCAAAACTAAGTTACTTGATCATCTAACCACGTTAGACGATTCCCCTTTGTA
Organism: Clarias magur; assembly: GCA_013621035.1. Classification (NCBI taxonomy): domain Eukaryota; kingdom Metazoa; phylum Chordata; class Actinopteri; order Siluriformes; family Clariidae; genus Clarias; species Clarias magur. The sequence goes on along the minus strand of QNUK01000346.1, from coordinate 500,741 downwards.
ACCCTTGCCGGTCCCTGACCGTCGACAAAATCCAAGTCTAAATTTTGCCTCTGTAAGAACCACTCAGTCCCTAACACAAGCAGTGATATGCACCATTAAACAAAAACCAGGGAACTTCTCACCTTTTGTTCGAGGATCCTGTCGCTGGGGTGGCCCCGCTGTTTCCCCAAGTCTCCTTCCACTTAATTTTGTGTTTTGTGGTTGGACGAAGTCAAGGGCTTCGGGCTGTTGCTGCAGTCAGACCCACTTGGGAAAACCTCGGGACCGATCCCAGCTGAGAAGGACCCTGCTCGCAGCGCCAAAAACTGTCATGGAAAAATATATAAGAACAGTATTATTTGAGCAAGAAAGATCAATCAAGTCACAGCAACAGTAAAACAATTCCTTTATTGCAATAAAGTAATGACACTCGTCTACCACACACTCAACAGTATGCAGAAGAGAAGTGTGTCATTCCTCTTCTCCTCCCTCCTTATATACCTACAAGATAGATTTTCAAATGGGCCTCTTTGCCCTGTTGTAAATAGATAAGGAGAAGGGGGTTACAGACCAGGAAACAAGGAAGTAACAGATAACAGTTTACTACTCCCTAAGATGTTGAAAGATAACCTTTTGCAAGATCTGGAGTTTTTCACACAGATCCACAAAGAGAAAGGAAATGTTCATTCTTAAGGAAATGAGTAGCATTCTAACTTTAAATGCACATATCAGCACATGGAAACCCTTAACAAAAAAGGTCACATACTCTACAGACATATGGAAAGGATAAAATTTACCATCACAATTTGGATAAATATGGTATGGGAAATCTCCGCTAAACTTTAAGTTTGCTAAGTCTGAGGCAGAGTGGTTGGAAAGGGAGAATGCAAAAGGAAATTTTGTGAAACGACCAGATACCTCATGTATGTGGATGTATACGGGAATCGGTGAAACTTTCTAGGAGTCCTCACAGCTAGCGGTGAGAAGTGATGGCTGTGAGGTGTAAAGGCCTTTTGTATGTTAATGACTAGCAGAAAGAGGTGATGTCCTTTTTATCATAGCCGGGTGGGGGGGTTGGCCATGGTGTGCCTTTGTCTCTTCAGCTTGAGAGTTTGAAGAAGAAGCAAGCTGCACACACTGCTCTTCTCAAAGAGGTTATCCAGCGTCTTGATGCATTTGAGCTCAAGTTTGATGAGAGAAGACCGCAGGAAGAGTCAAGCCATGTGAATAGAAGAGCTAAGAGCGCGCATAACACAGGCATTGCGGTAAGTTAAGCTTTATGTTAGCTGACAATATAGTAGTAATTTATACCTTGCCAAGTTAGCCTAAGCATTTAGCTACACATCTACTTTTTGTTACTTGCATTGTTGTAGGTGTCCACCTTATTTAACAGTTTGTCACGTCAGAATTATACGATGTTGTTTACAAATGTATGTATTAAAGTGTTTTTAATTCAACATTACAGGAAGCTGTAATGAGTCTCCATAATTCAGAAAACAACCCACATAAATACGATCCACAAGCTGGGTAAGAATGTTGTTTCTTTACCTGCTATGTACTGAGTTTTACGTAATCATTTTAAATGTAATTAATGACACGACTCTCTTTCCACACAGAATAAGTTCACTTCATGATCAGGCGATGATAACATATCTGCTGGAAGATGACTTTTGCAGATGTAGACCCTGGGTGTATAAAGGGTCATCAGAATTTGTTGTTCTATTTATTTTCATGTCCCTTAATTTTTGTCCCTCTAATAATTTGAATTGTTTCTGTCACTTATCTGATTTTTTATTACTTTTTTTTTTTATCCAGCATGTTACAGGACTTACTGTGAGACATTGCAGAGGAAATACTTTTTGTCTCGGCCATGAAAGTCTCAGCTAAGAGATTCTATTAAGACAGGGGCTAAAAACCGACAAAGATGAGGAAGTGTACATCATCTACTGTATGTATTAAGTTTGGTACATCTCAGTGTTTTTAGGGATTAACGTATGGTGTGTTTGCAGTTGCTGGAGTCCAGGTGTAGGATCGTTCACACAGATGCAGAGAGAGAAAACTGTGTCAGACTGCAATGCTGGAGCTGATGTCTGATGAGGAGGATGCCATTGTGTGCCTGCCGTCAGTGTGTAATATCTAATGGGACCGAGCTAGAAGGACATTTAATTTGTACATCTAACAAGCACTGGTGCATATTTGTTTTAGTATTGCTTTCAATTTAATTGCACCTTCATAAATGCACTTTTGTTCATTTTTTCCCATATTTTATGTTTTCTTCCTCTTTCTTACTTTGCTTTGTATATTTATTAGTGTTTGATTTGATTTTAATAAATCTTATTACTTTTAATAAATCAATTCTGTTGTCATTTTTTAAAGAATGTGGGGGTGTATAGTACTGTTGGGGTGGGGTGGGGGAGGGTTGGATAGGGTCTATCTACGTACCTGCCCAATAACCAATCAAGTCACTAAGTTATGAGGGCTTGGGTTGGGCTGAATAAAAATGAGTGACTGGGTAATGTCCCAATAGATGTCCGGGTTTTGGGAGTGTTCTAAAAACAACCAATCAAAGTAGAGATAAATAAACCAATAGGGAAGAGCAGATTTGTGCAAAGGTGTAAAATGCAAATGGGGCTTGAGGTGTGAAGGTCTCCTGACAAAATCCTTGAGTGGATTATTTGCCATGGCAACAAATGTCTGTACCATGGAAGGATTCCTCAGCGAGATACATCCGAATTGGTATCAATCCAGAAGTATCCTAACTTGGTGGAATTTGATGTATACGGTCAGTGGTACTGTAGATACTTCCGAAAATCAGTGGTGTATACAGGAGTTTCCTAGTACAGATACACCTCCTTTCATGCAGTGAAAGCAATACTTTCCTATGGCTTCTGCCAAAACTGAAGTCATAAGTTGCCCCTGCATTTTTCAGGCCAAAGGAAAGACGGAGGAACTTGTATTGGTTGTTCTTTGTGACGAACACTGTTTTTGGAATGCTGTCTGGATGCATCTCCACCTGCCAATGCCCACTTCGTAGGTCTAATGAGCTAAACACAGTAGCCCGGTAGAGCGCCTTCATGATTTCGTGGACCTGGGGCATGAGGAAACTGTCCAGCGGTGTTTTGCTGTTGAGGGCTCTAAAGTCTACGCAAAAACATGTCCCACCGTCCCTTTTGCCGCCCAGCACGACCGGAGCAGCCCATGGCGAGGTGTATGGTCTAATGATTCCTGCTTCCAGCATCTTGGCGACCTCTTCCTCCACAATTTGCTGCTTGTGAACAGGGCCAGGGTAAGCCTTTTTCCTGACTGGTCTTTCGTCGGTGGTATAGATGTGGTGGGTTATTGCCTTAGTGTGGCCAATTACACATCGTCAGCCACTCTAGCAACAGCTCCTGCAACTGATATTTGTGTTCTTCTGACAGGGAAGCATTGCTGACCAAGCTGGAGATGGCGGATTTGGAGGCATCAGACACTGAGGGTAATGGATTGGCCACATACAGGGAGACTTGCTTTACAGGTGGTTTGGAAGTAGGAGGGTGTGAGCAGCTGTTGGGAGAGGGAGGAAGAGGAGTGGCGGTAGCGACTGGTTGGGCACTCTTCATGCACTCTACCATGGAGTGGCCTACTTTGTTCAACTGCTCCTCACACTGCTTTTCCACTGTCTGACATAGTTGTTGCATCTCCTCCAGGGCATTCTCCAGTTTACATTGGTAGGTTAAGAACTGTACATCATTTCTCAGCATTAATGCAAATATTCCCATCAATAAATCCTCTTTTATTGTTTCTCTTGGATTCAGACTACTGAGAACTGCCATAGAGTCTGAACATATTAATGCACTTCCAGGCCTCGCTTCTTCTTTCCACGGTAATATTCAGATTTATAGCAACCGTAGTATTTCTGCTATAAACACTGATATCCTGCCCTCTTAACTGTAGTGATAATATCTCGACTTAGACCAATAGTGCATTAGTGCTGAGTCTGAGGCCATTGAACTGCTTTAAGTCTCATTTTCCCAGGGCACTATTAGCTCCTGCTTTATAAACCATCCATAAAATCCAAAACCAATACAATATTGTATTAAGTCAGGGGTCAGGGGTCGCTCAGTGGTTAAGGCATTGGACTATGGTTCGGAAGGTCCCAGGTTCAAGTCCCACTACCACCAAGTTGTCCCTGTTGGGACCTTGAGCAAGGCCCTTAACCCCAACTGCTCAGATGTATAATGAGATACAAAAGTCATTCTGGATAAGGGTGTCTGCCAAATGCCTAGATGTATAAGCCTCAATATCTCATGAGATTTAATTTTACCATAAACTATTCATCATTGACTCTCTGTTTGGCTCCAGTCCCTGGAAGATGATTACTAATTTCTTCTCCATTCAGCTTTTCTGCTCATTGAAATGTACCTTTGTGCATGGCCTTTAGCTTGAACATGTTTGATTATGTCCATTTCTATTTCAGTTGCTTTGGTCAGTTTTAATGGGACAAAATGCCCCTGTTCCTATTATAATGTTATCGTAACTTTCCATTCAGATTGGCATGTGCCGTCATCAGCCTTTATGTCCTTCACAATTTCTTAGGCCATGTAACTCGTTTTAAGACTTAAAGTCTTCTTGCACCTATATTTTTTCTTACTTGCTACAACTTGCCATATCAATACAATCACCCATAATAGTTATATTCATAGTAAAGCTTTGAATCCAACATTTTCTTCTGCCCAATCCAATTTCGGCCTGAGGTGATGGTCCACCCCACAATGCACAATGATATTTGCATTAGTGGTCTGTTGAACAGCTGTAATTAATGAAGTGGCCAGTGAGTGTAGCCTGAGGCAGACGTCCAGATTCACTTATGAGTGCCTGTTGCAAGACGGACCATAAAGGAGAACTTTAAAACAATGATACATACGGTATATTGATATTATTGTTTTTTTAACTGATACATGGACCCAAATCAACTGATTGATTAATAAATATGACACACATTTCTACACCCTACCTGTAGTATCCACATGAGACAGCACAGTTACTTTTTAGGATCTGGAATATTTATTGTATAGTCTGAAAGTTGGAGAGAAACCAACCAAAGTGAAATTTTAGAGTGAATGCTTCTAATCTGATGCTTTTCAGAAGCTCTGCTCTGATGACCTCTACCCCCCTAAATCAGTCAGATTAAAACCACACATGTAGCTTGTGCTCAGGTTCCGCAAGTCATGTGGAGTTGATGTGTGAAAATGATAGTTTTACTAACCTTAGAAAAGTAAAACACCTCATCAGTGAGCAAGCACAAGAGCTGTAACGCTGTCATGTCATAACTTTACAAAATTGTTCTACAAGCCAAACCACATGATTAATGTTTGTAAAGTTGAAAAGAAGAGAGAGAGATGCAATTCTGTCTTTTTCTGTATCACTAATGTTATTTGGAAGGACGCTACTGTCATGCGCACTCCTAACACGACCGGCACTAAGATCCGAAAGTAATACGGTCGCTATTCAGGAAGCATAAAAGGAGACAAGATGGCTCCACACATTGCTCAGTCATTGAGTTTGCCCATGCTATCGCCGACGCCTCGCTCGTCTAATCGTGAGTACTCACTTTCTTGGGTTTCGCTTTCGATTGAGTGTGTGTTATTAGAATGTGGGGTTATTTGTGTAAACTCTTTCTCCTGCTCCGGGAGAGTTCTAAAAATAACCAGCGTGGTTATCCTGCCTGTTCGCGCTACTTCCGCGTTTGGGTTTACCATCCACGCTACAGGGCTAACTGCTAGTCTTCTGGTCTGTCTCCGTTTGTTTGTGACAGCTACACCTTCAGAAATTTGAAAAGTTCTAAAATGGAGAAGCAGCTGTTGATACAGTTAGTACTCGGCAATGATGCAAATTATGTGCACATGCTGCATTAATCTTGGGTTTACAGCAATTAAATTAGTGAAGACAATTCCCTGATGGTGTGGTGTTGCATTAATCATCACATTTCTACACCATGTACTGTAGCTAAACATAATGATTACTGTAATTAGTATGGCACATAAAGTATAAATAACAAATACAGTGGAACCTCGGATTGCGAATAACACAGTTTATGAGTGTTCCGCAAGACGAGCAAAGATTTTTCATAAATTTAGATTTGAAAAACGAGCAAGTCTTGGTTTACGAGTGCCGAGTATCATGTATCACGCATGCGACTCTTTGATGCTTTACAAAGGTAAGGTGCTGGTTCGTTTGTTTTGTTTTTATTTTTTTTACTTTACCGCAGTGATTCCGTTAGTATGCATCAACGCCAGTCTCAGAGAGATTTCTTTTTTTTCCTGTTAAAACGGTGTTTCCGTTGTGTGTGTGTTTGTTGCGAAACTTAAAAAGCGAGGTGGGGAGAGGAAAGAGGAGTGTCACTGTGTAAAACAAGGCGAGGGAAGGGGCTAATTCCACACACACACACACAACACACACACACACACACACACACACACACACACAATGGAAACACTTATCTGTCGGGATTTATTTGTACTTTTTTAAAGGTAAAGTGCAGATTAATTTGTTTTATTTTCACTTTATAGATTGTATTAATTATTTTTATGTATTTATTTTTTGGGGCTGTGGAACAAATAATTTGAGTTTTCATTATTTCTTATGGGAACGGATGATTTAGTTTACGAGTGTTTTGAAACAGTAGCCCACTTCCAGAATGAATTATGCTCATAATCCAAGGTTCCACTGTACTCAAATTGACAACCTTTAACTTCACAACGCTTATGTTTACAGAGAAAAACATAAGACAGTTGAACATTTCTTTAGGTATCAGATCTGATAGTTCTATATAGATATAATCCCCTCCTCGAGTGCAGCAATTTCTGATAGATTAGTGATCTAGATGATGACGCCAATCCGCCAAACAAAGTCAAGTTGGTCTTGTTTTATTCCATCTGGATAGTTATGGCCCCTCTTGGGCCTCAAATAAAATGTGTAAGGAGAAGAATGCATACTGTATGGATCCATACCTTTGGGACACAGTGTATATTCTAGTATTTTAATTTAATTTTAATTTCATTTAATTTTGGTTCATTGTTGTTTTTTTATGATCTTAACTAATTCATTTGTGGAGGATATGAGCATTGTGTATTTTCTGGGATTTATCACTTAAAACATAGTTCTTAAATTGTGCCAGTAGTTTTAAAACATATTTACGATTCAGTTGATCTTCTTAAGTAAGGTACCCAGAAGAGCTGTGTCAGTTACCTTGATAGGTGTTATGAACAGATACACCAAACCACTTCACATGGGCCCTCGAAACGAACCTTTAACAAACGTTTAAATGTTCTTCTCAGGTCTACAATGTTTAAACAGTGCATGTGGGGCAGGAGAATTTATTGGTATATAAATAAGTCTAGAAATTTGGAGAGCTTTGAAAATGTGTGAAGTGATGCAGTATATGCATGTGTGTGTGAGAGTGCATAGTGTGGTTTACTGGTACTATTAATTATTACACAGCAGAGCTTTAAAATTCGAGAGACTTAAGCATTATGTTATTGGTTTTAAGATTAAAAAACACACATCACAACACTACGATGCTATATGTTTTGTGTTATGTATGGGATTTATGGGTGTTCTTAAAATGTGAAAATGATTTTTACACAAAAAACTATATTTCACTGAACTTGCAAAGCAAGATCTAGCTTATTTAAAAATAAAACAGGTTAGCAAGATTTAACTTTAATAATGAAACTTTAATAACTTTTGAATAATGTAAATGCAACAAAAATGAGCAGGAAATGGTTAGCAGAAATGCATCAGTATGAAATGCAACTGTTCTGTTTCTCTAATTTAAACATGCTTTTGAATGCTTTCATGAATGCTTTTATGGACATGCAATAGATTCACAAACTGCATAATATCTACAATTCGAAACCTGCAGCTTTGCGGACGTTGCTCTGGTTGAAGCGGGGGATGCGCTCATCGAGGAGCACTCCCATCTTCAGCAGCATGCTTCTTGGAATCGGGCGAGCGTTTCGGGAGACGTACACTTTCTCCAGCTGGGCGTCCATAGGAGAGGGTGTGTACTGTGAGCAAGAAGAACCAGCCAAACCGTGAACACACTTCACCTGCACTTTATAAAACAGGACTCCGTGATTGAGTGTGCAGACATCCTCCTTCACTCCAGATTTCAGTGGAACAGTGCACGCCCCAAGAAGGTCATTATCTGAATCACTGTCTTCGTCCCAAACCTCCAGAGTCACACTGCTGAAGTGAGTAATGTCCTCAGCTCCAAGATTGAAATCCTGGTTCCAATAGGGTGAGTTGCTATCTGTGATCACAGATGTCTGGGCAAGCTTGTGCTTTTTGTCGCGGAGGATCCTGACAAATCCATCTGTCTGAGTCCAGTAATCTCCATACAAACCCGTGGCTCTGATCACAGTTACAATGATCTGAGCGTATCCTCTCTGAGTGGGGCAGCAGTTGAGGGCCACATCTGGGCTGTTGTGGCAGCTGCAGCTGCACGGTTCCTTAGAGTTGGTCTTCACACCGGTCTTGCATTGACTTGTGCAGTTTTTCAGCAGAGCCCTCTGTAGGATGTAGTCCTTGATGGCGTTGCGCAAATTCACTTTAATTGATTTCTTCTCCAGCACCAAGTTGTGAAGAGGCTCCAGCGAGTAGGAGATCACATCAGGGTGAGCAGGCAGAGAAGAGACCCAGTCCTTATATGCACCTGGGTCAGTATCTGATGAGAAGAGCAGGTCGACACTCTCAGTGTGGCCACCGATCACAGTGCTTTCCCTTTTGGAGATGATAAGAACATGTTGTTATTATAATCAAATACTTTGTATATATGTTTCCAAAAATGTAACCACCTGAACCAATCATTGAGGTGTCTTACTGACCGTGAAAGAGAAAGAAATGAGCTGTACAAACCTGTCACTGAAGGTGCTAGCAAAGCTCTTTTGGTTCAGCTTCTTGTCCTTGGTCTGCTTGCAGTGATGAGCCTCTGTTTTCAGTGAAGCAGGTCCTTTACTGACAGAAGCTTCCACGTCCAGACACATCTTCACCTCGTCCACGGTCAGACCCTCAAGGGACGCCTGGCACTCCTTGATGCTGGTCACAGAGTCAATCTCTCCACCCAGATTCACCTGCACACAGTACCAGCTTTTTGTGAGCAAAATCCCACTCATATTCATGCTAGAACTGTAAATTTGTTTCAACCCTCCTATTATATTTGGGGTCATTTTGACCCCGTTCAATGTTTAAAGTCTCAAAATAAACTATTGAAATATTTTTTGTTTTGCTTCATATTCAGTGACTTTTATACATAAATTTGGGTAACGATTTTAATTATGATCATTTTTTAAATTGTTCACAAACACAAAATGATACACTTTAAAACTCAAATGAATGAGTCAAATCTATCAGGACATTTACCTTTGTGATATAATGAGTACCAAACTGGTCAACCAGCTTCTGATAAATGTGCTTTGTAGTCTCATCATAAATGTCAGGGAGGCTTCTGAATTCATCAATTAACTCTGGATGCAGGACTGGACGGCCTGAAACCCTGTATCTAGAAGACGGACCATAAAGTAGAACTGAAGCCAATAATCAGTTATATTGTAAAATTCAATTTAAGGCAACATGAAACAGCATCTTCTACCTGTAGTATCCACAGGAGACAGCATGTCTGGTGAAGCTGAACTTGTCTTTTTTGGTTTTCTGCATTGAATATTCAGCCAGCTTGGAGTTACTGCCTGCCAGCATCACTGATCCCTGGACCTTTGGAGTCCATATGTCCAAGCCTACCTTCCAGTTATTTTCAACAGACGAGGCGCTGGAGCTGACCAGGGCCTCGCTGGATTCGAAGACAGAGCTGGACAACTTCATATTACATTTTCGATTTGGTCTCCAGTCCATTACAGAAACCGGGAGCTTCTGCTTTTGACCTCCCATGTAGGGGTTTTTACACAGAGTGCAGGTCTTGTCCTTCTGGAGCCAGACGCTCATGTCGATGACGAAGGCTCCTTTCCGTTGCAGGGTGGTGATGTCAAAGCCCTCTCCTGCCAGGTCAGATCCTGGAGCGAAGTCCACACTGGCACACTGAGACTCATTGGCCTTGACGCATTGCTGGTTGGTTGGAGGGAGAAACATGGCAAAGACGACCAAAATCAGAAGTGTGTGCAGCATGGCTGGACTCAGAGTATGTCCTGTTTCTGTATTAAAATAATTCAGATTTGTAAAAATAGTTAATGACAATGACATAGACATAGCATACCTACACCGGTTTTATGTTGTTTTAATCTATAATATAATTAATATGTCTCCTCTATGATAAATAAAAATTAATCCAGCTCCATCAAGCTTCAAGTCAGGGGTAAATAACTTCTGCACTTCTTAATACACTACTACTGTTGATAGAAACACACTGTTTTAGAAAGATTTTCATTCTATTCATCATAAAAGTCATAAAAGAACTGAACTCTGAGCTCTCACTGTACAGTCGTGGCCAAACGTTTTGACTTTTTTAAGTTACATAAATATTGGAAATTGGAAAAGTTGCTGCTTAAGTTTTTATAATAGCAATTTGCATCTACTCCAGAATGTTATGAAGATGATCAGATGAATCGCATAGTCCTTCTTTACCATGAAAATTAACTTAATCCCGAAAAAACACTTTCCACTGCATTTCATTGCTGCCATTAAAGGAGCTGCTGAGATCATTTCAGTAATCGTCTTGTTAACTCGGGTGAGAATGTTGACGAGCACAAGGCTGGAGATCATTATGTCAGGCTGATTGGGTTAGAATGGCAGACTTGACATGTTAAAAGGAGGCTGATGCTTGAAATCATTGTTCTTTCATTGTTAGCCTGGTGACCTGCAAAGAAACGTGTGCAGCCATCATTGTGTTGCATAAAAATGGCTTCACAGCCGAGGATATTGTGGCTACTAAGATTGCAACTAAATCAACAATTTATAGGATCATCAAGAACTTCAAGGAAAGAGGTTAAATTCTTGTTCAGAAGGCTTCAGGGCGTCCAAGAAAGTCCAGCAAGCGCCAGGATCGTCTCCTAAAGAGGATTCAGCTGCGGGATCGGAGTGCCACCAGTGCAGAGCTGCTCAGGAATGGCAGCAGGCAGGTGTGAGCGCATCTGCACGCACAGGGAGGCCAAGACTTTTGGAAGATGGCCTGGTGTCAAGAAGGGCAGCAAAGAAGCCACTTCTCTCCAAAAAAAACATCAGGGACAGATTGATCTTCTGCAAAAAGTATGGCGAATGGACTGCTGAGGACTGGGGCAAAGTCATATTCTCAGATGAAGCCTCTTTCCGATTGTTTGGGGCATCTGGAAAAAGTCTTGTCCGGAGAAGAAAAGGTGACGCTACCATCAGTCCTGTGTCATGCCAACAGTAAAGCGTCCTGAGACCATTCATGTGTGGCCTTGTTTCTCATCCAAGGGAGTGGGCTCACTCACAATTCTGCCCAAAAACACAGCCATGAATAAAGAATGGTACCAAAACCCCCTCCAACAGCAACTTCTTCCAACAATCCAACAACAGTTTGGTGAAGAACAATGCATTTTCCAGCACGACGGAGCACCGAGCCATAAGGCAAAAGTGAGAACTAAGTGGCTCGGGGACCAAAACATTGAAATTTTGGGTCCATGGCCTGGAAACTCCCCAGATCTTAATCCCATTGAGAACTTGTGGTCAATCCAAAACTCACTAATTCTGACAAACTCCAAGAAGTGATTATGAAAGAATGGGTTGCTATCAGTCAGGATTTGGCCCAGAAGTTGATTGAGAGCAGCCCAGTCGAATTGCAGAGGTCCTGAAAAAGAAGCGCCAACACTGCAAATACTGACTCTTTGCATAAATGTCATGTGATTGTCGATAAAAGACTTTGAAACGTATGAAGTGCTTGTAATTATATTTCAGTACATCACAGAAACAACTGAAACAAAGATCTAAAAGCAGTTTAGCAGCAAACTTTGTGAAAACTAATTTTTGTGTCATCCTCAAAAGATTTGGCCACGACTGTACAGTTGGTAGTTAGTGGTTAGTTCACTTGGCCGTGGTGTAGATGTTATCACGTGTACATACAGTACATACAGTACAGTACAGTGCATCTGTAAAAACAGAACAGAATATTATGACAAAGTAATTTTTGCTTTCATAATTTATTTAAAATGTTAGACTCTTAAATATTCTAGATTCATTACAATATTTTAAGCCTTTATGATTAATATGAAAATTATGATTATGGCTCAGGAAAATCTAAATAGCCGCATATTTAGTTGTGAATTTGAGCAGTTTACTAACACAGGATATAAACCGTCCCAGCATTGGGCAGACTGCTGACTAGACAGTTGTTCACAAGGTGATCATTAACTCCCTCCACAAGGAGGATAAGTTGCAGAAAGTGATGACTAGGAAGGAAAGTATAATAAGAAAAGGTGCAGAATAGTGTTCATTTCATTAAGGAAAATAATGAAATTAAATATTGGTTGAGGACCTTTTTTTCTGTGACTAAGATGAGACGACGATGAGACATCATCGATATCAATGAACAGTGACGGGGAGACGAAATCAGCATACGATGTGAAAAAAGTCAAGATTAAAATATGGTTAAAAAAATTAAAGCCAATGAAACATCTGACTTTCTTTCTGTCATGTTCCAAACACTGTATTGTCCAAACTACTCCTAGTGTTTTGTAGTTTTTTAACAAAAGAGTATTGGACATGCAGCCATGGTTAAAAATAAATATCATTAGCTGAGAACATGATAAATTTCAAATGTTAAGATAATTATTTTGTGAAAAACTTAAAAAAAAGAAAAAAAAAAGAAAAGGTTTTAGCGAGACTAGATTGACTGTAGGGTTAATAAATAATAATCTTATTGTTCAAATGTTACATTTTTACTGACTAAAACTTGACTAAAATACTGAAGGGATCTTCTTCTTCTTCTGACTCAAACTAGACCAACATGCCCAGACTTTTAGCCGACTAAAACTTGACTAAACAAAAATTGGATACGATTGAATCCTCACTATCATCACTAAATATGACAAAATTAAGCTGACAAAATTAAGACTAGTGCAGAAGTAACAGGGAAGAAAGCAGGCTGCAGAACACTGTCGTGTAAAGATGATTCAAGAACTTGGGAGAGCTTCACCGAAGGCACCGTGGACAGACGTCTTCAGGAAACAGGCTACAACTCTTTTGGTCCCAGTATTAAGCCTCTCCTGAGCCTGAGACAACAGCAGAAGTGTCTCACCTGGGCTAAGGAGAAAAAGACCTGGACTGTTGCTCGGTGGAGGGAGAGCGAGGAGGCTCAGTATCTAAGTTGCTTAAAGTGGAGATAATTCGATGTATGGATGGTCTCACTTACCGTGACGTGTGAGTGAGCAGATTTAACCTGTCCGCTTAACATTAGTCTTCTTACTAAACATTTACCACATTACGAATGTTCCTTTGTAGTTCTGCATCAGGTATTTCTACATCATGGACTTCAAGCAGGCTCCAGTAAGTCTGAGCTCCTGCCCACGGTGCAAAACTACCACTAACTGGGTTACTGACCATGACATTACTGTGATATATACAACTCACCTGACCTGAACACGATAGAGAATCTCTGGGCTAATGTCAAGAGGAAGACGAGAAACACCCGTCCACGGCTGATTTTAGATCTGTTCTACTCAATCACCACTAAATTTACTCTTAGCACCACTAATACCGATCATTCAAGGCTTTAACCTCAAATATTTAACGCTTAGCCGTGAACCCTTTCACCTTGAGGAGGAGGTGTTTTATAGCGAAAGATCAGAGTGTTACTTTACTTGCACTCAGCATCTGAGCGAGAGGAAGGGCGGGGAAGAGCTTAAGTACCGCAGATCGTCAGAAAACCTACGAATTGATATGGACCAGCTGCATGGTTACTTTTTATGAAGCCTAAAATCTCTATTCGGTTGTTAACTTTTGCTTGATCCTGTAGCGTAAAAAGGTTAAGGCACTGAGTTACTGATCGTCAGTTCGAGTCCCAGCTCCAGCAGGTTGCCACTGTTGGGCCCTTGAGCAAGGACAATAACCCTATGTGCTCCAGGCTTGCTGTATCGTGGCTGACTCCAGCTGTGCTGAGATATGCAAAGAAAGAATTTCACTGTGCAGTGACGTGTACTGTATGTGACAAATAAAGGCTTGACGAGAAGACAAAGAGAGCAGGATGAAGTCAGCAGAAAGTGAAAAAGAGAGCAAGAAGACCTACAGGTGTGAACACGACATAGTTAATGTCTCTTAAAAATGAAGAACATGTGCAACACCAAAATATGTATAAGCTGTTTTACTCTTTTAGCTGTTTTATTTAATTTATTATTATTATTTTTAAATCTGTCATATCCGAGCTAGTCAGCTAATTAGGTCTCTTAGTCAGCTAGCTTGTGTTGTTAATTTCTGTTGTTGCATGTATGTAGCACCTCGGTCCTGGAGGAACGCTGTTTCGTGTCACTGTGTACTGAACTGGATATGGTTGGAATGGCAAAATAAAACCGACTTACATAAACACAAATCTGTATCTAACACAACTGATTCCTTTCAAGTAGAGACTTCACCAGTGTTTATTGTATTAGCCCTTAGTCATCTTTATACAAGTTTCTTTTATCCAGGAAGATTTCCAAAGGCATTGCTCCATACGGCATGATGACATGTTTTTGCATGTTCGGTCCTATGAGTAAGTTATTAGGTTTCACTGAGTGTGCTGCAGGATATGAGTCATTTCTATTTTAATGCCCAATGCCTCCTTGTTTCCATGTGAAAACTGGTCTGCCATGGTATTCATTTTTAAGTTATGTTTGGAAATGATTTTGTGCATAATAAATATTTTATTGAATAAATAAATAGCTAAGCATTTTTTTGTTGATTGGGTTTAGACATGTTCATCTTATCTAATTCTAGCTTGTTAGCTCATGTTTTAGGCATGTTTATATATTTCATCCGTGCAACGCTACACACTAAAAAACGCTGGGTTGCCTCTGTTCGGACATTTTTCTGGGTTATTTAAAGGGAGTTGGGTAGTTTTTGTTTAACCCAGCTTGCTGGGTTGGAGTTGGGTTAGCTAGTAACAGCTAACATCACAGACAAGACCGCCCCTCCCCTGAAGTTCACCGGTGTATTCAGTGGCTGTGTGTCAGCTTCGTGTCTTTTTTTGGTCTTCCTCCTCACGCATTTCAGAGGAAATGTAAACGTTAAATATAAGGTCTGTATACGCACTTTCACTCACCTATGACTGAATTTGTTCACTGTATGTAACATTTATTACTGTTACCGTGTTAACGTTACACTCAAACTTTCAGCCTGGTCTGTGCTATAGCGTGCTAGTTTATCTGACAGAAACTGCAAACATGTCTGAGCTTTTTAGCTTTCTTTGTAGAACGCTTGCAGGGTGTATGAAGGTGGTGAAGTGATGAACGAAAGCTAAACTGGTAACTGTAGTGCCAGCATGACGCTAGCATTTAGCTACTGTAGGTTGCCATATATACCACATATAAAAAGGTGAGGTGTTACAAAACACTAATCTTCTTACAAATATGCATACTAGCCAACCCTCCCGAATTTTCCATGAACTTTTAAACATAAAATTTCTTTAATTTCTTTCTTTCTAAGGTTGGAATGAACACCGTGGCTGAAGTGTCGAGGCCGTACGACTACATCCTGATGTTGGGAGATGATGACCAGCGCTGCTCTCAGGCATTAGTGCTTCTCAGTAATAGTATCGTAATGATGCCGCTGTTGAACTTGTGCTTTTGAGAAATAAATATAAATATTTTTCTATGATTTGTACAATTAATTGAGTTTTTTTTATTGCATGTATGTATGGTTTGCAAAACTTTGAGTTTTTTTGTTGTTGTAATAAACCAGTATATCAAAGTAATTAAACTGTTTAAACTGTTTTACCCATAGACATGTAAAACATAAAAATAATAATAACTTAATAAATAAATTTGCGAGGTAGAATTAACCCAGCATTATAGTTAAATATGACCGAGCATTTAGATTGAATATTTTGAACCAGCATGTAGTTGGTCCAATATTTATCCAGCAGCTGGGTTATAAACAACCCAGCATTTTTTAGGGTGTATGGACCTGTGGCAGAGAATCAATGTTACCATTATTTTTTATTTAATAGTGTTTCCATGTTACAATAACATATATTCCGTATTATTATTATTATTATTATTATTATTATTATTATTATTATAATTATTACTTAGAATCAGAAGTGTATCCTGCAAAACATCTTTCTAAACTAATAAAATTAATAGTTTGAAGAAATATGTCTACCATTAGTAGATTTCCTTTACATAAACAAGTTAAAATGCCGATTAAAAGTGTAGATAATTCGATGTACGGATGGTTTCACTTACCGTGATGTGTGTGTGTGAGCAGATTTAACCTGTCCGCTTTGCATTAGTCTTCTTACTAGACCTTTACCACATTATGAATGTTCTTTTTATAGTTCGGCGTCAGGTTTTTATACATCTGCTAGACATGGGGCAGAACGTAGTTTCAGGGGTGTGAAAAAAGTGTAAAGTGGATAAATGTGGGCGTTTACATGGCTGAGGTCGACTGATGGTAGGGTTTTTTTTTTTTTTGTCAGTGTTATGAGATTAGTTTATATGTACAGACCTGATCTGGTCTGTTCTGTGTGTAGAGAGAAAAGCTCATATTTGTTATGTTTTATTAGATTTATGTTAATCTACTAGTGTTTATGTGTGGTCAGTATCATCTCTGCTCTAGTGCACACGCCACAGGAGTGTGTTAGACTGTTATTATTAATACTCCATACATTAATATTACACATTCTAGACATTAAAGCTCATGTTAATCTAACAGCTCTTTGCATAGTCAACGTGATTTTCTGCTCTACTGGACACGTCTTCACTCCAGCTGTGAAATTAAATACCACACACAACTACTGTCATTTTGGGTAAGTGGTGTGGGCTTTGTGGGTGTGAAAATAAATGATGAATGTAAGCCAGTATTTTACCGAGACTCTCAACACAACCTCAACCTTATATCAAGGATATTTCAGCAATATTTTGCTTCATGAGGCTTTTATTAAGTTTTTAAACAGGCAATAAAGTATCACAAACGAGGAGAAAAGGTTTAGTAATAATGCACCAAAATTATGTACAACTGTTCCACTTTAAACACCATGAGAGCTGGCAGGAATAGGCGATAGGGTCACATCAGTCTACACAGTTGGTCTACAATTCGAAACCTGCAGCTTTGCGGATGTTGCTCCGGTTGAAGCGGGGGATGCCCCAAGAAGGTCATTATCTGAATCACTGTCTTCATCCCAAACCTCCAGAGTCACACTGCTGAACGCAGTAATGTGCTCGGTTTCAAGATTGAAATCCTGGTTCCAGAGGGGTGAGTTGTTATCCATGATCACAGATGTCTGGGCAAGCTTGTGCTCTTTGTCACGGAGGATGTTGACGAATGCATCTGTCTGAGTCCAGTAATCTCCATATAAACCCGTGGCTTTAATCACAGTTACGGTGATCTGAGCGTATCCTCTCTGAGTGGGGCAGCAGTTGAGGGCCACATCTGGGCTGTTGTGGCAGCTGCATGGTTCCTCAGAATTGGTCTTCACACCGGTCTTGCATTGACTTGTGCAGTTTTTCAGCAGAGCCCTCTGTAGGATGTAGTCCTTGATGGCGTTGCGCAAATTCACTTGGATTGATTTCTTCTCCAGCACCAAGTTGTGAAGAGGCTCCAGCGAGTAGGAGATGACATCAGGGTGAGCAGGCAGAGAAGAGACCCAGTCCTTATAGGCATTTGGGTCAGTATTCGATGAGGAGAGCAGGTCGACACTCTCAGTGTGGCCACCAATCACAGTGCTTTCCCTTTTGCAGATGATAACAATACATACGTTTAGAATAATCAAAATCAAATACACTACTTGGCCAAAAACATCACCAATGGGTTTGACTATTGACTAAGCAAATAGTTAATAGCTTTCCATTGACTAATTACTGCAGTGATTAATACTGTATGGTTCAGCTTCCCATTTCTCAGAAGACATATCCTGTGATGGCTAAGATGCCCCTCTGTTTCAGAAGGGTCAAATTAAAGAAAAGATTGCATCAAGGAAAGAACATAACTAAGGAGATTGCAGAAACGTCCAAAACTGGGTTTAGAAATGTAAAAAACGCATTTTTTGGAACCTGAAAACATAGTGGTGATCCATCATCTTCGAGGAAGAAATATGGTTGGAAAAAACATCCTGAACGAGTTTGATCAGAGATCACTTAAACACATCAAAATAAATAAATAAACAATAACTGTAGCACACACGACTATGTTTAATAGTAAAAGTAAGAGCATTTCCGCATGCACAATGTGAAAAGAGCTCAGTGGACAGGGACTAAACAGTGGCGTAACCTCAAGAAAGCTACTTATCATTGGGGCCTATTGGAAGAATACAAGGCTTCAAGAAGAATTACAAGTGTAAAGAATTCACTGTGGCTCAATGGAAAAAGGTCATGTGGTCTGATCAGTCCAGATTTACCCTGTTTCAGAATGATTGGTGCATCAGGGTAAGATGAGAGGGAGATAAAGCGATGTGCCTATCATGCCTAGTGTCTACACAAGATTGTGGTGGCAGTACTACTGTATGATCTTGGGTTGCTTCTGTTGGTCAGGTCAAGGTTCAACAACATTATTTGTCCAAAAAATGAAGTCAGCTGATGACTTGAATGTACTGACTGACCAGATTTTTCCAGATTTTTTCTGGACAGCTCTGGACATCAGCTTTCCTGGCGTGTACGTAACATCCATTGTATAGCGCTGTAGTCGAATCATCATTCTCTGAACTCTCAGCGGACAGTCATTGAGTGGTTTCCGGAATAGTGCAATCAGTGGCTTATGGTCAGTTTCTACACTGATTGTCTGCCCTGATACAAACTGGTGAAATCTCTCACATGCATATGTGATGCTCAGTAGCTCTTTCTCTATCTGAGCGTATCGTTCCTCTGCGTCATTCAATGAACGAGATGCATACGCGATTGGTCTCCAGTCCTCAAACTTTTGTAACAGAACAGCTCCTAGACCCTTTTGTGATGTGTGTGATGAGATTTTGCGGGGTTTTGCTGGGTCATAAAACTTCAGAACTGGTTCTTTTGTGAGCGCCGATTTCAGGTCACTCCATGATTTTTCATGTTCATGATTCCATTCCCACTCTGTCTTTTTCTCTGTTAACTGTCTCAAAGGT
Organism: Clarias magur; assembly: GCA_013621035.1. Taxonomy (NCBI): domain Eukaryota; kingdom Metazoa; phylum Chordata; class Actinopteri; order Siluriformes; family Clariidae; genus Clarias; species Clarias magur. The sequence continues at coordinate 481,525 of QNUK01000346.1, read as the reverse complement.
GCCATCCTCTCTGAGAGGTTTGGTATAAACTTCCCCATGTAGTTTATCATTCCGTTAAACCTCTGTACCTCTTTTTTACACTGTGGTCTTGGCATATTTTCGATTGCAGACACCTTTTTGGATCAGGTCTGAGGCCCTCACTGCTCAGGATGTCCCCGACAAATGTCAGTTCTTTCACACCAAGTTGACATTTTGCTTTGTTCAATTTCAAGTTTGCTTTTCTTGTCGCTTCCAGTCCATTCTTTAGTCTCTCATCGTGTTCATTTTTTGTACTTCCCCATATGATGATGTCATCCTGTGATGTGTCTTGTGATACACCTCAGGTGTGGAAGCAATGCCAAATGGTAAGCGTAGAAATCTGTACCTGCCGTATGGGGTGTTGAACGCGCACAGCCTTGAACTCGCTTCACCCAGCTTCAGTTGCCAGAATCCTGACGACGCATCAAGTTTGCTGAAGTAGTGTGCATTTGCAAACTGCAACATTATTTCCTCTCTTGTAGGTAACTTAAAGTGTTCTCTTCTGATTGCTCTGTTAAGATCACGTGGATCCATGCAGACTCTGGGTTTTTACCAGGGAACTAACCCATTCAGTTGGCTCATCAATTCTTTTGATTACTTCCAGATCTTCCATTCTATCAGGCTCTGCATTTAGCGGCTTTTGGAGGGAGAATGGGACTTTCCTACAAGGATGAATCACAGGTGGTACACTTTTGTCAACTCTGATAGTGTGCTCTCCAGGAAGACAACCTAATCCTTGAAAGAGGTCACTGTATTCTTTCATCAGCTCATCGTAGTCTGTTTCGGCATCAACTATATACACCCTTCTGACCAGGTTAAGTCTCACACAGGCCGCTAAACCTAGTATAGTCTGCAGATCTTTGGTCACTACGATGAATGCTAGTGCATGTTGTCTTTTCTTGTGGGTTACATTCACAATGCATTTACCCTTTACAGGTAGTTGTGCACCAGGAACATGGAAGCTTTCATCTTTTCACTTTTTTCATCTGCAGCGATTGCGGCCAGATACAGGTCAAAACACTGTCTCCAATTTTCTCCAATTTTTGGCCACATTACCTGTCAGCTGAAGGATGGGTGGAGGGTGTAATCCTTCCATTTTATCCCATTATGTCTGCTTACTCTACCGCTAAGTTGACTAACGCTGCCCCTTATGGCTTATTCGGCGCGTTGCGCTGCGTTAGCTTGTAGTTGATTAGCTCCGCCAACAGCGTGATTTTATTTTATTTTTTATTTTTTAGTTCCGAAGTCCGTCTTTTCCCTTTAAGACCAACTTCTGACACCATGTCATGTGGGTTCTACATTAAACACACCAGATTTACTTAAAGGGAATCTCTTTATTAACCAAACTACATTGCTAACTCCAAAAGTCATGTGGTCATGCTACTTCTAGCTCTACCCGTTTATATCCATGTATACACTGCGCCTGCTCTAACGGCTACGGCAACTCTTCAAGGACACAACACCTTTAGGCTTATATCATTACATTCTCCATCTTAGATAAGAAAATGTTGGAGTTAAACGAACAGCCCTCTCCTGATCCAGATCCTGTTTGACTGATTATTATCAGTTTGTGGATTTAAATGGCAACTATTCTATGTGTACTAAAGTGTAGATTACTGTTCTACAGGCTTCTGCTTTGGGGCTATTGCTGCTTTCTCTCTATATGCTTCCCACTGGGTAACATAATTTGTAAGCACTGTATTAGTTTCCACTGTTATGCTGATGACACACAGTTATACAGTATATCTGTCAGTTATACAGTACATATATCTGTCAGTTATACAGTATATCTATCTTAATGGGCTTGAGGCAAGACGGCGTAGCTGGGACACATGGAACGTGGGATTGATCTGCCGCATATTTGAGAAGAGCAAGAGCTTACCAGTGCAGGGATTGACTATTTTAGTGATGGTGAAGGGACCGAAGTAACGAGGGGAAAGTTTGTGGCAGGTGGTCTTTAGGGAGATGTCTCTGGCATGAATCTCTGCCACACCCTGTACTTGGGAGCCTGAGAGCATCTGCAGTCAGCTTGTCTTTTGAATCTTCTGCCGACCCGTAGCAGCATTCTCCTTGCTTGCAGCCAGGTCCTTCTGCAGCATCAGATAAAAGCTTGGACAGATGGGACACTGACCTCCTCCTCCTGAGATGGAAATAATGGCAGTTGATACACCAGGCAGCACTAGAAGGGAGACAAACCAGTAGATGAGGATACCTTTCAACTGTGAACGTACTCCACCCAAGGCAGAAACGTGCTCCTAGAGGCGACATATTTGGGAACCATGCACCTTAGGGGTACCTCGAGGGACTGATTCTTTCTTTCAGTCTGCCCGTTGGACGGGGGATGAAAACCTGAGGACAGACTGGGCATGGCTCAAATGAGTCTGCCAAATACATTCCAAAATTGTGAGGTGAACTGAGACGATGTCCTTGGGGAAGCCATGCAGCCTGAAAACTTGCATTATCAAGAGGTCAGCGGTCTCCTTGGCAGATGGGAATTTGGGTAGCGGAATGAAATGGGTGGCCTTAGAGAACCGATCCACCATGGTCATGATGCATGAGTGGCCATCAGAGGAATGGTTTGGTAATGGTCTGAGAAGGCTTGCTGGTGTGGTGTTGTTGTGTTTGCACCTAGCGCAGACATCACATGCCGCCACGAAGCTGGAGGTGTTCTCTTTTACCGTGGGCCACCAGAAGCGTTGTTGGACCTGAACCAGAGTTCGAGGATGGCAGGAGATCTTGGAGCTGTGTGCCCATTCCAGGACCTGAGAACGTAGAGTGGCGGTTAGGGGGCACGTTACTTGGCCCGGGTTCATGAGACAGGGCTGCAAGCAAGCGTGATGGGGGAATGATGGTCTCATTGGCAGTAGAGTCGGGAGTAGGTGAAAACTGCCTGGAGAGCGCATCTGGCTTGGAGTTCTTGGACCTAGGATGATAGAAGAGGACAAAGTTGAACCTGGTGAAGAACAGTGACCACCGAGCCTGGCGAGAGTTTAGCCTCTTGGCGTTCTGTAGGTATTCCAGGTTCTTGTGGTCGGTCCAGACCAGAAATGGGATCTCCGTCCCCTCTAACCAGTGTCTCCACTCTTCCAGAGCCAGTTTAATGACCAGAAGTTCTTGATCGCAGATGCTGTAGTTCGCCTTGGCAGGGGTTAGGTGGAAAAAAGAGCAGGGGTGTAGCTTGTTGTTGTGCGCAGCTCTCTGGGAAAGTACCCCTCCTACCCCTGTGCTGGAGGCTCGGCTTCCACAACAAACTGACGTGACGTATCTGGAATGGTCAGGATTGGAATGAACAGTTTCTTGACTTCCGAGAAGGCATTTTTCGTGTTCAGGTCCCCACAAAAATGCGTCTTGGAAGAAGTCAGGGCTGTTAAGGGGGCAGCAATGAAGCTGTAGCCCCGAATGAAGCAGCGGTAAAAGTTGGCGAATCCCAAGATTCTCTGAAGCTCCTGTCTTGTTGTGGGCGTGGGCCAATTTGTGACTGAATGGACCTTAGGGCTCGATTTCAATGCCTGAGGGGCCAATGATGAACCCCAGGAATGTGGTAGTCGTTGTGTGAAATTCGCACTTCTCCACTTTGACGAATAGATTATTTTCTAAGAGTCTTTGCACGACCTGTCGCACATGATGTTGGTGCACCCCTAGGTCTCGAGAGAATATCAAAATATCATCAAGATAGACGAACACGGATGAATTCAGAAAATCCTTGAGGACGTCGTTTGATGAGGGCCTGAAAGACGGCCGGATCCGGGCGAGGTGGTATGCATTGCGTAGGTCCAGTTTAGTGTAAATCGTTGCTCCCTGGAGAAGTTCAAAGACGGTCTCCATTAACGGAAGGGGATATCGATTCGTCACCATGATCTCGTTCAGGCCTCTATAATCGATGAACAGACGAAGGGAACCATCTTTCTTCCTGTGACAGTAGGGTGTAGTGAACATTAAGAAAGTCTGATTATGCCACCCTGGGAACTCACCCCAGGGACAAAAAGATGAAGATATCTAAACCACTGAATTTAGAAGTAAAGCACACACGTGCAATTACTTCGCAGTAGGCAGGAGACATGGATAAAGTATAAAAAATAGAATTTTATTAATACAATTATTTAAAAACACTAAAAAGAACAAAAACCAAAAGGAAACCCCAGTTCAAACAAGAGAACAAAATGTAGAAGAAAGAGGAAAATGAAAAACCTGATTGAAATGTAGGTATTGTTGGATACAACCAAATAAAAATAAGAATACAGACAGAGCTGAGGTTCACGATGGCCAGAAACAAGGTAAAGTGGTCTTGTGGTCTCCGTGCACAATGATCACGCTCTCAAACACTCCAAGTGTAACACTGCACACAATCGGGAAGAACCACCACCACCACAGCGAGGAAGGCGAACCTAGAACGGAACCTCAGCTTCTACAATAAACAGAAAAAGAAATAACTAAAACAACAAAAAAAAGAACTCCAACAATATTACAGATATCACAAGGAGACATCTTCTGACAACAATAAGTATCAAGAGCAAACAAAAGTACATCAGGAAAAGTCATAAGACATCAAATGTACCCAGTAGTCTCTATTACAAATCAGCTATCCTGAAATACCTCCATTTAAATTAAATATAAAAATAGAAGCAATCATGATACAATCCAATCAAAAGAAACCATAATAAAGCAAACAAAACAACTTAAATAGGCCAAGGAAACCTGGCTTACTGAATGAAAAAGAAAAGGAAAATACATTTATAAATCAACCATACATTCAAAATGGGGCAATGAAGCAGCACAACACCAGACAAATAAACAGTCCCTTTTCCATAATGTTCACGGCAGCACTTTTGTGAGATGAACGGCAGCGTCTTCACTATTGGAAATTAGTAGCACTAGATTCCATACTATTAGCGACTGCGTCTTCAAAGCCGTAAAAACCAACAGCACTTGCAGCACCACTCGCAAAACAGCAGTCAAGACGATATTAGCATATAGCAATGAGAGGGAGTTTCCTATGACAAACATGAGAGACATGAAACATCAAATCAACATGTTCCGGACTCCCATTAACAGGTAAGTTAAACCACTTACCATTCAGGTCTCCATAGCAAAAGCACATGCAGGCACGGGTTTAATCGAAGCCATATCCCACCATAGCACGATAGGGTGCAAGGAAGCCTAATCAATATGCAGGGAAAATGTTAGTTTCCAAAGAAACCAACACCAAACAAGGTCAAACAAACATACCTGATAGGCAAACACTCACAACCACATCAGCAACCGCAGCGCCAGAAAACACACTATAAAGATTAACAATAACCCCATTAAATTACACTTGAAGCCAGTTTCCAAAAGCCATGTTTAAACAATGCGCTTACCTGCTGCTGCCACAAACACTGACAACAAAGGGGCAATCGGGCGTGACGCGACCTCGGCAGCAGCCAATCGGCCTTTAAATATGGAGGTGCCTTGGCGGTACCTGATTGGTGAACACTGCTGTCACACGCCTAAACCACTACATTACCCACAAAGAAGAAGCCAGCCCCCGCCAGGGAGGAGGAAGGGCGAATGATCCCTGTTGTGAGGGACTCACAGAGAAGTAATGATTCATAGCCTCACATTCCCTGGGAGACAGAGAGTATAGGCGGCCCTTGGGAGTTGTGGTGCCTGGGAGCAGGTCGATGGCGCAGTCATATGGTCATTTTTGGGGGCAGAGAGACAGCACGAGATTTACTGGAGACCTCCTTGAAATCATGGTACTCTGGAGGGACATTGGTGAGCTCTAGAGGTTCATCCACAGACATAGGGCTGAGGCAAGCTTGCAAGCAGGTAATGGCACATGATGGGTTCCAAGCTATGATTGTGTTCCTGATCCGATTTGCGGTTTGTGATGGGTTAGCCAGGGCAGGCCTAGGACGACAATGGCGTGTGATCCCTCCATAAACAGTGAGGTCTGCTCTAAATGGTTGCCTGAGACCCTTAGAGGGGAGTTCTGTGGGTGATAGATGGGAGCAGGCGACCGTCGAGTGCCTGAACTTCGAGGTGGGTCACCAAAAGTGCGGGGATTCCCTGACTCTGCATCGATCAGATTGCGGTCTGAACTTGAATCAATCAATGCCTGCACCAAGTTGGTCTGTTGCTCGTGGATCAGATGGCGTTGATCTGGGAGTCTTCCTCGAGTCACACCTTCCAGTCCTCCCAGCTGGACTAGAGGACACCTCCTCTTTATAGGACAGTTCTTAAATTGATGACAAGATCTCCCACAGTAGAAGCAGGCACCATCCACTCGGTGGTGCTGTCGTTCTTCGGGGAGATGCATGTTCTGTCTAGTCGCATGTGTCCCCCCTGAGGGTTAGTTCGTGGGGAGGGGGGTCGTGGGAGGTCTCTGGGTGAACTTCGAAGGCGGAGGCGTGAATCCACTCGGCCAGCTAGATCCATGAGATCTTGGAGTGACCTGGGAAGTTCTTAGAAGATTAGCGCTTCCTGGAGTGTCTCAGTCAGTCCTTTGAAAAAAGTGTCACTCAGGGCCCAACCATTCCACCCGCTGGAGAGAGCTAGGGTCTGGAACTCTATGGCATAGTCATAGGCTGAGCGTGAGCCTTGGAGGAGTTTTAACAACTTGTGACCTGCCTCACTGCCATGACATGAGCGATTGAACACCCTCCTCACCTCTTTAGCAAAGTCCTCATAGTTGGAGCAGCAGGGGTTGTGAGCATCCCAGATTGCAGTGCTCCATTCTCGAGCACATCCTAAGAGGAGAGTTATCACGTACATGACCTTGGAGCATTCAGTGGAAAACGTGGAGGGCTGGAGCACAAATATCAGCGTAAATATCACTTTACATGCTAATGTCTGTCATGGCTCATTATACACTATATTAAAAAAACAATAAATAATAATAGTAGTAAATAAACTATACAACCCTGCCCACACCATGTAATGGATTTAAGGGTTATAATGGGAATTTTATTGGTTGTAATGGAAAGTATAATGGTGTGTATTGGTATGTGATGGATTCTATTGGTGGGTGGGATGTTAAATCCTATTGGAAAAGTGCCCAAAACAATCAGGAATATAAGGAATTTTGTAATAAGGTTTTAGTAAAGAAAGTTAATGGTTCATAATGGTATTTAATAAAAATCATTAGAATTTTTGTGATGGTTTCTATTGGGCTTATATTGTTTTTTAGCAGGGTAAGCATAACAAGCATCATAGCAAGAAGGCTAACAAACCTAATGTTATAACACTATCATCATTATACAGTAATCATACAGAGAGAACGTTGTTGCATACCTTTACCTTTTGCTCGTTTCTCCTCTTCTTTTCTATTTTTTCTAAATTGGGCACCTGACAGCTTTGGACTTTTTCTCTCCATCACTGTTTATTTTGAAATCAACAATCAACTGATTCCCCATCCCCCCCCCCTACTGTCACTCACAACTAGAAGTCAGGACTAAACCAATGAAATGTGTGCCGCTATTTGTAAGAAAGTCAAGGTGTTTAGCCACCACTGGATAGATTTCCTCTCCTTTTGGGAGAGGTGAACTTTCCCCAGCGCCCCCTCCATTCCGCTCCCCTTTCCACTCCTCACAGCTTCAGTCCACAGCACGTTTTCAGCAAACTTGCACAGGGGCGCCGCCGGGCCAAAGTCATATTTTAAAAAATGTTTAGCAGCACGCCGGTGCATCCCCCCCTCCCGCCCAAGTGCTGGCCCCATGGAGTCATGAAAAAATGCTGCCCCGGGCGGCTGCCCAGTTTGCCTATGTCTAAAACCGCCACTGGCTCCAAGAAGGTCATCATCCCAGCCGCTGTCTTGGTCCCACACCTCCAACGTCATACTTCTGAACCGAGTCAGATCCTCATTGTCAAAATTAAAATCCCAGTTCCATTTTGGTTCAAGATCATAGGTGTCTGTTCTTGGACTGTCCATTCATTGTGGAGAAGCTTGACATAGCCATCGGTCTGAGTCCAGTAATCTCCATATAAACCTGGCACTCCTTGATGCTGGTTACAGAGCGAACCTCTCCACCCAGCGTCACCTGCACACACCCAAAGCATGTCCAGTGAACAAAAGTACACTCATATTCATTCTAGAACTGTAACGTTTTCCGCCGTTCGTAAAGTGATGAACTTTAAAAGTGAGATGGAGGTCAGATTCTGTGGAGATTTATTATAACATTCATAGTTATCAGATCAAAATATCTCTTCTTTGTGGTCTCATCATATCTGTTAGGAAGACTTTGGAGTTCAGTAAGTAGCTCTCGGTGCAGGGTTGGATTGCTTTTAACCCTGTAACTAGAAGACAGACCATCAAATTGAACTCAAAACAATAATGACTTATGTAAGATTAATTTTAAGTCAACAGAAAACAGGTATATACCTGTAGTATCCACAGGAGACAGCATGACTGGTGAAGCTGAACTTTTGAATTGCTGAACTTGGAGTTACTGCCTGCCATCATCACTGATCCCAGAACGTGTGGAAAGATTGTTATAGTCTGACTTCTAATTGTTCCCTGTGGAGGACGTGCTGAAGCTGACCAGGGCCCCGCTGGACTGGTAGACAGAGCTGGACAACTTCATGTTGCACTTTTAACTTGGTCTCCAGTCCACCACAGAAACCGGGAGCTTCTGCTGTTGACCTCCCATGTAGGGGTTTTTACACACAGAACAGGTCTTGTCCTTCTGGAGCCAGGCGCTCATGCCGATGACGAAGGCTCCTTTCCGTTGCATGGTGGTGATGTCAAAGCCCTCTCCTGCTAGGTCAGATCCTGGAGTGAAGTCCACACTTTCCCACTGAAACTCATTGGCCTTAACGCATTGCTGGCTGGTTGGAGGAGGAAGAAATGCGGCCAAGACAACCAAAATCAGAAGCAATCGATGCAGCATGGCTGGACACGGTGTGTCCTGTTTCTGGGTTAAAATAAATAAAAAAATTAAAGAAAAAAAAAGAGACAAATTGAGAAATCGAGTACTTGTTTTGCATCTGTTATAAAATTTGTATATCTTGTAAGTTACTTTTCTTTCAGGATTTTTTCATATATTCTAAGTTCATTATATAGAAAGTGAAATATTTCATGCATTTTCTTTTGCTTTCATTTCAATTATTGTGGCTTAGAATTTACCTATATACTTATCTATTTTTCTCCATATACATTACAAACATATATAGGTAATATATAGGGCCAAGGATTAAAAAACAGAGAAGATGATCTGTTACCTCTCCTAGTATTAATTTAATAATGTTTCTCTATTGCTCTTGTTGTTCTCCCTAGTTCATGTGTGAAGGACATCAGCACTGTGTGTAGCTCATAATTACAAAATTCTATATTTCAAAATGTAGTTTCTAAACTATGATGATATGTTTAGAAAATGTACCACATTAGATTCTCTGAAATCAACATATAGATGAAGTAAATAAAAATCAAATCTATGTGTCGTTTCACTTACCGTGATGTGTGTGTTAGCAGTTATATTCGATGCGCTTCACATGGGTCTTCTTACTAAATCTTTTACACCCTTTTAAATGTTCTTTGTTAGTTCTGCATCTTGCATTTATACACGTGTAAGACATGGGGCAGGACCGTTTATTAGTCTATATATAGATCTATAAGGTTGCAGGGGTGTGAACATAAGTGTGAAGTTGTATAGTATGGGTGTGTGCGTTAATCTGTTAGCCTTTTATTATTAAGTATTACATTATAGTGCTGTTGAATTCTAGATGTTACACCTTAACTTTTGGTAGGTTTTGGTTATGATTTATTAATTAGTGCTACAATATTAGTGTAGATGTACAGAGCTGATAGAAAACCTATGCTGCATATAGAGGGAAAAAAAACATGGTTTATGTCAATACAACAGCTTTCTCTATAGTCAATGTAATGTTCTTCTCTCGTGGATACCAGTGGAGTGGACTTTGTGGGTGTTCATAAGTGTGAAAATAATTTATAAATGTAAATCATTATTTCATGGTACTCTCAACATAACGATAATATCAACATAACGGTATTTCAGGGATATTTTCTTTCATGCAACTTTTATTAAGCTTTCAAAAAGGCCATATTATGTGCACCTGTTCTACTTTTCTACTGTTTTAAACTTGCACCTGTTTTGCATTATAATAGCTGACAAGAATATGCAATAGGGTCAGAAGCTACACAGTTGCTATACATTTCAAAACCTGCAGCTTTTTGGTTGTTGCTCTTTTTGAAGTGGAGAATGTGTTTATCGAGGAGAACTTCCATCTACAGGAGCATGCTTCTGGGATTCGGTGGAGCTTTTCCTGAGACATACAACTTCTCCATCTGTGTATCCATGGGAGACAGCATGTACTCTGTACATGATGGCCCAGTCAAAGCAAGGATGCACGTCCCTGTCACGTTGTAATAAATGACTCCATGATTGAGTGAGCAGGCTTTTGGATTCACTCCAGATTTCAGTTGAACAGTATACGATCTGAGTAGGTCATCATCCCAGTCACTGTCTTGGTCCCACACCTCCAACTTTATACTTCTGAACTGAGTCAGGTCTTCATTGTCAAAATTAAAATCCCAGTTCCATTTTGGTTCAAGATCATAGGTGTCTGTTCTTGGACTGTCCATTCATTGTGGAGAAGCTTGACATAGCCATCGGTCTGAGTCCAGTAATCTCCATATAAACCTGTGGCGCTGATCACAGTTACGGTAAACTTCGGTAAAATATCATCACTGAATGGGGCAGCAGTTTACTGGAACATCCGGGTTGTTGTGGAAGCTGCAGGTGTACAGTTCTTTAGGATTGGTCTTTACAACGGGCTTGGGCTTGAGCAGTCTTTCAGAAGAGCCCTCTGGGTGTGAGTGTGTAGAAGATCACATCAGGTTGCGCAGGCACAGATGAGATCCACTGCTTGTAAGCATCTGGGTCAGTATTTAATGAGAAGAGCAGGTCGACATTCTGAGTGTGGCCACCAATCACATTTGTTTCCCTTTTGGATGTGATAAATGTAATGTTTTTAGATACATTTTATATAATATTTGGAATTAGTTCATTTGGTTATGTTAGTGATTGACCTGATTGAGTGCTAGCAAAGCGCCTTTTGCTCAGACTCTTGTCCTTGGCCTGCATGCAGTAATGAGCTTCATCTTCACCTCGTACACAGTCAGACCCTGAAGGGATGCCTGGCATTCCTTGATTCTGGTGATATCGCGAACAAAGCCACAGCATTTCCAGTGACCAAACTCACACTCGTATTCATTCTAGAATTGTAAAGTTTCATTAATTGTTCATGTACAGATACTGGTAAACTTTAAAGGAGAGATAGATGAGACTGCTTCACATTCTGTGGCGATCTACTATAATATTCATTCAAAAAATTTTATATGAAAAAAAAAGTTACTTTTCTTTTATGATTTGATTCAATATTGTGAAAATATTCCAAGATGGCGCCTATGAGGTCGGCTGCCATCACGACTGCTCCGACATATTTTACTTTGTTTTCGCTGCTTAAGTTAATTTTCAATAACTTTAAACCGGCTAATTCATCACCATTGAGTGCATTAGGTACGATAGAGATACTCTTATTTCTATTGGTCTACAATGTACTCACAATTCGACTCCGGATCCAAGTTGGCCGAATGAGATCCTGAGGGAGAACAAAGGACGGTGTAACAGGCGGTTGCCTAGTTACGGGCTCCCGAACAGCGGGGGCGCTGTGGGAACCGTGTACGTTAAATCAATAAAAGAAGAAGAAAGGCTGGGCTAGGTAACAAGCAGCCATTACACAGCCAGAGCTAATGCTAAGGCTAAAAATAAATGACTTGTAAACCCGAATGCGTGATATGCCTATCCAATGCGCATGTGTGTATATATATATGTATATATGGTTAAATAATGTTTGGTTGTGTAAAGCCCGCCGAGGCCTTTATGACACCCTTTGGTTACTGTGCCCTTACGGTATCCCTCCTGCTGTGATCATGTAGGAGTTTTTTTTTCTTTGCTTGTATTTTGTCTGGTGTTGTGAGTGTGTTCCCCGTGAGTTGACGTGTGTGACAGCTGTTCCTCCGGGGATAACTACACCAGCGGCAGTGTGCGCGCGGGACCGGTTCGTCGGTGACCACCGCGTCGCCATGTAAGGAGACGTCGCTCGCAGAGGACATCGGGCGTGGAGCGGGACGCTCTCCGGTTTTGTTTATTTTTGTTTATGGACTTGTGTGGGAGCGAGAGAGGACTCTAGGTCTTAATAGTTTATAGGTTGGGTGAATGTGGTGTGCATGGCCGGCGTGTGAATGAGAATGGCACAATAATTAAATGTACATACATTTGAATGAATACATGTTGTCTCTGGTGGTCCTTACCTTACCCTGATTTCTGATAACAGCAGGTTATTGTTTTAAATAATAGTAGCAGGTTTGTTACAACACGACGTGAAGCGATGCGCCCGAGGGAAAACGAGCCGGCGTCAGGAACAGGCTGCGAGCCCGTGCACACCGCACGCTTCTGCCCAGCATCCTGCTCGCTAATGTCCAGTCTCTGGAGAACAAGCTCGATGACCTCAGGGCCAGGATAAAGTTCCAGAGAGACATTTGGGACTGCAATCTCCTCTGCTTCACTGAGACATGGCGGTCTCGGTTCACCACATGGACAGGACACGGGACTCGGGGAAGACAGAGTGTGTTTAATGATGAACAGCAGCTGGTGCAACAGCGCGAGCGTTGTTCCTCTTGCATGCTAGTGCACACCCAACCTGGAACTATTGACCATCAAATGTCGTTCTTTTTATCTTCCTCGGGAGTTTACATCGGTCATAATCAGCATCATTTATATTCCACCGCGCTACAGGAAGCACTTGATGACGCAGACTGGGACATGTTCCGAAACAGCTCCGATGACGTCAGTGTGTTTATGGAAGTGGTTGTGGGATTCGTCGGGAAACTAGCGGATGATACCGTAAAGAGAATGACCATCAGAACGTTTCCCAATCAGAAGCCGCGACGCTTTGACATCTCGCACCGCTGCCTACAATGCGAGACTTGCATCGGGGGACATGAACTTGTACAAGGCTGTGTCATATAACGTCCGGAATGCAGGGAAAGAGGCGAAGCAGCGCTATGGGAGGAAACTAGAGTCACAACTCCAACAGAGTGAATCTAGGAGCCTGTGGCAGGGACTAAAAACAATAATGGACTATAAACCACCAACAGCACCATATAGGGTATATTTTGTATTTTGGATTATACAGATATTTTATTCTTTCTTAGTTAAATTTACTTATATATATATTTCTCAAATGAACTTTTGTTTTAATATTTATTTCCTATATAGATATTCTTTCTTAGATAAAGTAACTCTTTTCTTCTTCTATTTTGTTTTTCATATTTATTATTCCTATTAATAGTCTTGTTTTAAGATCAGATTACTGTGGCATAGAGTTAATAAACTTTAACGCCAGATGCCCTTCCTGGCGTAACCCTCCCATTTTATCTGTGGTTCGGGCTGGGAATCCCACCCAGGCCTTCCACATGGCAGGAAAGAAATCTCCCACTGAGCCATACATATATTAAAACCTATATAGCTAAACCATGCCGTGCCTAGGATGTCTGGGTTAAAAAAAGAGAACACAATGTGTTACCAGTATTAATCGAATAGTACGTCTCTATTGCCTTTGTTGTCTTCCCTAGTTAATGTGTGAAGGATATCAGCATTGTGTAGCTTATAATTACAGACTCGTATATATTTAAAAACATAGTTTTTAAACTGTGATGATATTTTTACAAATATATTTACCACATCAGCAGAGGTGGAAAGTAACGAATGACATTTACTCGCGTTACTGTAATCGAGTTGTTGTTTTGTTTTTCTGTACTTCTACTTTTTAAAATCTGTAATTTTACTTTTACTTAAGTATGTTTTGTTTGAAGTATTGTAATTCGCTACATTTTAAATCATATTCGCTACTGATTAAAAAAAAAAAAAGAATAAAAATGCAAAAATAATAAAAATATTCTGCTTTGTATAAATGCTTGGTCGCGCTTGCGCGCGCGCGTGTGTGTCTCGTGTGCTGGTCGCGCGCCGCTCCAGACTCCACTCCAGGTTTTCTGACTGTTTCCCCACATCGGCGTCTACCTGACCTTCCACACGGCCGCTTCCGCCCTGACAGTGACGTCATCAACCAGCGCCACCAGATAGAAACCGGAGAGCGACGCGGGAAAGAGGAGAGAGATTGTGATTCTGGTGTTTTGGTATTTGGTTTTGACTTTTTGCCTCCATTGACTTTGATTATTGCTTTGGTTGGTCTTTGTATACATTTGTAGATAATTTCACTGTATGTTTGTGCACTCAGCAGTAGTAGGGGCGTGGCTAACGGTTATTTTTGGGAAGAGTGAATTTATTCACTGTTGTTGGTTTAGGGAGTCAGGGAAGGGACCTGGAGTTTTGTTTGTGTTGTTGTTGTTTTTTGCAGGTAATCTAGCTACTAAATATAAATACCATTTAGTTTATCATTTTGGCCTGGGTCCACCCTCAATCTCATCTCAATCCTGTGTGTGTGTGTGTGTGTGTAAAGCAATACAAACCTCATTATTTCATCAGTTAATGACTGGATCTAGTTCTTTCTGCCATATCCCACCATTTCCATACAGTTTATAACAGAACCGACATGTTCGGCCGACACTAGACTGGGACGTGACGCCATATTTAAGTGACCACTTTGATTTTCAAGCACAAGAAAGACAACAGCTTTATTATGCAAAATTGTTCCTTCAATTAACTTGGTAACTTTTACTCCGAGTCCATTTTTTATGAGCTACTTTTTACTTGAGTAGATTTTTATAATGGTAACTTTACTTGTACTTCAGTAAAATTTCACTGAAGTAACAGCAGTTTTACTTTAGTACTCTTTCCACCTCTACACATCAGATTTCCTGAAATCAACATATATAGTACATAAAAAAGTCAAATGGCCAATTGAAAGTTGTAAGGGTGATTTCACTTACCGTGATGTGTGTGTGAGCAGATATATCGTGTGTGCTTTACATGGGTCTTCTTACTGAACATTTTACAGCATTTTATATGATATTTCTAGTCCTGCATCTTGTACTTATACACACTTAAGATACAGGACAGGACTGTTTATCAGTCTATGTATACGTCTATAAGGTTGCAGGGGTGTGAAGTGTAACATTGTATAAGTATGTTTCTGCATGAGTGTCTTAGCCTGTTATTGTAGATTATTACACTACAGTGCTGATCATTTCTAGATGTTACACCTTAAGTTTTGGTAATTTTGTGCATGATGTATTCATTAGCCCTAGTCCTTCATTTAAATATACAGAGCGGGTAGAGAATTTATTCTATATGTAGAAAGAAAATGTGGTTTATGTTAATCCAACAGGTTTTTCTATAGTCAGAGTGATGTTCTTCTTTAGTGGACATGCCTTGTATCAAGAATATCTCAGCAATATTTTGCTTCATGCGACTTTTATTAAGCTTTCAAAAAGCATCAGAAATTAGCGAGAAATGTTTACTAATAATGTGCCAAAATTATGGGCACCTGTCCTACTTTAAACATTATGATAGCTGGCAGTAATACAGGATAGGGTCACAAGCTACACAGGTGCTCTACAATTCAAAACCTGCAGCTTTGCGGATGTTGCTCTGGTTGAAGCGGGGAATGCGTTCATCGAGGAGCACTCCCATCTCCAGCAGCATGCTTTTGGGGATTGGGCGAGCATTTCGGGAGACGTACTCGTTCTCCAGCTCTGCGTCCATGGGAGATGGCATGTACTCTGTGCACATTGAACCAGTCAAACCAGGGATGCACTTTACCCGCACTTTATAATACAGGACTCCATGATTGAGGGCGCAGGCATTTTGATTCACTCCAGATCTCAGTCCAACAGTGCATGCTCCGAGAAGGTCGTCATCCCAGCCGCTGTCTTGGTCCCACACTTCCAACTTCACACTTCTGAACTGAGTCAGGAGCTGGTTGTCAAAATTAAAATCCCAGTTCCATGTTGGAGAGTTTCGGTTCATGATCACAGAGGTCTTTCCATAGAAACTGTTTCCGTTGCGGAAAACCTTGACATATCCATCGGTCTGAGTCCAGTAATCGCCATATAAACCTGTGGCTCTGATCACAGTTACAGTAACCTTAGCGTATCCCTTTCGAGTGGGGCAGCAGTTGAGGGCCAAACCCGGGTTGTTGTGGCAGCTGCAGCTGCACGGTTCCTGAGGGTTGGTCTTCACACCGGTCTTACATCGGCTTGAGCAGTCTTTCAGCAGAGCCCTCTGTAGGATGTAGTCCTTGATGGCCTTGCGCAAATTCTCTCTGATGGTTTTTTTCTTTCTCTGGAGCTTGTGAAGGGGCTCAAGCATGTAGGAGATCACATCAGGGTGAGCAGGCAGAGATGAGATCCACCGCTTGTAGGCATTTGGGTCAGTATTGGATGAGAAGAGCAGGTCGACATTCTGTGTGTGGCCACCAATCACATTGGTTTCCCTTTAGTAAATAATAAATGTTTTTAGAATAATATTTTATATATATTTAAAATGATGATACATTACATAATATTTTAACTTACAGATCACGAGAGAGAGAGAAAGATGATCTCTACAAACCGGTCACTGAAGCTTCTAGCAAAGCTCCTTGTGTTCAGACTCCTTTTCCGGGCCTCTCTGCAGTGATATGACTTGTTCTTTATGTTTGCAGCAGGTCCCTTACTGGCAGTCGCCTCCACGTCCAGACACATCCTCACCTCGTCCACTGTCAGACCCTGAAGGGACGCCTGGCACTCCCTGATGCTGGTCACAGAGCGAACCTCTCCACCCAGCGTCACCTGCAGAGGACCACAGCATTTCCAGTCAACAAACTAATTCATTCTAGCAGTGTAAAGTTGTTTTAATTGTTCATCAATAGAAACTTTAAAAATGCAATGGATGTGAGAGGTTCAGCACTTTGTGTGAAGATCTACCATAACATTTACCTGTGTGATATAATGAGTACCAAACTTGCCAATCAGGTCGAAATAGGTGTGCTTTGTATTCCTATCATATCTATTAGGGAGACTTCTAAATTCCCTACGTAGCTCTGGGTGCAGGGGTGGATTGCTCTTAATCCTGTATCTAGTAGACAGAGCATGAAATAAAACTCAAACTATTAATGAATTATGTTGTAAAATTACATTTAAATCAACATGAAACGGCATGACTTACCTGTAGTATCCACAGGAGACAGCATGGCTGGTGAAGCTGAACTTGTCTGTTTTGGTTTTCTGCATCGAATAGGCAGCTAGCTTGGAGTGACTTCCTGCCATCATCACTGATGCCTGGCCCTTTGGTGTCAATATGCCCAAGGCTGCCATCCAGTCATTTTTAATAGAAGAGATGCTGGCGCTGACCAGCTTCTCACTGGACTGGTAGACGGAGCTGGACAACTTCATGCTGCACTTCTGATTTGGCCTCCAGTCCACCACAGAAACCGGGAGCTTCTGCTTTTTCCCTCTCATGTAGGGGTTTTTACACAGAGTGCAGGTCCTGTCCTTCTTGAGCCAGGTGTTCATGTTGATAACAAAGGTTCCTTTATGTTGCATCTTCGTGATGTCAAAGCCTTCTCCTGCCAGGTCAGATCCTGGAGTGAAGTCCACATTGGCACACTGAGACTCATTGGCCCTGAAACATCCCTGGCTGGTTGTTGGAGAGAGAAATGTAGCAAAGACGACCCACATTAGAAGTCTCCACCGCATGGCTGGACTCGGTGTGTGTCCTGTCTCTGGAATAACTGAATTCATATTTGTAAATATAAAAATTATTAAAGTTACTTCACTATGTAAAAAAATTCCCCGTTTTTAAAATGTACTAAGATAAATTTGTCTTCCTGCATGATAAAGTGAATATTAACACAGTCCAGACAAACCGAATATCAGGACTGTATGTTTGTATTACAGTTGCTATTACTGATCATGCAATTCTTCCTTTTTGGGAAAAACATCATCATCAATAAGTCCCAAAGAAACGCTACACCATCAGAAAACACTACTCGAGTACCGAGTAACTGTTTCAAATTCGAATTTTATTTGTCACATACAAATAGTCTTAGTGAGTAATAGTGAGTTTCAGTCACAATGTCTGATTTATTTATTTATTTATTTTTCATTTTTAGAAATTATGTAAGCATTTATTCTTATTGCAGCTGATTGGTCAAACAGAGTCATTTGATTTGAAACACAGTCATGTGGTAGATCCACCGGCTGCATTTCTCTGGAAAACACAAAGAAAATCTAAAGTGTCGAATAAATGGTTAGAAAAGTAACGAGTCCAGTGTAGCGGAATAATAGTAGCGTTTCTTCACAAATCTACTCAAGTAAAAGTAAGGAGTATAGTGCGGTAAAACTACTCACAGAAGTAATGTTAAAAAAAAAAAAAAAGTTCATTAAATAAATGTAACAGAGTTAATGTAACTCGTTAGTACCCACCTCTGAGTATGGGTTGTAAACTGTGACGACATTATTAGAATAAAACATTGCGTAGATTTTCTCCAGTAAAGTAGTCAAAATATACATATTATATATTGGAAAAAAATGTCGTAGTGGTTTCACTTACCTTGATGAGGGTATGAGTAGTTCGATCCTATGCAATCTGCATCAGGTATTTATGCATGTCCAAGACATGGGGCAGGACCATTTATCTGTCTATATATGGGTCTATAGATTGAAAGTTTTTTTTTAAAAAAAAACTGAAATAAAGTGTGAGTGTGTGTGGTGTGTGTTAAGCTGTTGTTATTTATTTTTAATTCTGCAGTGCTGTTAAACTCGCAACAATTAAAACTTATTAAAACATTTTGTACCATTTTTTTTTTTTTATTCTCCAGTGCCATCAAACTACTGTAGACGTACAGTACAGAGCTGCTTGTATGCGTGTTGTTTTAGTTACAAATTTATTTCACAAAGAGATTTTAAAGCAAGTAGTCAGTGTGATGTTCTGCTCTAGTTAACAAATCTTCAATCAAGCTGTGAGAATAAAAATCACACTTGGCTAAACTAATTTTCTGTAAGTCACGTAGGCTTTGTGGGTGTTTCTGAAGTGTGACAATGATTTGAAAACTGTGTGAAGTGTAAAAACTGAGATGGATAATCCTGCTTCAAAATATGTGAAAAAGTTACAAAAGTTGCTATTTTTTAATCTATAATGACTATACACAACAATAAGCTAATAGAGAGGCTTCTGGTATCTCTGTTAGACTTTCAAATGTGTTACTTAGCTTATAATTGGTGTTAGTAATCATCTGCAACTTGTTCCGCTTGATCAGTTAGTCTGTTTATAGCTTTACAAACTTCCTTCATGACAGAAAGCATGACCATAATTTAGAATGATAAAATTATTGTCTGATATAAGACATCAGCTAGGGAGAACAAGCTGAAATGACTGGAATTGTGTTAAGAACTGTCCAACACATCATTAAACATGGAAGAATAATGCTGAACCCTCAACGTCACAGAAGAAATGAGGGCAGAAAAACATCCTGAATGAAGATAACTTCAAGACTTGGGTAAGTTGCATGATAAAAATGACCTCTAAAAACCACAGCTCTGTTTATTTATGAAAATAAGAATATTCTCACAGTGTGATGAGGACTCACGGTAATGGGACTAAACAAATGCGTGTCCGTATGAAAATTATTTGTTAGTGAAGCTCATTAAAAAAAAAAATCTTTAAACCTTTTGAAGAAGGTCTTTGGAACAGAATAGAGAATGGTCATGGGCCTAATGAGTCCAGATTATTTTCAGTTTAAATGTCAATATGATTCATCAGCATGTTCAAATTTCCTGGAAATTGAATGCAAAATCATTTTCCTTTGTTTGTGTGTGTGTGTGTGTGTGTGTGTGTGTGTGTGTGTGTGTGTGTGTACATTTCTGTTTCTCTAAGAATTCCTCAGACCGGAAACGAGCAGTAGCCAGAATGTTGTTCGGTCATGGTGGACACATTTTCCTTCAAGCTTTCAATATCAAAACCACATGTAGGGGTTCTAACTTTTTTGTGTGCCTTTTTTTTTTGTTGTTGAGAAATTCATCTTGATGCATTTTAAAAATTACAAGCCCATAAATTTGGCTACATTTTATTTTAAAAATCCAGTGACAAACTATACTGTTGTACCAGTGAAATGAGGAGACATCCAGATCAATTCCAGACTACTGTGAAACACTGCACACCCCGAGAAGATCGTCATTCTATACCTCCAGCTTCACACTGCTGAACCAAGTATTTGATAACCATGTTCTCAGGTCCAAAATTTAAATCCTGGTTCCGATAGGGTGAGGTGTTATCTGATCACAGACGACTGGCTCAGGCTATGCTATCTGTCGCGGAGAATCTGGGCAAATGCTAAGACTATCAGTAATTTCCATATAAACCTGCGGCTCTGATCACATCGATCTGAGCGTATCCTCTCTGAGTGGATATGCAATTGAGTGCCACACCTGGGTTGCTGTGGCAGATGCAGCTGCATGGGTACTTGGGGTTGGTCTTTACACGGGTCTTATGTGGGCTTGTGAAGTTTTTCAGCTGTGCCCTCTGTAGAATGTAGCATTGTGCAGATTTTCTCTAACTGATTTCTTCGCCAGCAGCAACTTGTAAAGAGGCTTAAGCGAGTAGGAGATCACATCAGGGTGAGCAGACAGAGATGGGACCCACCGCTTGTAGGCATTTGGGTCAGTATTTGACGTGAAGGGCAGGTTGACATTCTTAGAGTGGCCATCAATCAAATTGCTTTGACTTAAGGAGATGATAAGCACATCCTAGGGTTATCTAATATTATATACATGTTTTGTTGTTTTGGGGCTCTGAAGAAGTTCTGACATGTCCTGATATTTTTTTAAAAAATATTTTCAGTTACTTATAAACATATAAATGTCTAAAGGCTGACTACACTGTATTCAGCACAAACTGGGCTACAGTAATATGTGAGCAGTATGTATGTACAAGTGTCTATTTTGGAGAAAATACGTTATGCGTGATTATTGAAAACAACAACAACAACAACAAAAAATCACTGAAATAAGATCATAAACCACATTCAAACCACATTCATTTGTTTACAAGAATTTTGTTACCTGGATCTTGCAGTCTAGAATTTTTACTTCAAAATGATGTGATAATCATCTAGATCACTCATTCACAGAAAACAATATATTCATTTACATTTTCTAAGATTTTTTGTTTAGAAAGGCCGTATGCGAGGAGGCGCGAATGATCATGAATAATGTTCTACTTCACACCAGAGAAGACAAAGACTCAAACAATGAGCTGCATTTCAGTCAGGTATGTGAGAGGGAAGTGCTACAAAAAATAATTTGACTTTGTTTGTAGTTTATTTAGAATAAATCAATATTCACTTGCAAGAATCTCAGGAACAGTTCAAGATAAATAAAATGCGCAAAAACAGACATTCAGGGTAAATGATGCAAACAAAAGCAGTGAATGATACAAACAAAAAACCCTACAAAAACATGGTAAAAAGGGTAAAACTGCAGCCGTAACAGAGGAAAATAAAGTGAAAAAATACAAACATTCAGTGTAAAAAAATGCCCCAAGATAGATAGAGATTATATATATATATATATATATATATATATATATATATATATATAAATAAAACTGAAACATTCAAAGCAAAATGGTGCAAACAGGAACAGTGCAAGATAAAATGGGGTTATGGTGTCTACAGTCACATATCCTGCCCCTGTGCCACTCTTGAAAGCAGTTCCTGTTCAACTGAAGACACAGCAGAACGTTTCATGCCTGGCATCTCCAAGGTGTTTTTTGTCACGTGCACTGCACTGCTTTGCAATGCACACACAACCTGCGACCAGCAGGGGCAGCATCTCTGGCATCTAGGGGTGCTCCGATTGATCGGTCGCCGATCATAATCGGCCAATAATTGCTTTGGGAAGTTTGATTGACAGTCTCTATAATGGCCGATATAGAACAGCTGATCAGATGACATGCGGGATAATTTTTTGCACGCCACTAAAATGGCTTCATCGGTGGCGATTCTAATTCAACACCGTGGTGAAGAAGGCCCATCAGCGTCTCTACCACCTTAGACGTCTGAGGGACTTTAGTCCAAGATTCTTGGGAACTTCTTCTCCTGTACCATAGAGGGCGTACTGAGGGGAAACACCATAACCTGGTTTGGGAACAGCACCTTGGATTACTGACACGTATTCTATGTGTTGTGTGAAAAAAAGACGATACATTAGCAAACTGCAACTGTAACAAGCCAATTCCACAAGGCAGGAAGCACCCAAAGAATTGTGGCGCACCACTACTCACTCAGCTGTCGGTAATAATCTTACCTACACGGTTTCGCGCGGTGGCTGTAAGTACAGTTCATCATGATTCACCGCGGGTTTTGGCGCTCTGATTACGTTTCCATTTTTCCGCATGAAAAATTAAACATGCATAATTTTATGGCGGTACTAGCGGATGCTTGCGGTCCTTGCAGATCTTCCGGCGACTCGCGTCCTACTTATCTGTTATTTTATTTAATTTTATACAATCTACAGGAAAGTTGTATTTGTCAGGCTCTAAGCCGTTCCCACTTACTAACCAAGCACAGGCTGCTATGTTTTAAGTTGACCTGTTGCACATGTTGCTTGCCAATAAATACAGTTGTCAATTCATGATCTTCCTCTTCTTGTAATTTCAATCCTTAATTTACATTGTTGTTAGATATAGTTTAATAAATAATGCTACATGAGAAGGCTTTGAGTAGACCCAGTAATCGGTGATCGGTATCTGCCGATACAGCTTCTAGTGATCAGCTCAGCACACACAAATATGTGCACCTACTCAGTATGATTCTCGATTACCTTCAAAACTGAATGCCGCTTGTGCGTCCCGGTGTGAGTTGCTGGTGAAGGCAAGGGTGATGCAGACACATTCCTAAAATAAAATGTTAGCCTGTATTGTTCCAAGTAAACAAACAAAATTATACAGAGAGGCCCCAAAAATGCATAAACACTTCAACATGAATAATATACACCTCTCCTCTGATGGTCACATGACAGCATCAACAATAGGGAGAATACTGATATATTTAGAGGAAACATACAGTAGCACTACTCACTGCTGACGCAATTCAATCAAGTTTTAAAAAGAGCATAGATAACGGTCAGTGTGTATACACTTTTGTGCCCCTCTGTATGTGTTGATGGGCCACAGACCATGTAGTGCATCTCAAACATTTACACTCGAGACATTAGCATAATGCCATGCACCAGGCATGTTTTACATACACATTTAACACATTCTAAACATTCTCACATTTACACTAAAGCTATTGTGAAGATTTACACCACAGACAATATTCATAAACATCTCTTAGCTGCATAAGGCTTTATTTTAGCCAGCTGGAGCTAGCATGCTTGTGCTAAATGACGTTACCGATAGCAGTGTCATATGCTAACCAAAACTGAGCCAAATATATATTAGCAACCAGAATCTAAAGCTACCCAAAACGAGGTTAAATACATTAGAACGTTTACAAACATCTGTAAACTCCATAAGGCATTAGCTTAGCCACCTGAACTAACATGTTTGTGCTAAGCTACATACAGCAGCATGTTAGCATGATTACCATGCGGACCTAAACCATGTAAGTGACATTGCAAGACAAAGTTCCACATAAACTGGTATAAGTTCTAGTCAGTGTGATGTTCTGTTCTAACGGACACGTCTTCATTCCAGCTGTGACAAACATACCACACAGAACTACAGTAAATTTTTCAAAGTGGTATGGGCTTGATGGGCATTCCTAAAGTGTAACCATAATTTAGAACTGTACACTATTATTTAATTGGAATCTCAACTCAATATCTACTGCAGATTGTATCAAGAATATTTCTGCAATAGCATAGAAGAAAATAAAAGTTTCAATCCTTTGCTTCATATGACTTTTATTAAGCTTTCGAATGACAAAAAGCATCACAAATGAGTGGGAAAGGTTTATTAATAACATGCAAAAATTATTGTTCCACTTTAAACATTATGATAGCTGGCAGTAATACAGGATAGGGTCACAAGCTACACAGGTGGTCTACAATTCAAAACCTGCAGCTTTGCGGATGTTGCTCTGGTTGAAGCGGGGAATGCGTTCATCGAGGAGCACTCCCATCTCCAGCAGCATGCTTCTGGGGATTGGGCGAGCATTTCGGGAGACGTACTCGTTCTCCAGCTCTGCGTCCATGGGAGATGGCATGTACTCTGTGCACATTGAACCAGTCAAACCAGGGATGCACTTTACCCGCACTTTATAATACAGGATTCCACGATTGAGGGAGCAGGCATTTCTATTCACTCCAGATTTCAGTTGAACAATGCATGACCCGAGAGGGTCGTCATCCCAGCCGCTGTCTTCATCCCACACCTCGAACTTCACACTTCTGAACTGAGTCACGTCCTCATTGTCAAAATTTAATTCATAGTTCCATTTTGGAGAGTTTCGGTTCATGATCACAGAGGTCTTTCCACAGAAACCGTTTCCATTACGGAAAACCTTGACATATCCATCGGTCTGACCATAGTAATCACCATGTAAACCAGTGGCTCTGATCACAGTTACAGTAACCTTAGCGTATCCTCTCCGAGTGGGGCAGCAGTTGGGAGCCACACCCGGGTTGTTGTGGCAGCTGCAGCTGCACGGTTCCTGAGGGTTGGTCTTCACACCGGTCTTACATGGGCTTGAGCAGTCTTTCAGCAGAGCCCTCTGTAGGATGTAGTCCTTGATGGCATTACGCAGATTCTCTCTGATTGTTTTTTTCTCTAGCTGCAGCTTGTGAAGGGGTTCGAGTGAGTAGGAGATCACATCGGGGTGAGCAGGCAGAGATGAGATCCACTGCTTGTAGGCATTTGGGTCAGTATTGGATGAGAAGAGCAGGTCGACACTTTCTGTGTGGCCACCAATCACAGCGCTTTCCCTTTTGGAGAAAATAAAAGGAAATGTTTTTGGAATAATTTGATGTTTCCAAACATATAAAAATATATTTGGAATTATTTATCAAACTGAATTAAGTGTTTATTTGGCCACTGTATTAATTGATGTCATTTGTTACAGGGTATATATGTATGTACTGTACTGTGTGTGTGTGTGTGTGTGTGTGTGTGTGAGAGCTGCACAAACCTGTCACTGAAGCTGCTAGAAAAGCTCTTTTTGTTCAGATTGTTCTCCTTGGCCTGCTTGCAACTATGAGCCTTATTCTGTACATCTGCAGCAGGACCCTTACTGGCAGTCGCCTCCACGTCCAGACACATCCTCACCTCGTCCACTGTCAGACCCTGAAGGGACGCCTGGCACTCCCTGATGCTGGTCACAGAGCGAACCTCTCCACCCAGCGTCACCTGCACACACCCAAAGCATGTCCAGTGACCAGAAGGACACTCATGTTCATTCTAGTCACTGAATTAACTCTACTTATTAATTCATACGGATGTACAACAGTGCCAAAATTACTTAAAGCAAAACATGTTGAATTACATGAACTGAACCGTTTTGTCTGCATCACAATTTCATCTGAATGCAAAAAAATACTCTACTCTATTGTGGTTGTATATTTCAAATGAAAACGTAATTGAAGTATTTACATGATCTGAATTTTATTACCAGAATTTTGGCAACCTGAATTTGGAAGGTTAAAAAAGTATCAAGATAGTATTTCTAACTCTTGAAAATATTTTTGAACATCAATTTAATATTTTTCCATTGAATCTTTAAATGCTTCACTGCTGAAAGTATTTCTTTTTTAAATTCAGATTAAATTGCAATGCAGAACAATTCTATTGCAACAAGTTTTTATTCAGTTCATGTATTTCAACATACTGTACTATTTTGCTTTAAATAATTTTGGCGCTGTTATACTTCCATATGTTCAGGAATAGAAACTGGTAAACTTTAAATGTTAGATGGAAGAGACTGCTTTGGATTCTGAGGAGATCTGTTATAACACTCACCTGTGTGATATAATGAGTACCAAACTTGTCAATCAAGTCAAAATAGTTGTGCTTTGTATTCTGTTCATAACTTTCAGGGAGACTTCTGAATTCCGTAAGTAGCTCTGGGTGCAGGGGTGGATTGCTCTTAAGCCTGTATCTGGAAGACAGACCATAAAGTAGAACTCAAACCAATGATTAATGATGGGATTAAAGATAAAAAAAATAAAAAAAAAACTGAATAAGTAAAAAAGAAACGTCCACATGACAGCATGACCTACCTGTAGTATCCACAGGAGACAGCATGACTGGTGAAGCTGAACTTGTCTTTCTTGCTTTTCTGCATTGAATAGTCAGCCAGCTTGGAGTGACTTCCTGCCATCATCACTGATCCCTGGACGTGAGGAGCTCTTATTTGCAAGTCTGACTTCCAGTTGTTCTCGATAGAGGAGGTGCTGGCGCTGACCAGGGCCTCGCTGGACTGGTAGACGGAGCTGGACAACTTCATGTTGCACTGCTTCCTCGGTCTCCAGTCCACCACAGAAACCGGGAGCTTCTGCTTTTGACCTCCCATGTAGGGGTTTTTACACAGAGTGCAGGTCTTGTCCTTCTGGAGCCAGACGCTCATGTCGATGACGAAGGCTCCTTTCCGTTGCATGGTGGTGATGTCAAAGCCCTCTCCTGCCAGGTCAGATCCTGGAGTGAAGTCCACACTGGCACACTGAGACTCATTGGCTTTGGTGCATTGCTGGCTGGTTGGAGGAAGAAACATGGCAGAGACGACCAGAATCAAAAGTGTCGGCATCATGGCTAGACCGGGTCCCGTGTGCCCTGGTTCTGGGTTAAAGGAATTTAGAATGATTATTTTTTTAAAATAATAAACATTTCTTTCCCGCATAGGCATAGTGTACGTGATAAAATTCATATCTCTCAAAATGTTTGAATTCCATGAAAAAGTTTTATTTCATGTTTCAATAAAAAATTATGAAACTCAAATTTTCTTCATTCAATATATGTAAAGTGAAATATTTCATGCCTTTTTTGTTTTCAATTCGATTATTACTGCTTATGGTTTACCTATATACTGTACAGTGTGTGTGTGTGTGTGTGTGTGTGTGTGTGTGTGTGTACCTACAGTATATACAGTACAGTGTGTGTATATATACAATGTGCTACAGTCCATTTTCCTAGTTTAGTAGTGTTTCTGTATAAAAGCTCTATACAAATAAACATTCATTAAATTGAATAGTTTCTAAGCTATGATGATAGTTTTGGGAATATTTACGCTATAAAAAAAAAAATCATTATATACATTAAAAAAAGAGGGAGGGTCGTTTTACTTGCCGTGATGTGGGAGCAGATGTGTTCCTGTGCTCTTTACATGAGTCTTCTTACTGAACCTTTTACAACCTTTTAAATGTTCTTTGTTAGTTCGACATCTTGTATTTATACAGATGTAAAACATGGGGCAGGACCAGTCATCAGGCCATATATGTCTCTACCAAATGGAAGAGGTGTAAAAATGAGTGTAGTACATTATGGGCGTGTGCGCACGAATGTGTTATGTTATCATTAATTATTACACCTCAGTGCTGTTAAATTCTACATGGTGAACCTCATATTTTTGTAGCTTTTGCTTATTATTTATTTTGACAATTGCCAGTGTTATAAGAATAATTTAGACCTGATAGAGTCTGTTCTGTGTGTAAAGAAAGAAAAAAAAAACATGATTAATGTTAATCCACTAACTTTCTTTATAGTCGGTGTGATGTTCTTCTTACGCGAAACACGCCTTCACTCTAGCTGTGACAATAAATATCGCACACAACTACAGTAATTGTCAGTAAGTGATGTGGGCTTTTTGGGTGTTCCTACAGTGTGAAAAGCTATATAAAAGAAAGAAAGGTTTTGTCTGTATATTGGTCTCTCAATGATATCTTCAGGTTTCATACATTGGAAAAACCAAAACTAGTCTCAAAAATGTCTGTCTGTTTATCTATAAGACTGTCTGTATGTCTGTATGTCTGTCTGCATGTGTCTGCATGTCTGTCCAACCGATTCACGCAAAACTGGCTCGACAGAATTGAATGAAACTTCGCCAGTCCTTTGATATTTGCCTGATGTTAAGTCTGCGCCATAAGTTAAATACAGATTTTTTGAGTAGAAGGGACGTTGGTGCCATGGATGTTTGTGCCAGATCACCCCACAGCAGCAATCGCTTAGTTTACAGTGCTGCTTGGGTAGTTTACCGGAAATACACAGATTATGTAGAACACGACCATAATACCCCTACAACGTGTCCACATCCTCATGAAACAAACACATGACTTTGGAAAACTGAATCTTCTAAGGTGTATGTATAGATCCTTGCATTTCGATTCTTCCTGAGGGAGGTTTATAACCAGTTTGTCTCATATCTTCTGAAACCATGGTGCTAATTAATGTGAAGAGATGTGAAGTGCAACTGTGAGATACAACACGGGTCGTTCGAGCAAATACATCTGCAGCAGTCAGAGATGAGGGCGTGTCAAATAGCCAAACGGAGAGTGTTAGCTGCTCAAATAAAAATCTTGGGTAAAAATGATGTTAAGAACAGATACAGGAAGTGCCGGGTTTAATAATCTACTTTAGATAGGAAACGTATTTAGTTGACAACGAAATAAATACGCTGAAAAAAAGTGAAACTGCTGTGCCATTGTGACAAAGTATGTTCCTTCGTTTATCTGATGGAAATTTTTTATTTCCTAAACAAAACTGTTATTTTTACTTTGTATGTAAATGTAATGTAATCTGTTCACTCAAAGGACATTTTGACTTGTAACCTAAGGTTCGCCGTGTCACATGACCTCATGAGCTCGCGTTATCACGGACCGAATCACATTCTGCGTGCGGCCATATCTTTCAAAGAAAAATCTTTTAAACCAGGAAAGAAAGCAAACTCATGTACTTTTAAACCATGTAATGTTAAACGCATCTCTTCCATGTCAGGAACAACTATTTTGTAGATTGAGTTTTGTCTTCGTGTTTGCTAGCTAACCACAGCTATATTTCCTAGCATTAGCTAACTAATGCAGTTATTTTAAAAACCGCGGAGGTTTGTACGCTAAGACGGCTGTGACGAATTATATGAAATTAATTATATTTACGTACCTTTGGTTAACGATGTAAAAATTACTAGGAGCGTGACCTAAACATAGAACAAGCCAAAGTTGGAGTGAGTGCTGTTTGTAGTGTACTTCTAGTCATGCTGAACAGCAATATATATATATATACACAAACACTTCCAATTTGCTTGGTAGTAGCATGGATTAATGTGCAGAGCACTGTCCCACTTTCAGCTAGTGTTTACTCAGACTAACAAGCTGAGGTTAGCCATTACTATGTCATGAATGAAGTTTAAAAGTAAACATGAAATCTTTATTCACTTTTCTGTTTACAGGTCTATTAGCTTTTCTTAGAGGGCATTATTTTACCCATACTGCAGAAATGAGTACGTCCCAGAATGCACAAATGAAAACATTATGTGGATACATTTTTTAATGGAAATGACACAATAGAATTGCTGTGAATTTAATAAATGTCAGTGTAATCTAAATATCCTAGAATAAACTCTGGCAGGGTACACGCTGGACATGGTGCCAATCCATCATCCACACACTGTGGGCAATTTGTTCAAACCAGTTATCCTAATCTGCATGTCTTTGGACTGTGGGAGGAAACTGACCAAGCACACGGAGAACATGCACACAGAGACGGGAATCGAACCCGGACCCTGGAGGTGAAACGTGAAAGTGCTAACCGCTACACTTGCAAAGCAACAAAATGCAATTATTTTAAAGGTGTGTCTTTTGGGGGCGGGGCCTTTCTATACATACTGTA
Organism: Clarias magur; assembly: GCA_013621035.1. NCBI lineage: Eukaryota > Metazoa > Chordata > Actinopteri > Siluriformes > Clariidae > Clarias > Clarias magur. The sequence goes on along the minus strand of QNUK01000346.1, from coordinate 451,694 downwards.
ATCACGATTTGCGCCTTGGAATACTGGAATAGTGTGTATGCAGGAGGTGCAAGTGAAGATAAGCTGTGTATTTCCTATAGTGTGTGAGCACGTGAAAAAAGCCCAAGCCAAGCCGTGCAAAGCCTACAACCAGCAAACACAATCTTGAGTGTTCCAACCAGCTCACTCTATCATAGTGCAGAATCTAAACAAGCTGGGAAATCGGTTCTAGGATGTATCGAAACGAGACTTGAGTATCTGGTGCGACATGAGATAAACAGCCCAGCAGGTCCTTATAGAGTCCAGGAGTGGTACACAAACCTGGCAAATCCCTCAGGCTCTGTAGTGACTTCAGGTGGCTAAACATGGTATTGGAATCCAACGCTTATCCACTACCACAAATGGACGACCTTGTTGAGCGGCTGGGAAGAGCCTGCTTCATTTTTACTCTCAAATGAGAAAACAGCCTTCAGCACATAGCGTTGCTAATAGTAGTCTTGAGCTGAAGCACACACAGTACCTGGGATATTGGATCGGCCACCACTTCCTAGTGCACACTGATGCTTCAGCGGCCAGGTTTGACATGGTCCTGTCCCAGGAATATTATAGCAAAGAACATCAAATCCTGTATGTGAGCAGGAAACTCAAAAATCTGCCGCCCCACCCATGCTCCTCCCCAGTGGATGGCCAGGGCTATGGACGCCAGCCACCGGATCATCAAGCCAGTGGCTCTTACCATATTCACTTACTCCATATCGCACAGAGCTTTATCTGTAATCTCCCAGAGTGTTATATAAAACAGCATATCCTCGGTGTTCTGATGAAACCTCGTAACTCAATTTTTCGCCAAAATCATTTTTTTTTCGTGTATATTAATTATTTTTAGTGCAAATATATATATATATATATATATATATATATATATATATATATATATATATACAGTCATGACCAAAATTGTTGGTTTTCCAGAAAACCAAGTATTTCTCACAGAAAAGTGCTGCATTAACACATATACACATTTTTTGTTTTGCTATACACATGTTTATTCTCTTTGTGTGTATTGGAACTAAACAAAAAAAAGGAGGGAAAAAAGCTAATTTGACATAATGTCACACAAAACTCCAAAAATGGGCTGGACAAAATTATTGGCACCCGCAACTTAATATTTGGTTGCATACCCTTTGGAAAAAATGACTGAAATTAGTTGAAATTAGAGAAATACTTGATTTTCTGGAAAAAAAAAATTCAGGGGTGCCAATAATTTTGGCCATGCCTGTATCCATCAGACTGAGTCAAGTCGATATCCATTTAAACCTATGCCTTTAATTTTAATTCAGTTATTTTCTTTATCCTCTTGTGCAGAGGTTCTGCTTGAAGGTATTTGGGTCGATATTTGATGAGAAGAGCAAGTGGACATTCTGAGAGCGGCCACTAATCACGCAGTTTACCTATGTTTGGAATGATTTAACCAGCTAAACTAAGTGTTCATAAGTGTTCACCGTACAGAGAGAGAGACGGAGAGAGAGTGGACATTTGTGTTTCTCTAAGAATGTTTAAGAACCAAAGAGAGAAACCCGTAGCCAGTGTGTTGTTGAGTCTTGATGGGCACATTATCCTTCAAGCTTTCAAAATCAAAACCACATGTAGCATATCGCACTTTTTGTATGCCTTGTGGGTTTTCTTAAGGAAGTTATCTTGATGCTAAAAAAATTGTTAAAATGTTAAAAAGTTAAAAATGTAGCCCATGAATTCATCGGATCCATTTAAATATGCAATGATAAACTACACAACTGCACAGATATTTTGCTTCATAAGACCTTTTTTTAAGCATCAAAAAAATAACAACAAAGGCAACACCTATGAGCAGGAAAGTAAAATATTGAGCATGAAAGTAATTAGTCATAATGTACGAATATTATAGGCACTTAAAAAAGAAAGAACTTTAAACATTCTGATAGCATTATGAAAGGATATGTGATAATCGCACAAAGAATCAAAATGGCCTACAATTCAAAACCTTCCTTTGCCAGCGTTGCTGTGGTTGAAGCGGGGAACGCGCTCATCGAGGAGCACTCCCATCTCCAGCAGCATGCTTGTGGGAATCAGGTGAGAATTTCGGGAGATGTGCACTTTTTCCAGCTCCATGGAAGAGGGCGTGTACTCTGAGCAAGTAGAACCAGCCAAACCATGCACACACTTCACCTGCACTTTATAGTACAGGACTCCGCGATTGAGTGCGCAGACATCCTTATTAACTCCAGATTTCAGTGGAACGCTGCATGAGCCGAGAAGGTCTTTATCTGAATCGCTGTCTTCATCCCACACCTCCAGAGTCACACTGCTGAAGAGCGTAATGTCCTCAGTTCCAAGATTGAAAACATGGTTCCAATGAGGTGAGTCGTCATCTTCGATCATTATCTTTCCATTGCGGAGGATCCGGACGAAAGCATCTGTCTGAGTCCAGTAATCTCCATATAAACCCGTGGCTTTAATCACAGTTACTGTGATCTGGGCAGATCCTCTCCGAGTGGGGCAGCAGTTGAGGGCCACATCTGGGCTGTTGTGGCAGCTGCAGCTGCACGGCTCATTCGGGTTGGTCTTCACACCGGCCTTACATGGGCTTGAGCAGTTTTTCAGCAGAGCCCTCTGTAGGATGTAGTCCTCGATAGCGTTGCGCAGATTAATTTGGATTGGTTTCTTCCCCAGCAGCAGGTTGTGAAGAGGCTCAAGCGAGTAGGAGATGACATCAGGGTGAGCAGGCAGAGAAGAGACCCAGTCCTTATAGGCTTTTGGGTCAGTATTTGATGAGAAGAGCAGGTCGATATTCTGAGTGTGTCCACCAATCACACTGGTTTCCCTTTTGGGAGATGATAAAAACACGTTTTTTTTTCCGGGAATTATTTAACTGATTGGATGTTTGATGTGCTCATTTACCCACCTTATTTTTCATCAGCAATTTGCAGCAATATTAACAACTGAGCTGGTTACAAAGTGAGAGTGAGCTTGAGAGAGAGAGAGAGATGAGCTGTACAAACCTGTCATTGAAGTTGCTAGCAAAGCTCTTTTCGTTCAGCACCTTGTCCTTGGCATGTTTGCAGTGATGAGCCTCGGTCTTCAGTTTTGCAGATATCCCCATACTGACAGAAGCCTCCACATCCAGACACATCTTCACTTCATCTATGCTTAGACCTTGCATGGTCACTTGACACTCCTTGATGCTGGTCACAGAACTAACTTCTCCACCCAGAGTCACCTGCACACAGCAACAGTGTTTCCATGCCATTGTCCTCATGCAGCGTAAAACGTGAAGTATGTATTTATTTTCAGTACCAAAACTGAGTCAGATTAGTCTTCCTCATATTTTATTGTTGAAACCTATTTTTATTTACCTTTGTGATATACATGCTTAGTGGTCTCATCATATATATCAGGGAGACCTCCAAATTCAACGATTAACTCTGGGTGTAAAAGTGGATTGCTTGAAACCCTGTATCTAGAAGATACATAAAATAAATTATGCAAATTGTTGTAAAAATAATAAATGCAAATATTAATTGGTCAAAACACGTCTTTACATCCTACCTGTAGTATCCACAGGAGACAGCATGGTTAGTGAAGCTGAACTTGTCATTTTTGGTTTTCCGCATTGGATATTCAGCCAGTTTGGAGTTACTGCCTGCCAGCATCACTGATCCCTGGACCTTTGGAGTCAATACGTCTAAGCCTACCTTCCAGTTGTTCTCAATAGTAGAGGTGCTGGCGCTGACCAGGGCCTCGCTGCACTGGTAGACAGAGCTGGACAACTTCATGTTGCACTTCTGATTTGGTCTCCAGTCCACCACAGAAACCGGGAGCTTCTGCTGTTGACCTCCCATGTAGGGGTTTTTACACAGAGTGCAGGTCTTGTCCTTCTGGAGCCAGGAGCTCATGTCAATGACGAAGGCACCTTTCCGTTGCATGGTGGTGATGTCAAAGCCCTCTCCTGCCAGGTCAGATCCTGGAGCGAAGTCCACACTGGCACACTGAGACTCATTGGCCTTGATGCAATTCTGGCTGGTCAGAAGAGGGAGAGTTGTGGCAAAAATGACCCAGATCAGCAACATGGCTGGATTTGTGATGCGTCCTGTATATATGTATATATATATATAAAAAAAATTCACATGAAGTTTTACAATATTGTCCCAATGTTATGATTTTGTTAATTTGGAAATCAATATTAGAATTGTTTTTCTTCTCCAAATCACAATTTCTAAACTAGGATAATAGTTTTCATATAATTAATATCATTATCACAACTGAATACATTTCTCACAATACAATAATCTCTCTCTCTATATATATATATGGAAATTGATATACATTAACTACACATTAGTTCAAACTTGGAGGCTGTTTTGCTTACCTTGATGTGTGAATGAATAGATATCTGAAGCTAGGACTGTTAAATATTAGACCTCTCGCATCTAAAGCAGTTATTGTTAATGAAACTATCACAGATCAGGAGTTTGATATATTATGTTTAACAGAAACCTGGATTAAACAGGACGAGTATGTGGCTCTAAATGAAGCCAGTCCTCCTGGATACAGCTACATACACCAGCCTCGGCTAACTGGTAGAGGAGGAGGAGTCGCAGTTATTTATAACCATAATCTGTCTCTCGTACAAAAACACAGTTTTAAATCTAATGCATTTGAAGTTCTCTATAGTAACATAAAGTCGGCTCAGTCGATCCCGCTAATCATCATTTACAGACCCCCAGGGCCGTACTCGGAGTTTCTCTGCGAATTTGCAGATTTCCTTTCAAACCTTGTTGTTTCTGTAGATAAAGCGTTAATTGCTGGAGACTTTAATATTCATTTTGAGAATCCAGAAGCCCCTCTGAGAACAGCATTCTTGTCCATACTGGACTCAGTAGGAGTAAATCAGTGTAGGACCCACTCATAAAGCAGGTCACACTTTAGATTTAATATTATCCTTCGGATTAAGTATAGGAAATATAACCACAATTCCACAGTCTGAAGTTATCTCAGATCACTACCTTGTCTCGATTAAAGCGTGTCATAGTAATAATGTATGCACAGAACCGCGGTACCGCCTTAAACGTACATTTACATCAAATATCACATAGAACTTTATCAATAATCTCCCAGAGTTATCAGCTTTGATTGGATCGCCATCTGACTTCACAGAACTCGAACAGGGGAATGAATATCTAGAGTCAGCACTTCGTTATAGCTTAGATAATATCGCTCCAGTTAAAAGGAAAATGATTAGAGATAAGAAACTCGCTCCTTGGTATAATGACCACACACGTGCTTTAAAACAAACCGCTCGCAAATTCGAACGTAAATGGCGCCAAACTAAATTGATAGTATTCAAAATAGCTTGGAAGGAGAGCATCCTGATCTATAAAAAAGCTCTCAGTGATGCTAGATCAACATATTTCTCCACTCTTATAGAAAATAACAAAAACAACCCGAGATTTTTATTTAATACCGTAGCTAAATTAACTAAAAACAAGACCACTGCAGAAATCTCCACAACATCATCATGCACTAAATGGTCTCGCGCCACAGTATCTGAGTGAACTGTTAGTGTCTTACGATCCGCCACGCCTACTTCGATCAAAGGATGCAGGCTGCCTGTCAGTACCACGTATTATTAAAACTACAGCAGGGGGCGGAGCTTTTTCTTACAAAGCCCCAAAGTTATGGAATAGTCTTCCTGTTAATGTTCGGGACTCAGTCACAGTCTCAGTGTTTAAGTCTCGGCTAAAAACCTATTTATTTAGCGCAGCATGTTTGTAAATAGATGAGCCTTAGGTAAAGGAGCAGATCTGGGGGACTCATGGACGCAGAGTATTCTGGTGAACTGGTATGTTTAGATGCTGTCCTCCCCACTCTCATTGTTCACTCAGGTTTGTTGACGGTGAGGTGATTGGTTGCTTTACATCTCAGTTCCCCCTCATGTTTGTGTTTCCTTCTGGCTCTCCCTTTTAGTTATGCTGTTATAGTTAGTCCCGCCGGAGTCCCTGCTTGCACTTTGCACTAATATACATTCACCTTATACATGTTGACTGTGACCAGACCTAACTGCCATCTCTCCTTATTTTCTGTTCTCTCCTTTTCTGCTCTCTCTCTCTCTCTCCCTCTCTCCTTTCCCTCTCTCTGTCTCTCTGTCGAGCTATACATGTTCGCTCCTGAGCTGCCAGTGATCCAGACCCCTCTGCCCTCTGGAGCCGTCTAACCCGTCCTGGAGTCCTGCTTCTGGTTGGAGATCCCGTCACATGGATGCCCCGTGTGGTCTGCCTGGATGCGCTTGGTGGCTGGGGATGGTTTCCATGAAGACTGTCCTATCATCGATTGATGCTCTGGGGACCTGTGACTTCAGTTGTTCGATAGCTCAGGACTGGAATCTCCTACAGTCTACCTGAGCCTCCGGGAACAAACTGGACTCCTTTTAATTTAAATTTTAACACATCTCCTGTTACACTGAACTTCCAGTACACATTATTATGCTGATCATTCTCTGCTATCCGTTATCACCCAGATGAGGATGGGTTCCCTGTTGAGTCTGGTTCCTCTCAAGGTTTCTTCCTATTACCATCTCAGGGAGTTTTTCCTTGCCACCGTCGCCCTCGGCTTGCTCATCAGGGACCATCTGATCATTTTGATTCATACACATTGCATAAAAACTTACTTCTTTTTATTGTGTAAAGCTGCTTTGCGACAATGTCAATTGTTAAAAGCGCTATATAAATAAAATTGAATTGAATTGAATATCACTTGCTCATGCTATGTGGGTGTTCATGTGGTATTTAACCATGGGTTAGACATGGGGCAGGGCCATTAGCAGTTGTAGTTGTAGCATAATAATGAGTTTAATAAAATAGGGAAATAACATTGTGTGAGAGTGTTAAGATGCAGTAATCAGTGTGGTGATCTGCTACACCACATATAACAGTTCTCATTTTCTCACATCCCAAATGAGAATTAATTACAACTTTATATCTTATGCTTTCTTGTATGGACTACAGTATAGTGGCATTTGTCATTTGTGGCATTTAGCAAACTCCTTAATCTAGCAGGATACCTTCACCTAGTGGAATCTAGTCAAAAACACATCCTGATGATTGTTTACAAGATCAGTGGAAAATAATACTATCAATCTTAAAAAAACAAACAAACAAAAAAAAAAAAACATAAAATTCTTAAAGGGACACCAACCAAAATGTTATCATTAAAAACATCTGTTCTAAACCTGATGAATAACAGTGCAATGCCAAAGCAGGCTATGTGGGGAGCCTCCCTGAATTCAACACTGGGAAGTTATCAATCCTGATTAATAATCGTAGTAAAAAAAAAAACTGTCATAGTGACGCTGGGCTTTTTGGAGGGAGAGAAATGGAAAAAGAAAGTGGCTTTTGGGGCGGAGGATTGAGGAGATTATGGATTACCCAGCACTGAGCCTTGTAACACACCAATGGAAAGTCAACTTGGAGCCCCTTGTATTACCTGATATGGCCATTTGCTATGATTTTCCACAAATACCAATACTGACAATGATTTCAGAAAGAAAAGAGAGAAGTGAGGCAGTAGTTCAGGATGGGAATAACACAACAGACTTGAATGCTGTTGGTACATGACGAGATGTTTTGTAGTCATTAATGATAGAAGAGATGAAAGGGAGGACATATTGTGAAATGGTCTGGAGTATCTTTGAAAAGATGGGATTTGGTGGGCAGGTGGTAGGATTGCAGATTATTTTTAGGATTTAGATGATCTGAGATATTAAAGAGAAAAAAAAAAGAAAAATGTGGGGAAGAAAATATGAAAATAAATGCAAGGAGTAAAACATTAACCAATTTTTACTGCACCTTCTCAATTAGAATATGATGAAGTTATGAGCTGTCAGGGGGTGGAGTGAAGGAATATATGGAGTGAGCTAGGAAGTAATGAGAAGCTGTGGCATGTACAAGGATCATATGTAGTTGTTTCCAGCTTTCTTTTGTGAGCTGTCACACCAGATGAGAGCTTAGACCAGGTGGAATGTTCGTATGGACAAAAAGATTTTAAACTGGTCTGAATAACATCACTAGTCAAGTCTTAAGTATTTAAATGTGACCCGCCTCAACTCCAGACCCAGAAGAGCGCTCACAGATTCGGTGTCCCTCAAGTCAGAGCCTGCTGCGTTTACTATATGCTGGAGATGCAGTGTTCTTGTCTTGAGAAGTACTGTGTTTAATCCAGATGGTGATGTCTCCTGTATCAAAGCTTGCTTTATTGACTAGAGGTTCTAGGAGCCAATGTCGAGCGTCTGTAGGTTTGACTTGAGTCCATTTAAAAAGTTTCTATAATTTGTAGCGCTGTCGCTACAGTCAGTACCTGCAGGATCCCGCACTGAATCGGACGAGTTAACACTCTCAGTGTTTGGTGTGTTGGACACTTCTTTGTCTTCAGTAACTGTTTCTACAGTACTGATGTTAGCGATTGTCTGTTTGGAGGCCTTTTTGGCTCTCCATACTAATCTCAGTGCTTTCAGCACTAGTTCTGTCACCTTCGCCTGGATCAGGCTCACTTTGAGCTGCTTTCTCAGGGCATGCTCTAATCGCATTGGGTTGTGTATTCCGGTTTTTGACTTTTGCTTTCCTTTGACTTTGTTGTCCATTCTTGTCCACAGCCGAAGCACCTCATGATGTCAGATGTAGCAGAGTCAAAGTCGTCCACTCTCTGTTGGTTATTGGGTATCATATAAACCTGTCACCTATGAGACACAACATGCTTCAGGAGAAGGGACTTGAAACACCGATCTACAGTCTTTTTTAATTGGGGAAACTATTTTCCCATGTTATGACGGTTCATGTTTTAAGAACACTTCACTAATAAACGGGGCTAGAGTGATCTGTTTATGCTTCCGTGTCAGCTGAGTGAAGCCTGCTGCCATCTCTCACACACACACACACACACACACACACACACACACACACACACACACACACACACACACACACACACACACACACACACACACACCAATCGGTACAAGCAAAAAAAAACACACTCTACTTCCACACAATGTAAAACAACAAATCTCTACAGATTAGAGATCTTATGGGGCAGTTTGCAAAAAAAGATATTTACAACGTTAGCGTTTAAAGAAGAATTAATGCTAGTAAATGGGCAAATTTTTTAAATCAAATTTGCCTTGTTAAACGAGCAAGTCTTGATTTACGAGTGCCAAGCATCATCGAGTGTCTTATGCGCTTCTTCTTTTGATGCCGACCGTCACATGATCAGAACTGATCCAATGGTTCTTCTCTCTCACGTGCTGCGGAATTGTTGGTAGTTACTTATTTGATATTGTTGGTTTTGTGACTGCCACTACACCGGCAGCTGCTTGACCTTCCACAGGGTCGCTTCCGCCATGAATGGCGTCATCAACAAGCGGACCATGTATAAACCGGAGAGAGACGCGGGAACGGGGAGGTGTGTAGGCGAAGTGCTGGTTGTGTTGGAGAGAGATTTGGTGATTGTGAATTTTGATATTGGGTTGTGTATTCCGGTTTTTGACTTTTGCTTTCCTTTGACTTTGGTTATTGCTTTGTCCCTTTGGTCTGATTGCTGGCTCTTTGTAAATATGTTTTTATGATTTCACTGTATGTTTGTGCACTCACCAGTAGTAGGGGTGTGGCTGCCATTTATTTTGGGGAAAAGAGAATGTATTCACTGTTTTTGGTTGAGGTTGGCACCTGTATTTTATTTGGTGTGTGTTTTAAAATACAGATACATTTGGCCTGGGTCCACTGATCCTGGTGTTGTGTATGTATCTTTATTTGTATGTGTTTTGTGTAAAGCCATACAAACCTCGTTTATTTTGTAAGCTGACGTATCTGTCTAGTTCTTTCTGTTATATTACACCATATATAAACAAATTATGCTCGCAATCCAAGGATCCACTATGAGAAGAATGTATATTTAGTATATATTTATATTTATTTTGGGGTGTTAACTAAAAGAGAACGACAGAAGGAAACACAGACTTCCTGAAATGTAAAGCAACCAATGACTTCACCATCAACAAACCTGAGTGATCCATGAGAGTGGGGAAGACAGCATCCAAACATACCAGTTCACCAGAATACATCTACGTCCATGAATCTCTTAACATATGGTTTGACTTAAAAAGGGCTTCAATCTGGACTTAAACACTGGGACTGTATTCTGAACATTCATTGGAAGGGTAGTTCCAAATTTGTTTGCATCTTCCTTAAAAACTCAATGACCTACAAACAACCTCGTGAACAGTGTCCTCTTCTTGGACAATCTGTCAAGATATAGAAGAGAAAACGTTAGAATGATGTTAGGACTAACCTTGCAATTTCCTATTCTTCATTATGGGTCAAGCGTGTAAAGCACATGATTGGCTTGCAGAGGGGTCATGGCCACTTTTTATGTCAGTTAAGCCAGTCTCTGCCTAGGTGGAAAGGCACTGGCAAATCTTCTGTCATAAGAAAGAATTTGGCAGATGGCACAGTACAATTTTTATGAAGTCAGAAATGAAACTGACCTAGACAAAAATGCTGTTAACCCTTGATAGGATTGAAAATAATTTGACCATGGGACATGTTAAACTCAAATGTGTCCTGTAATTAACATCACAGGTGCCTTCAAACTTGTAATCAGTCAGTCTGCCTATTTAACTGCCTATTGGCTGAAAAGTAGTGACTGTGATTTTAGGTTTCATACAGGGAATCACATTGAACATGGACCACACAAAGGTAAAGAAAATGGTTGTCTCATGAGATTAAAAAGAAAATGATAGAAAATGATGTTAAAGTTAAGGCTATAAGACTGTCTCCTGGCTCGATGTTCCTGTGACCACAGTTGCACATATGATTCACAGGTTTAAGGTCCTCAGGTCCACAGACAACCTCCCTGGATGCAAGAGGAAAACTTATGACAAATTGAAGAGATGGATGATACAAATACGAAACAAAGACTGCAGAACAACTTCCAAAGAGATTAGAGGTGAACTCCAAGGTCAAACCATACCATTCATCGCAGTTTGAGGTAAAGTGGACTGGAATTTTCTGGCAAGTCCTATCAGCTCTATTTTCACTCGTGCAAAAATGAAGCATACAAAGAAATGAGTCAAAACACAAAGCTAAAAACAAGAGTGACTAAGAACAAAACATCGGACTATTCTGGAGTGGCCTTCTAGGAACAAAATGATGAAAAAGCCTTCAAAATGATCTAAATCCTATTGAATGTCTGTAGAAAGAGCAGAAATATGCAGTGTGGATTAGTCTCATTGAGAGGTACAGAAATCATTTGATTGCAGGTTACTGCCTCAGAAAAGTGTGCAACAAAAAAATTAGTTTTAGTTAAAAAGTTGAAATCCTTTGTTTTTAACCGCAATTCAAAAACTGATTTTCATTAGTTAATAGGAAATTTCTTCTTTCCGTGTTATGATCCTGAGCGTCCTTCGTCCGCAGGGCACAGTGTGCTAGTTGGGCCATCCGTGGAATTAACAGAGAACTGGCCAGTTTTTGTGGTCCTGACCTTCTTCTGTGTATCCACATTGTGTTGAAGAAGGTACGGCATCATTTGGTCTATGTCTTTCCTCATGCCTGCATTCTTCATCGCTGTGGCATAAGGCTGACCAGCAGGCAAGCAGAACACAGACGGAGGTCAATATTTTAAAAATTAAATGCTTTTTAAAAATACTTTCTAATGTGGGGGAAAGCGAGTGTGGGAGAAGAACTGTAGTGCAGAAACTCAGTAAAGTAGGAGCTTAGGTGGAGAACGAGTGCTGTCTTAGCTTAGCGTTGTATGACTCTATGTATCTATCTATATATCGTTCTATCTATTCAAGCTGTAGTCCATTCAGCCGGAAAATATCTGGTGGAGATGTTTTTCATCAGGCCATAGAAATAAAAAACCTCATGTAACAGTTCTCATTTTCTGTAAGAAGTGTGCGCTTTGTATGTGTTTTTATTATTTTATAAGGTGCAAGTGTAATCAATAATATAAATGTTACAAAATCAGCAAAGAATTACAAAAATAACCCAAATAACAAGGCTTTGTTTCATGAAGCGTTTATTCTAAAGTAGCACAGATGAGCAGGAAGCATTGTCTTATAAAATGTTAATATTATGGCCAACTATTCTACTTAAAAAAAATATGAAAAGAACTGGCATGAATAAGCGATAGATTCACAAACTACACAAGTGGTCTACAATTCAAAGCCTGCAGCTTTGTTAATGTGGCTCTGGTTAAAGCGGGGAATGCGTTCATCAAGGAACACTCCCATCTCCAGCAGCATGCCTTTCGGAATTAGCCGAGCGTTTCGGGAGACATAGACTTTCTCCAGCTGTGCATCCATGGGGGAGGGCTTGTACTTCAAGCACAATGGACCAACCAAACCAGGGATGCACTTTACCTGCACTTTATAATACAGTGTCCCATGATTGAGGGTACAGAAGTTGTTTTCAACTCCGGATTTCAATTGAACAGTGCATGCCCCAAGAAGGTCATCGTCCCAACCACTGTCCTTGTCCCACACTTCCAGCTTCACACTTTTGAACTGAGTCAGATCCTCACTGTTAAAATTGAAGTCCCAGTTCCATTTTGGAGAGTTTTTGTTCCAGATGACGGGTGTCTGGCCGAGAAAGACCTTTCCATTACGGAAAATCTTGACATATCCATCTGTCTGCGTGAAGTAATCTCCCCATAAACCAGTGGCTTTAACTGCAGTTACAGTGATTTGAGCAACTCCTCTCTGAGTTGGGCAGCAGTTTAGGGCCACACCTGGGTTGTTATGGCAGCTGCAGGTGCACGGCTCCTTGGCATTAGTCTTTACTCCAATTTTGCATGGGCTAGTGCAATTTTTCCACAGGCCTCTCTGAAGTATGTAATCTTTGATGGCGTTGCGTAAATTCTTTCGGTTCAGATCGTTAGCTGGCAGTAACTCATGAAGAGGCTTGAGTGAGTAGGAGATCACATCGGGGTGAGCAGGAAGAGATGAGACCCACTCCTTGTAGGCCTTCGGGTCAGTAGTTGATGAGAATAAGAGATCAACACTCTGAGTATGACCACCAATCACATTTGTTTCCCTTAGAAATGAGAGAAACATAGGCATTATCAGTAAAGAATATACTTCAAAATAAGCACTTCTCAAAAAGTCTTAGGCATTTTTTTTTTTATTAGAGCAGATTATAAATCAGAAATTAATTGAGGTGACCAACAAAGACCAAACTCATTATCAATAAAGTGTGAATATGGTTCAGTGTTTACTGATCTTTTGTTCATTCGTCAGTATGATGAATTATAAAGGTCACTGAAACCTCCTGCATGTCCCACATTCTTTAACCTCCTGCCTGGCAGCATCTTCAGCTCCGTCACCTCCAGCTATGCTTCCTGTCTTTCTGTCAATGGGAACATCCTCAAACTGTGCAACAGTGCTGGTCTCACTAACATCCTGTAAACTTTACCTTTAGTTTTTGCTGCTATTTTTCTGTCACAGTTTCCTCCTGCTTCTCTTCTCCCCCTATTCCACTATGCCTGCACTCTCTTCGTTGCTTCTCTGCACCTTTCCCCAACACTCTCCCTCATAAACGCCATATTGCTCCTACTGGTCTTCATGCCTCTACTCTCCAGTCCATCCCTCCACCTTTATAGACTCATCTCAACCTGCTCCCAACTCTTGCTGCTAATCATAATACCATCTGCCAACACCATAGTCCAAGGGGACTCTTGTCTAACCTCATCTGTCAACCCGTTCATCACCAGTGCAAACAGGAAGAGGCTGAGAGGAGATTCCTGGTCCTCCACCTTAACCCAGTCAGTCAAACTCACAGCACACCTCACTGCTGTACCACTGTCCTTATATCCTTATGTCCTTACATATTTCACATGTTACGCACCATCTTCACAAACTTCTCAGCTACTCCTGACTTCCTCATGCAATGCCACAATTCCTCTCTGGGTACCCTGTCATTCGATTTCTCTAGATCTACAAACACACAGTGCAACTGTTTCTAACCCTGTCTAGACTTTTCGATCAGTGTTGTCAAAGAAAACATGACATCTGTGATGCTCTTTCTTGGCATGAAGCCGTACATCTGCTCACAGATTGTCATCTTTCTAATCTACATAGCTTCCAATGCTCTTTCCCCTAATGTCATGGTGTGGCTCATCAGCTGTATATACCTCTGTAGCTGCTGCGGCTCTGCTTATACTGATTTCTACTCTTCTCATTTTCTTACTAGCCCACTTCTTCTTCTTTTTTTTTTTTTTTGCAAGCGTCTTTCTCCTTAGATGTTTCCCTGTACTTCCTTGTTCCACCACCATGCTTCCTAGTCTTCCTTTTTCTGTCGTGATGGCATGCCAAATACCTTTCTAGTTATCTTCTTTACGTCTTTTGCAGTAGCTGACGAGTCGTCCAGCATCTCTGTACCACGTCCCAGTACATGACTCACCTCTTCCCTGAATTTCCCACAAACATCTTCTACTATCTAATCCTGGGTTCGGTCCTCACTGTCTTTTTCTTCTTCTCTACCTCCAAAATCATCCTGAAGACCACACCTGATTCTCTAGCTACACTGTCCCCTGCAGCCACCTTACGGTCTCTAATCTCCCTTAGACTGCCATCTACTACACAGCGGATAGTCCACCTGAGTACATCTTACACCTCTTACACCCCGTGTTCCTCTTTCTTCTTAAAGTATGTAGTCACCACTGCCACTTTCATCCTTTTTGCAAAATCTACTATAACCTCTCTTTCCACATTATTTTTCAGGACCACGTACCTGCCCATCACGTCCTCATTTCCTCTGTTCCCTTCTCCAACATGCCCATTGAGATCAGCTCCAATTACCAACATTTCCTTTTTTTTTTTGGTAGACTCACTACCTCATTGTTTAGCTTACTCCAGAAATCTTCTTTCTCCTTTAATTTACATCCTATGAATGTATGCACTGATGGCATTTGTCATTACCCCGTCAACTTTCACAGACATCACTCTATCCGGCACGCTCCTCACTTTCACTACACTCTTGTCATACTCTTCCTTCAGTATTAGACCGTCACCATTTCTCTTTTTATCTACACCATGATAAAGCAGTTTGAACCCACCTCAGCCTAGTTCTTAGCCTTGCTCCCCTTCCACTTGGTCTTTTGTACACACAGTATATCTACCTTTCTTCACTCCATCATATCAGCTAGCTCTCTCCCTTTACCAGTCAAAGTGCCAACATTCAACATTCACCACCTGAGGTGGTCTTTGTTAATCCAGGACCTGACCAATCTGGTATGGAAAACTTTTTCATGAAGCGCATATTGGTTTGACACATTTTATGCTGGCTGCCCTCATGCATTCAGGCTTGGGACCGACACGAACACTACATTGGGTTGTGCAATCGACGTGACTGAGTTTGGTCGTAGATTAATATTGTCATATTAAATGGCTTTGTGACTTTGGATAAATATATCGGCATGGAATCTTCCAGGAATCTGATCATCTGCAAGCAGTTACAGTTGCTCAGGAAAATGTAAGAATAATATAAACCTGTCACTGAAGCTGCTAGAGAAGCTCTTTTTGTTCAAACTCTTGTCCTTGGCTTGCTTGCAGTGTTGGTACTCAGACTGGAGGCTTGCAACTCCCACACTGACAGATGCCTCCACGTCCAGACATGTCTTGACTTCATCCACTGTCAGACCTTGCAGGGACGCATGACACTTCTTAATGCTGGTCACAGAGCTAACCTTTCCACCCAGAGACACCTACAGTATAAGCAGGCACACCATTTCCCATGGAAAAAAGAAATCATATTTGTATTCATTTTAGAGCAAAAGTTGGATTACTGTAAAGCTGAATTGGGCTGGGATTTCTTTTCTGCATGCAAAAGAAGAAAATTTGCAAGGGGTGTTTCAAGATCTGTGAAAATTAGTTCATTCACCTTTGTGATGTAATGAGTACCAAACATGTCAATCAGCTTGAAAAAGAGAGGCTTGGTATTATTATCATATGTTGCCGGGAGCATGCTGAATTCATTCTTCACCTCTGGGTTCAGGATTGGACGACTTGAAACCCTGTATCTAGAAGGTTGAAAAGGATATAATAAAATTTGTATAATTATAGTGTGTACATTCCGATATATAAAACTGCCCTTTTCCCACATCCTACCTGTAGTATCCACATGAGAAAGTATGACTGGTAAAGCTGAATTTGTCTTTTTTTGTTTTCGCCATTGAGTATTCAGCCAGCTTGGAGTTGGTCCCTGCAAGCATCAGTGAACCTCCACCTCTCATAGTAGATATGTCCAAGCCTATCTTCCAGTTGTTCTTGAGAGATGATGTGCTGGAGCTGACCAGAGACTCACTGGACTCATAGACTGAGCTGGACACTTTGATTTTGCACTTCCGACTCGGTCTCCAGTCCACCACAGAAACCGGGAGCTTCTGCTTTTGACCTCCCATGTAGGGGTTTTTACACAGAGTGCAGGTCTTGTCCTTCTGGAGCCAGGAGCTCATGTCGATCACGAAGGCTTCTTTCCGTTGCATGGTGGTGATGTCAAAGCCCTCTCCTGCAAGGTCAGATCCTGGAGCGAAGTCCACACTGTCACACAGACTTTCATTGGCTTTGAAGCAAGCCTGGCTGGTTGGAGGAGGGAGATTTGCAGCAAACATGGTCCAGATCAGAAGTGTCTGCAGCATGGCTTTATTTGCTGAATGTCCAGTTCCTGTGATCAAATAACTTTACTGCATAACTGAAACGTATAGTTACTATAGAGGGTTGATGCTTTTTCAACATACCTGAACTTACTTAAAATTTAAATATTTGGCCGTTGTTGGTGTCAGTAAGTAGTTAATTAAAATAATTATTCGTCATTATAGTCTAAAAACAAATTTAGTTCACTAAATTCTTTAGTTATTAAGTAAAACCTTTTTTAATGCTTTATAGCACAATCAATCAAAAAAAGTCTTATGCAAAAGTTTTGGCACCCCGTGATAAATAAACGATTTAGGTGATTTTTTTCATTGTAAAGATGTGAACACTGTCTCTCTTGGAGAAGGAAAAAAATGCACAATATTTTCAGCAAACATTGGTGCATAGTTACTTTCTATGTCATAACCTGAACAGAAGATAAGAAATGTAAACTTTATTGTGGCACTGTGCAAAACTTTGTGCCCCCTACATAATCAGTACTTAGTAACGCCTCCTCTGGCAGATATCACAGCCTGTAAACGCTTTTTATAGCGTTTAAAAGGCTTCTAGTTCTGTAATATCCTTTGGTGGTCTTGCATGCACAGCTCTTTAAGATCTACACACAGATGTTCAGTGATGTTTAAATCAGGGGACTGTGATGGCCGATCCAAAACCTTCAGCTTGCGTCTCTTGAGGTTTTCCATACTGGATTTCGAGGTGTGTTTAGGATCATCGTCCTGTTGTAGAAGACATCCTCTTTTCAGCTTTTTTACAGGTGGTGTGATGTTTGCTTCACTGGAATCCATTCTTCCCTCCACCCGTGCAATGTTTCCTGTGCCACTGGCTGCAACACAACCCCAAAGCGTGATAGATCCGCCTCCATGGTTAATAGTTGGCGAGGTGTTCTGTCCATGAAATGCTGCTCCTTTTTTTTCTCCACAGCACTTCTTTCCAAACCGCATCAGGCTTCTGTAGATGTTCTGTTTCATACTTCTGACGTGATGGGGATGCAGGAAAGGTTTTTTTTCCGGCTGACTCTTTCATGAAGGTCTTGTGGAACCACCACTCCTGAGTCTGCTGAATCTTCACAGCAGTTCTCACCAAAAAGTTTTCTTGGTCTTCCAGATCTCATCTTGACCTCCTCAGTTCCCCTGAACTGCCGTCTCTTAATGACATTTCTCACTGTGGAAACTGCAAGCTGACGACGCTTTGCTCTCTTCTTGTAGCTTCTCCAACATTGTGGGCATCAATAACTTTCATTTTCAGAATCTTACACAGCTGCTTAGAGGAACCCCTGGGTATTGAGTGTCTGCAAGTGTTTGTAAAGCTTTGAAATTGGCATTTACTAATGACAGCTGATGAGCCGATTAAGGTCTGAAACCTTCTGAGACTCTTTTTACAAGGTAAGATTTGATAAATAAATAAAAAATCACCAAAATCTGTTATTTATCAAGGGGTGCCTAAACTTTTGCATAAGACTGTATATTATAATATACTATGTAGAAATAATTAAATAATTTAAATGAAATTAAAAAAAAATTAGCTTTGCAAAATAAAGAAATGGAAATTTAAAAAAATATTCATAACCATTATTAAATATAATAACATTTATGGTTTTTTTTCAATTGCTTGAATTTAATGGCTTTAAAAATACTAATTACTGTACATGCCTACATTTTAAAATAATACAATTGGACTAAAATTGCCAGTGGAAGTGTAATTTATACATTTCAGCAACACAATACATAACAATGTATGTACTGTAGATACTGTATAGGTTAAATGTAGCTTCTGTTAATGTTCATGCCAAACATCAGAATAAGGAAAAATGTTCTTTCTGTCTGACTCTGATTGGAAAGTGTACATTTATATCTCCCGCAGCCTCAGGAGCAGAAAGTTTTTCAACTGATGAAAAACATCACTTTTAATAGATTTATATTCTCCCCATCTTTTGTATCAACAACGATTCTTCTTCAACTGTGCTTTCTCCATGAAATATTATTATTATTATTATTATTATTATTATTATTATTATTATTACCTTTGCTTTTTGCTTGGCTTCTTCAGTAGTTTACACCTCTAGTATCACTTTATGTTTGGCTGCACAGTTAAATGCATGCATATGTTTTTAATCTAGCGGTTTCTGTTGTTATGTCTCTGTTGTTACTTGATTCTGAGTTTAGGCAATGCAAGTGTATGCAGGAGCCATTATACATTACACATAATATTCAACATGTTTTATTGGAGTCTCTCTTAATCAAGTGTGTTATCCATTAAATGTTCTCGTGAATATAAATAGCGACGCCCTGCTTTGTGTACAGTATGTTTTAAACTCAAAGCAGATATTGTCATTTTCCCTGTTATCCTAGAATATACAGCACCTGAGCCGTGCAGAGTAAACCGTATGGTTCGTGTTGGACAAAGTGCCTGGCCATGCTCGGTGTGGGCGTTATGAGCATGAAAGTGCAAAAAAAAAAAATGCACACATTTTCAGACTTTTACTCCAAGCTTTTGTGAAAACTTGGCAGCTATGCCACATATATTTTAGGAATAAGAATTATATACTAAATTTGTCTTGGAACAGTGCATTTAAGGAACATAGCAAACGCCATGTAACATCTAGGGCGGGGTGGCTCAAATGGTTACGGCTCTGGGTTACTGATCCGAAGATCTGGGGTTCAAACCACAGCATCACCAAATTGCCACTGTTCCCCTTGAGAAAGGCCCTTAACCCTGTCTGCTCATGGCTGACCCCTGCGCCCTAACTAGAGCATGCAAACAAATCATTTCACAGTGCTGCTAAGGTCAAGTGAGAAATAACTGACTATCGTTATTAACCGAAAGGATCAAACCATGGATATTTTATATTCAAACATTTTTATTGTGTATCAGACATTTAATATATCTTTCAATCATGTGTAATCCTCACTATTCGCCTTAAAATCTCACCTTGTTACATCTACATTTAATACAAGGATTTTTGACTGCCGAATGCTGCAGAACAGGTAAGAAGGCGATAAAAACAGACAACGACTCCATAAATTTGCTTCAAAATGAATAACTCCTCCACAATGCTGTTGAATAATTGACACTAAGACATTACAGAGGAGTTCATGTCGGGAGGCGTCGGCCACAATTTTTGAACACGCTCCAAGTTTCCTTCTGACACTAACAACGATTTACACCGAGTCCAAAGGAGGCTGTAAGGAGCCATTAGCGTCCTCCAGCACGCTCTCACCGATGCCTCGCTTTTTCCCCTGTGTGGAATTTGTACCCTGTGCTAATACTAATAAAAATATATGTACCATTCAACAGATTCACTAAATTAAAATTGTCAACATGTCCCTGAAGGGTGTGTGTGTGAGATTCAATCTCATGGGTTGTTGCACTTACCTTGATGTGTTTTGTGAGTGGATATAACCTGTGCAGGCTGAGCAGGTCGTCTAAATGTTCTTCTTTAGGTCTCCCTGGGTTATTTATACATTTGCATGTCATGGGCTGGGGCTGTTCGATGTACGTTTGTGGTTGTATGGACAGAATGGTGTGAAATGATGGTGGGTATGAACATCTGAGGTGTGTTAGTGGAGTTATTGTTTTCGCAACTCACTGGTTTGCCAAAACCTCATTCAGGTGAAGCTTATAAACAGAATGACTTACACAGAAAGACATGATAAGACTCGGCAGTTTTAAACATATAGTCGGTCGTTCAATAGACTAATGTTCTACACAAATGATTTGATATGTTTGATAATGACAAAATATGCAATACATGGTCTTCATACAATAAAACTGTATTTGCCTTTATTATTTATAACCCAGCACTTTTGAAACGCTTGATTCTGACTGGTGTTGATTATTTTTCTGTAACAGCAGCTCTTGCAGTAGTGCAGCTGAGAATTTCAGGTTTATATTAATGCACGTCACATGGCTGGTCCTGTTTTATTTCTTACATAGTAAACCAATATATGCACAGGTTTTTATTAATAGAGAATTATTTATTTTTGGAGTATTTGAGGGCTAAAGCAAACCGTGCAATAAGTGGAGCGGACATGTATATTCCTGATCCTGCAGATCTTTTGTAGGTCTGCAGCATATTCCTTATCTTGGCAATATTTCTGAGATGAAAGAAGGCTATCCTAGTAATATTATCTACAGAAACTTCAAATAAAACACTGGAAATCTATAATCACACCAAGGCCTTTTACTGCTGCATACACTCAAAAAAATGAACAAGGCAGGTTGTGCACTTTACATAATACAGTGGAACCTCGGATTGCGAGCATTCCGCAAGGCGAGCAAAAGTTTTTAATACATTTTGACTTGGAAAACTGAACAAGTCTTGGTTTACGAGTACTGAGTATCATGTATCACGCAATGCGCTTCTTGCTTTGACGCCGAGCGTCACATGATCACAACTGAGCCGACGGTTTTTCTCTCTCTTGTGATGCTGAATTATGGGTAATCGTCTCCCCTGCTGGGCCTTAGTACTCGTCTCTCACTGGTATAATCAACATCCGTGCATGCGTGTACTGTTTACTCTCTTTACACTGTGACTACGCGAGTGCGCGTAAAATATCTTTTATTTTGTGTTTATAAGCATGTGTGTAAAGCAAAAGATCTTGTCAAAATCTTATCATTTTGATTAATACACTTTCACATTTTATAAAAACTTTAAAAGCATCTCTGCTTTACTCTTCAGTGTGTGTGTGTGTGTGTGTGTGTGTGTGTGTTTTAGGTTCCTTGCTGCCACACGCTTGACACCATCTGAACCCAATAGGTTTGTCTTGGACACATCAGACCACAGGACATGGTTCCAG
Source organism: Clarias magur (assembly GCA_013621035.1). Classification (NCBI taxonomy): domain Eukaryota; kingdom Metazoa; phylum Chordata; class Actinopteri; order Siluriformes; family Clariidae; genus Clarias; species Clarias magur. Next base: position 430,187 of record QNUK01000346.1, on the reverse strand, counting down.
TAATCCTGCTCCTTAGTTTGCACGTCTGCAGTAAATTGTTTGCAAGCTTTCTTGTGCATCATCTTTAGAAGAGGCTTCCTTCTAGAACGACCAGGTAGAGCAATTTGATGGCGTGTGTGGTGTACGGTCTGAGCACTGACAGGCTGACCTCCCATCCCTTCAATCTCTGCAGCAATGATGGAGGCTAAAACTCATCCGTCTGTTTTCCAAAGCTGATCTTTGGATCTGATGCTGAGAACGTGCACTCAGCTTCTTTTTTATTTTATTTTGTGTACAGTGGAACCTCGGATTGCGAGTAATATGGTTTACGAGTGTTCCGCAAACCGAGCAACGATTTTTAATACATTTTTATTCGGAAACCGAGCAAGTATTAGTTTACGAGCGCCGAGTATCATGTATCACACATGCGACTCTTATTTTGACATTGAGCGTCACTCTCTCACCTTAGGGAGGAGGAGTGTTACTGTGTAAAGCGAGGCGAGGGAAGGGGCTAATTCCACACACACACACACACACACTGCGCGCACACACACACTGCGCACACCAATGGAAACACTTATCTGTCAGGATTTATTTGTACTTTTTTTTAAAAGGTAAAGTGCAGATTAATTTGTTTTATTTTCATTTTATAGTTTGTATTAATTATTTTTATGTATTTATTTTTGGGGGCTGTGGAACAAATAATTTGAGATTTCATTATTTCTTATGGGAAATGATGATTTGGTTTATGAGTGTTTTGGAACACGAGCCCACTTCCGGAACGAATTATGCTCGTAATCCAAGGTTCCACTGTATTTCTAAAAGGCATATCTTTGATAATGGTTATGGTATAATATATCGCGGCTGTGAGAGAAAAAAATGGCTGCGTTCTATTTGCACTATACCCAGTGTCCTCAATCCCTCGAGTGTGCACTTCCAGGTCAAGTCTGTTCTTTGTGTATTGGGAATTTAATTTAAATTTTAACACATCTCCTGTTACACTGAACTTCCAGTACACATTATTATGCTGATCATTCTCTGCTCTCCGTTATCACCCAGATGAGGATTCGTTCCCTGTTGAGTCTGGTTCCTCTCAAGGTTTCTTCCTATTACCATCTCAGGGAGTTTTTCCTTGCCACCGTCGCCCTCGGCTTGCTCATCAGGGACAATCTTATCATTTTGATTCATACACATTGCATACAAACTTACTTCTTTTTATTGTGTAAAGCTGCTTTGCGACAATGTCAATTGTTAAAAGCGCTATATAAATAAAATTGAATTGAATTGAATTGAGACACAGCATGACAAACTTTCTGGATTCTTCACTTCTGAAGCGAGGGGCACGAGGCCACTTAAAGCTGGCAGTATTTATGGTAAGTTAATATAAATTTTTACCTAAATTTTAAGTGTTGTAGTTGTGGTAGGAGCTCATTTCCATGTTATTTTGCATTTCCACTTTTTAGTCGCACTTTGATATGGGGGTGTGTGAGGAGGTCATTTTTTAATATTCTGTGCCAACAGTTGGCTGTAGTGTATTTTATGATAAAAGTGCGTTTGTAGCACACAGACACACACACACACACACACACACACACACACACACACACACACACACAAAATAAATAAATAAATTAAAATTTACTAAATGTAATCTTAAATGTAATTTTGGGTAAATTACTAGTAATCTTCGCTAAAGCTGTGTGTGGAAAGTCTCTCGGCATATTTTATAATATTTAATAGGTGTCAGAAGAAGCTATTGGGATATGTTTAATGACTTGATATGTTTAATGACTTGATATGTTTAATAACAGTCTTAATATGTCTTCTGTTTCTGTCTGTTAAAAAAAAAAAAAAAAAAAACTGGTTGTGTTATTTTGACCCAGCAGTTGGTTTATTCTTTGGAGAAATTTCTGAATTCTTCACTTCTGACTGGATCATGCTCAGAGCACTCAGTATTTTATGGTAAGTTAATGTACATTTTTTACTTTTTTTAGTAACTTGTGGTAGGAGCAAGCATATTTTATTGTTTAAAATATATTTTTTTATATTAATATTGTGTAGGATTAATATTGTTTTCCCATTCTGTTTTGTTATTCAAAAAATGAGAAAGCATCATAAAACAAACTTTTTCTTTATCCTTAATTCACCATTAAATATCATATTCATCTAGTGTTTGTTGAGAATTTGAAAAGGGATGAATGTTTTGTATTAAATCCAGATGGAGCGCCGTATCCTGTTATCCCTCACATGTTAAATAGTGAGGTAAATTATTAAAAAATATACACTAAATTCATGTTCATGTTATTTATTTTTGTGTATTGACAAGAGAAAAGATGTTTTGCATTAAATGCATATGTAGCTGTATGTCCTTAACAAAAATGCTCAACGTAAATGTTAGTTATATTGCAACACTAAGTGATGCTGTATAATCCATAGGTGGACCAACATGATGAGGATGATATCTGCAAAATATGGAGATGACTGGAGCATTGTTCCATGTTTTGTTCCTTGGGGATGAGACAAGAGGGACCTGACAGACCTTTTCCATTGTTGGAGGCAACGCTATTGATACAGACTCTTTGGTGAAGGTTGTTTTCTTTTGTCATTGATGTTAACAACCTCTCACCTGGGAGTTTCTCCAGCATACTGTAGATCAGATTGATGGACACGGGTACTCATCGCGTGTCATTAAATTTTTGAGGACAACAGTGTTTTCAGCCAACATTTAATCAATAATATTTTAAAAAGTTTTATCATTTTTGTTTTTAATGTCATTTTTGAAGGAAATTAAATAGTAATAGTTAAATAACAGATAGTTAAAATATTAAGATGGGAAATATTTGTCATGTGGGCATTATAAGATTTGTATTGAAAACTTCTATATAAAAAGTTTTTAAACATTGTATTAAATGCAAAAAAAAAAAAAAGCAGATTTACAGGAGCTTCCTGTTTTTATTGTTTTACAGAGTATGTTACATTTATACATTTTATATTTAACAAATGGTCACTTTGGGATTATATGGTTTTGTCTGACATTTTTGTCAAAATGGAGTTATTCACATTTTCTTATTATGTGACAATCTACTTACATTATGTTTTTATGTTATTTTTACATTATTAAAGTAATTAACAAGACCGAGCAGACGTCTCTGCCTAAAATGTCTTTTGCCATCACTACGTCTTCTTTCCTTGTCTTAATCTGTAATATTGTGAAATAATAAGTGAAATGTATTTCGTGTATAAATATTTCTTTTTTATGGACATGTGTATTATGTTTGATCTGCATTATTGCGAGATGCGATGCCTGACTTTCTGGCATTTTTATCGGTAAATCTCGCGCATTTATCAGCCTTTTGATCAAAACGCTGACCTACAGTATGAGACGCGCGCGCGGACACACGCAAACTCTCCGTGCAGAGACAACGTGCAGGGAACAACTGAACAACAGGTCTTCACTTCGTAATAGACCTGTCCATAAATAAAAATGAATATTTAAGCATATTAAACAAGGAAAGTAGACGTGCTGAGCTTCAGTTCATTGTGATGCGAACAAAAGGTCCAGGAAGGAAACGATTGTCGTTATTTTACAAAATCTGAATATATTCAGTAGATTTCTGAATTACACTGAAAGTATCAACTCCAACTATGAAGTCTGATTTAATTGGTACCATTAAACATTTTATTTCTATTTATTCTATGTTTTGCAGACGGAATACATTTTAGGCAACAACGTCTGCTTGGTCTTGTTAATTCGTTTTAAACCCCTCAATCAGCCAAACTGGTTTGATAACTTCACACCTATCATTAAATGAGAGAAGAGGATTTTTATCGAAAAATCGCATGCCTTTATCAGCATTTTGATCAAAACGCTGCCTTTTGCAAAGTGAAAGTGGGTATGTCCCCAAATCCTTTAAATTAGCCGTTATTAAACCGCTAATCAAGAAACCTGACCTTGACCCCTGTCTGCTTTCTAATTACAGGCCGATATCAAACCTTCCGTTTATCTCCAAGATTTTGGAAAAGGTAGTATCACAGCAGCTTTGTTCACATCTACACAGAAATAGCATAAATGAAGTGTATCAGTCAGGATTTAGGCCTCATCACAGCACAGAGACAGCACTTGTTAAAGTAGTAAACGACCTCCTATGGGCCTCTTATCAGGGTTGCGTCACTATACTTGTGTTACTGGACCTCAGTGCAGCTTTTGACACCATTGATCATAGTATTCTCCTTCACAGATTAGAAAAGGTAGTTGGAATTAAGGGAACTGCCCTCTTGTGGCTCAGATCCTACTTGACTGATCGTTATCAGTTTGTAGATTTAGATGGTGACCATTCCTCATGTTCTCAAGTGGAGTTTGGTGTTCCACAGGGCTCAGTTTTAGGCCCACTGCTTTTTTCCCTTTATATGCTTCCTCTGGGCAACATAATTCATAAACGTGGTATTAGTTTTCATTGTTATGCTGATGACACACAATTATATGTCTCAGCAAAACCAGATGAGAAAACCAGTTTGCTAAAGTTGAGCAGTGTGTGCAGGACATACGAGATTGGATGTTAATTAATTTTCTTCTGCTTAATCCTGATAAGACAGAAGTTCTAGTCATAGGACCACAAGTAGCTAGAAGTAAGCTTTCTGATCAGACTGTAACTTGTAGAGATGGCCTTTCTGTTCCATCAAGTGCAACAGTTAAAGACCTCGGTGTGATTATAGATTCCAGCCTTTCGTTTGAAGCTCATGTAGATAATATTACCAGGATAGCTTTCTTTCACCTTAGAAATATTGCCAAGATAAGAAACATATTGTCACTAAATGATGCAGAAAAACTAGTTAATGCTTTTATCACCTCTAGGTTGGACTATTGTAACGCCTTACTGTCTGGTTGTTCAACTAGGTGTATAAACAAGCTTCAGTTAGTACAGAATGCAGCAGCGAGAGTCCTCACTAGAACCAGAAGATACGAGCACATCACCCCTATCTTATCTACACTGCATTGGCTCCCTGTGAAATTTCGCATCGATTTCAAGATACTACTTTTGACATTTAAAGCACTAAATGGTCTCGCGCCACAGTATTTGAGTGAACTGTTAGTGTCTTACGATCCGCCACGCCTACTTCGATCAAAGGATGCAGGCTGCCTGTCAGTACCACGTATTATTAAAACTACAGCAGGGGGCAGAGCTTTTTCTTACAAAGCCCCAAAGTTATGGAATAGTCTTCCTGTTAATGTTCGGGACTCAGACACAGTCTCAGTGTTTAAGTCTAGGCTAAAAACCTATTTATTTAGCCAAGCATTTTTGTAAATAGATTAACCTTAGGTAAAGGAGCAGATCTGGGGGACTCATGGACGTAGAGTATTCTGGTGAACTGGTATGTTTAGATGCTGTCCTCCCCACTCTCATTGTTCACTCAGGTTTGTTGACGGTGAGGTGATTGGTTGCTTTACATCTCAGGGAGCCCTCATGTTTGTGTTTCCTTCTGGCTCTCCCTTTTAGTTATGCTGTTATAGTTAGTCCTGCCGGAGTCCCTGCACTTTGCACTAATATACATTCACCTTATACATGTTGACTGTGACCATACCTAACTGCCATCTCTCCTTATTTTCTGTTCTCTCCTTTTCTGCTCTCTCTCTCTCCCTCTCTCCTTTCCCTCTCTCTGTCTCTCTGTCGAGCTATACATGTTCGCTCCTGAGTTGCCAGTGATCCAGACCCCTCTGCCCTCTGGAGCCGTCTAACCCATCCTGGAGTCCTGCTTCTGGTTGGAGATCCCGTCACATGGATGCCCCGTGTGGTCTGCCTGGATGCGCTTGGTGGCTGGGGATGGTTTCCATGAAGACTGTCCTATCATCGATTGATGCTCTGGGGACCTGTGACTTCAGTTGTTCGATAGCTCAGGACTGGAATCTCCTACAGTCTACCTGAGCCTCCGGGAACAAACTGGACTCCTTTTAATTTAAAGTTTAACACATCTCCTGTTACACTGAACTTCCAGTACACATTATTATGCTGATCATTCTCTGCTATCCGTTATCAACCAGATGAGGATGGGTTCCCTGTTGAGTCTGGTTCCTCTCAAGGTTTCTTCCTATTACCATCTCAGGGAGTTTTTCCTTGCCACCGTCGCCCTCGGCTTGCTCATCAGGGACAATCTTATCATTTTGATTCATACACATTGCATAAAAACTTACTTCTTTTTATTGTGTAAAGCTGCTTTGCGACAATGTCAATTGTTAAAAGCGCTATATAAATAAAATTGAATTGAATTGAATTGAAAAGTTTGTGGCCAAACTGGAGGCGTGCTCGTACCGTGAGACGGGAAAAGTTGGTCAAAGTGGCGGAGAGGTGGATGGAACCCGGTGAGCTGTTCCTACTGCTCACCAGGCCTGCGCGTTTCCCGGACGCAGAGGGCAGATAGCTCTGTGGTGTGCTGCCGATCCACAATATCCGCAGAGACCCTCTCTGAAGCGGCGTTCCCGTTCTGCAGCGGTTAAGGAGGCGCGTCCTAATTGCATGGGTTCCCCGGCTCCGGTGTCAACCACAGCGGGAGGTGGAGAACCGACTGATCTGGTAGGTGCAGTTGCAAATGAGGAGCGAGCTTCAGGAACAGGCGTGTGAGAGATGAAGGAGGAGGGTCGGGATGTGAAATGGGGCAGAGATGGCGTGATGGACGGCAGGGTGCGAGGAGCTGGCTTGGTTCGGGCGAGCAGGCGCTGGTCGATTCGGAGGGCGAGTTGAATTAAGCCCTCCAACGTAGCTGGAAGTTCTCGTCTAGCGAGCTCGTCCTTGATGCGCGCAGCCAGTCCCTCGTAGTAGGCTGTCCGGACGGCAGCGTCTCCCCAGCTGGTCTGGACAGCCAGGGTTCGGAAATCTGCCGTGTAACGACTCACGAACGAGCCTCCCTGCCGCAGATGATATAACTTGGAGTCGGTCTCCACCTCAGCAGCAGGATGTTCAAAAGTTAGTTTTAGTTGATGGGTGAACTCTGTGTATGAATATGCGACATCTGAATCCGAGCGAAGGACCGCCGTGGCCCACTCAGCTGCCTGCTCGGATAGCAACGAGACGAGAAGTGCAATGCGCAGTCGGTCTGTGGAGTATCTGGTGGAATTAAACTCAAACACAAGATCCAATGATGTTAAAAACACACTGCATTTCCCATCCGTGCCATCCCACTTATCTGGTAGAGCTATGAAGACATCAGTAGGGGAGGGTGGTGGCGGCGCAACAGCCGCTGCGACGGGGGTGGCAACTGCCAGCTGAGCGTCTGCCCCGCGGAGGGTCACGTTCTCCTGCCTTAGCTCCGCCACTTCGCGGCGCAGGGCCGCAACGTCTTGGATGCCTTTGCGGAGAACCGCAACTTCACTACGGAGCTGATCGATCAGCTTAGCATGTTGGGCAACCACATCGCAGAGGTGAGCGTAATCCGCTGGGTTTACTGCTGTTGGCTCAGTCATTCTGTCATAAACACACGGAGATGGACCAGAAGACTAGCAGTTAGCCCTGTAGCGTGGATGGTAAACCCAAACGCGGAAGTAGCGCGAGCAGGCAGGATAACCATGCTGTTATTTTTAGAACTCTCCCGAAGCGAGAGCAAGAGTCTACACAAATAAACTCGCGTTCTAATAACACACACTCAATCGAAAGCAAAACCCAAGAAAGTGAGTACTCACGATTCGACTGACACAGCATCGGCGATAGCATGGGCAAACTCAATGACTGAGCAATGTGTGGACCCATCTTGTCTCCTTTTATACTTCCTGAATAACGACCGGACTACTTTCAGGTCCTAGTGCCGGTCGTGTTAGGAGTGTGCATGACATAAAGCAGCTTTACCAAAATTTGGATGTAGGTTTACATTCTAACGAACAATCCAGAGGTGACCGTGGGAAAGAAAATCTCCCACAGATAACAAGAGGAAGAAACCTTGAGGACAACCAAACCCAAAACAGAACCCATCCTCTTTTGTAGAGATTATAAATTAATCAATCGATATTTCATTATCAATTATTTCATAATCAAAATACATTTTCAATAAGGGCAGATAGTATGTAGTCAGGGGCTATTCAGTATAAGAACTTTATATAGAAGTCCACTCGTCAACATAGGAAAGTCTTCTTTGATTACAGCAGCATTTTCCCATTTAAAGACCTCAGTGGCACATCAGAAGAAACTGCAGTCATGCACAGATTCAAGGCTTTTAACTCCTGGCACACAACATTAGCTAATCTCCTTACAATTGAGGAGAAAACGTTACATTCTACTGCACTTTACTGCCATTTGCACTACTTATTATATGTGATGCACACTACGGATACTTGCACTACCTTGCAAACTCATTTGATGCACATCTGTAAATTATGTCTTTTATTTGTTTATGTTGATATGTATTTAGAGCTCCACAAACAGCCAAAAGTGTTTGGCTCAGGTGCACTACACGTATCATAAACAGGACTGGCAATGAGTTATACTAAATCTTTTTTCAGGCAGTAATAACTGTAATAGGTTTGTTGTACTGAGGTTGTTCTTCTCATGTAGGCAATGGATCTGCTGCATGCTATGGGTCCTGACACTGTGGTCATCACCAGCTCAGACCTGCTCTCTCCTTTGGGGAGTCAGTATCTAGTGGTGTCAGGTGTCAGGTAATTTTAACTTTGCAATTATTTTTTATAACGGCCAAAGAAGTTCAAACTTTGTCTCTTCAGGCCATATTATTCCATACGGCTCATTCCCAGACATATAAAGAATTCAGGAAACAGTTGTGACATAAACAGAGCAATCAGTACTTGGCAGAATTTGCTGCAATTAATATTTAACATGAGTTGATGCTTATTTACTTAATTTTTATAGCAGAGTTTATTTAATTATTTTTTTCCCCATCACATTTTAACAGGAGTTTTTACTCTTTTTAATGTCAACTGTATATAACATTTGGTGAACTGGCATTTGAATCAACAATGCCAAACCTTTTTGTAGGAGTAGTCTGGCTGGGATTGTAAAAGCTAAGGAAAATTTAATTCAGCTTTTGTTTTGTTTGGAGAAATGCATTACATATATTCTGGAATATTTTTTTTACAGTATATTTATTTTATACTGTAGATTTATTTTACACACCTCTTATATATATTTAAGAGGTGTGTGTGTGTGTTTAGGCGGTTTAAGTAGTAAACACTGGCTCATGTTTGGACTACATTGTTATGCCAAGACACACAGGATCTGATAAACGGCTCCATGCCCTACGGTGAACCTGCCACTTGTTTTTGTTCACAACAGGCTACAGTTTCCACTCTGCTGCTATAACTTAAATATAATTAGCCAAGGTAACCTATGACTACTGTTGCTGCACACCTAATTGCATAAAAATTGAAATCGCAATATGGACCTGTGCAATTATTTAATCCCATAAGGAGACAATATACTCATAATCGGCAAGGAAAGTGAGGAAATTAAAAGAAATACCTATTTATTTAAGAAAGCATTTTAAGACCCCTATTATAATCTCTAACAAATATTCATTAAGTTCACAGTAATTAAGCTGAGACCTCAGATCTACACTTTCCCCCCCAAAACACTCACATTCTGATACCTTGTCTGTGTGAAAATGAGCTATACAAGATTTGTGTTTTATGTAATTGCAATCATACAGGAACAGGTTTATATTTTAAAAGTCCTAATTTATGGTTTATTTAAGAAAGTGTATTCTAACCTATTGAAAGCCACCGTGGTGATCTACAGAAGTCGCTGTTTTGCAAGCATATCTAAGGCATTAAGCTAGATGCATGATGGTCTAGGATCCCCAAATGTTGTCCTTTAAAATAGGTTTTTAAAAAGAATACTAGTTAATTTGTGTCCTGTTCTGGCAACAGCTGCTAATTATATATAATCTCAATATTTATCATACCATTTCCTACCTAGTGCTCTAAAAATATGTGTAATAACTGTTTTCCAGACAGTATGTAAACATGGCCGACAGATGAGTTCTGTTTATTACACTGTAGTCATAGTAACCACCTAGTTGTTGTATATATTTCCACGTTAGCAGTGGCAGCATGTTGTATTTGTGTATTTTAGTTCGAGCAGATGGCAGAAAAGAGAAGCAGCGGATCCGCCTGAACATTCCCACCTGCATCTGCAAAGTAGATGCTGTGTTTGTGGGGACTGGCGTCTGTGATTAGGCATGATTAGAGTAAATTTTTTTTATTGTATTTACATTTTTTTTGCAAACAGATATGTATGGTATGAAAGGTATTTTCCATGAACACCATCCATGTGAGCATTAAAAAAATAGTTATTGAAGTCTTAAGTTCTTCTGAATTACACTGTATTTAAATTCAAGTTATAATACAGTGGGTAGAAAACACTGGCAAGCAGAGACAGGTAAGAAGCTGAAGTTGTATACACAAATGCTGGGCATCTATAAGAAAACAGCAAGTAATTGAATAGGAATGTGGTCTCAGCTTCAAGGTTTCCACCTTGATCATGGTTCCAGGTTACTGTCTGTGTGGAATTCCACATTTTTCAGCATGATTTGCACAAGTTTGGGGCAGTGGTGGCTCAGAGGGCTAAGGCACTGCGCAAGCGAGCAGTTCGAAAAGATGCGGTCGGCTGGCGTCACATGGTTCGACACGTGATAGTCTTCGGCCCTCCCGGCTGAGTGGTAGTAGTAGCCTTAATGTGGGAGCCCCCTAGTGACGGGGAGGAATTGGACACGACTAAATTAGGGAGAAAATTAGGGAGAAAATCGGGGAAAAAAAAAAAAAAGAATCTAATGAACCGATCTAATGACCCCGATAATGACCACTGTGTTTATTACTTCACTTGCTTCACTTGTATATGTATCAGCATTTCACAAGCAACACATGGTTCACAACAACTGTATATTTAAGCTGCTTGAGATAAATTGAGGCTTTAAACCCACATCAAGCAAATGGAAGAGGGTTGTGTCCTAAATAGAGCTTGGACAATTAAATGTTAGAACCAAAAGACAGGCAGACACACACACAATCATCATCATCATCGCTGTGAACAGATGACTCCTGATTCCAAAAGACTCTCCTGCTAATGGAGTGCTACATTCAGCACTTGGATGATACATTTTCAACATAACTAGCCATAAAGTAGATGGAAAAATCTTTAAATTAATTCATTTATTAATTTAAAAAATCAGCAGTTAAGCATCAGAGTTTTACATTTACATTTAGGCATTTGGCAGATGCTCTTATCCAGAGTGACAAAAAGTGCTTTGAAGTTTCCGTCACTGAATAGATACTTACACTGGGTTTCTAGGTTACTAACTAAGTGCAATCGGTCAAACACAGAAGCTGTCTATCTAACCATCCCATCCTTTCTTTTCAGTTCTATCAGTTTCTCAGTCATCTAACTATTCACCATTTATCCATCCATGATGATCCATTTATTCATCTGACCCTCCATTCTTTGGTGAGTACCATCAGTTTAGCATCCATCCATTTTAGTTCTATCAATTTATTATAGTATTCCCACAAAGAGCAGGGAGTAGTGAACATATTTAAAGTAAAGTCAATGCGGAATAAAACACAACCAAGCTGATTAACAGAACAGGGGATTTCTGATAGCCACAGGGATTTCTAAAAACATTACAGCATTTGGCAGACATTCTTATCCAGTGATCTTATCCAGAGTGACTAATTTCATTCTAGTACACAAAGATCAGAGACTAAGAATACTATGAAATCAAAACTCCAAGAAGTTTGATGGGAAATACCAAAAATACAGAAGATTTGTATACAGAAAAAGTCCTTTTTAAATTAATGTTTACTTAATTACTGGTAGAAGCACATCATGTTCAGTTCAGGATAATTATCAGAACCTGATAATTTAAAAAAAAATTACCGTTGGTAGACAAGCGGTATTCACCGTCGTGCCTCGCGGCGACAGCATTTTTTGCTGGCTTTTACCGTTGAGTGGCGCTATATATATTTATAGACCGACGTCTCAGGCCTTAGTAAATTCTCTCAAGGATTAATGAGCCGCAGCTCCTTTAGTAGCGGATAAAATCGAGTGTAACATTGTAGTTAAACAACTTCATAATCACAGTACTAAAATTACAGTACAAATGTAGAATTTAATTTTATTAGTATCAAATTTAAGCAAAGTAAACATTAACACATTGAGCCTTTAGATTTTATCATGTGTAATTAGAAAAGCTACGGGTGTAGGGTTTTGTGTCATCTTATATTTTGTGTTTTTAAGCTGGGTTAAACAAAAAGTACCCAATTTACTGTAAATAACCCAGAAAAATTACCCAACAGAGGCAACTCAGCGTTTGGGTAGTAAAAATAACCCAGCATTTTTTAGTGTGAAAGACTAGGGAGGGTGTCATTCCCACTTCACTCAATTTTCTCACAGTTCATTACTAATGGAAGAAGAAACATTGGAGACAGCAGAGAGCTTCAGAAACATTTAGGTCATTTAGCTGCAAACATCTCACACCATTAACTTTTGTTGTGTTTTAACAGAAAGCCTGTGAGAAGACTGTTTCTGTGATGCAGCATGTTATTAAGAGGACTATTACTTATGGCAAAGGTGAGACCAAAATCTCATAACACCATACTCCCATAATACTGTCATTAAATGCTCTGGGTTATAAACAGTGGTGTGTGACAGAAACAGAGCATTATGGGAGGAGAGTTCTTGACTGAAGTGATTCTCTCATTCTCTTCATCAGATGTAGCTGGTCCTGACCAGAGACCGAGTCCTGCACAACTGGAACTGAGAATGGTACAGAGTAAAGCAGACATTGAAGATCCAGCCATAACGGTTAATGCTGTGGTGTTGTAGGGTTTTACTCTAAGAGTTACTAACTAAAGCCATGTTGGTGTTTGTGTTTGACTTCAGTAACAGTACTGATAAGGATAGAACTGTGCTGCTTTATGTGAGTGAAAGGAAATACTGATAAGGATTTACTATAATCAGCTGATCAGTTCTATGCTGCTAAAATGGAGGATATTAGTCTAACCACTTTAATAGCACAGTAATATGTATATGTTTCTCTTAGTTTATCAAACTAATCATTAGCCATAGTCAGAGGTGGAACGTAACAAATTACATTTACTCGCGTTACTGTAATTGAGTTGTTTTTTTGTGTACTTCTACTTGTTAAAGTAGTTTTTAAATTCTGTAATTTTACTTTTACTTAAGTATGTTTTGTTTGAAGAATTGTAATTCGCTTTGTACAATTGTGCTTTGTATAAATGCTTCGTTGCGCCCGTGTGTGTGTATCGTGTCCTGGTCGCACGCCGCTCCAGACTCCACTCCAGGTTTTCTGACTGAACCCACATCGGCATCTACCTGACCTTCCACACGGTCGCTTCCGTCCTGAGAGTGACGTCATCAACCAGCGCCACCATATATAAACCGGAGAGAGAAGCGGGAAAGAGGAAAAAGATTGTGACTGTGCCTCCCATTGACTTTGATTATTTCTTTGGTTGGTCTTTGTATATATTTGTAGATAATTTCACAGTATGTTTTTGTACTCACCAGGAGTAGGGGCGTGGCTGCCATTTATTTTGGAAAGAGGGAATTTATTCACTGTTTTTGCTTTAGGGAGTCAGGGAAGGGACCTGTATTTTTGTTTGTGTTGTTTTTTTTTTTTTTTGCAGGTAATCTAGCTACTATATATAAATACTATTTAGTTTATTTTTTTGGCCTGGGTCCACCCTGAATCTGGTCCTCCTCCTGTTGTGTGTGTGTGTGTGTGTGTGTGTGTGTGTGTGTGTGTTTTTGTGTGTTTGTAAAGCAATACAAACTCAATATTTCATCAGTTAATGACTGGATCTAGTTCTTTCTGCCATATACCACCATTTCCATACAGTTTAAAATAGAACCCTCTTTTGCTGTACGGCCCGACACTAAACTGGGACGTAACGCCATATTTAAGTGACCACTTTGATTTTCAAGCACAAGAAAGACAACAGCTTTTTTTATGCAAAGGTGTTCGTTCAGTTAAAAACAACTAGTTTAAGATTTATATCTGCTCAACTTTTTTGAACTACGCTAGAATGCCTCATCCCATCCCCGCTGAGTAAATTTTATGAGCTACTTTTTACTTTTACTTGAGTAGATTTTTATAATGGTAACTTTACTTGTACTTCAGTAAAAATTTCACTGAAGTAACAGTACTTTTACTTGAGTAAAAAATTTTAGTACTCTTTCCACCTCTGGCCATAGTGTGTGGAAAACTCAATGACTGAGTGATGTGCGGCGCCATCTTGTTTCCTTTTATACTTCCTGAATCGCGACCGTACTACTTTCGGGTCCTAGTGCTGGTCGCGGTGAGTGCGCATGACAAAGATAATGTTCTTGAGAAAAACAAATGTTATTTCTACGAGGTCAGAAATTAACAGTTTATCACCTGACTATTTACTTATTAAAGTGTAATAAGAAATTTATTTATAATGTAAAGTTGAAAAAGGATGCTTACAATAAAATTTTTAAATACAGTGAAACCTTGGATTGCGAGCATAGTTCGTTCCAGAGGCATGTTCGTATATCAAACGCAACGAATTTCCCCATAAGTAATAATGAAAACTCTAATTATTCATTCCACAGCCCAAAAAATAAGTACATAAAAATAATGAATACAAAATATAAAGTAATTAATAGAACAAATTAACCTGACCTTTGAAAAAAGTAAAAATAAAGCCTACTGATTGTTTCTATTAGTGTTTGTGCTCTGTATATGTGTGTATGTGTGAGATATCCTCTTCATCTTCTCGTCTTACACAGTAACCCTTCCTCCTCTCTTACTTGTGTGGGACGACTTTCACACACACTAACGAAAACATCGCCTCATCGGGACAATTAACAAGAAACATCTCTGACACTCGACTGCATGCACATGAACGGAATCACTGCTGTAAAGTAAAAATAAAACTAATTAACCTGCACTTTACCTTTGAAAAGAATCGCGAGAAGGCAATGTGTGTTTGTGTTTGTGTGAAGGCGAGAGAAGGAGGGGTGTATGTGAAGTGGCACGGTGTCCAATGACGCGAGCACACATAACGGCATGCTGACACAGAGAGAAAGAGAAAATGGATCTTTAACCTCTCTAATGAGACTTTCTTTTGCTTTACAACACATGCATCCACGTGTGTTATAATTAACAGTACACGCGTGCTGTACATATACATACAAACACTAAATAAAATATACACGCGCACATGTGGTCACAGTGTTATAGTAAACAGTACACGCATGCACGGATGTTAATTATACCAGTAAGAGACAAGCACTAAGACCGAACAGGGGAGACGATTACCCACAATTCCGCAATGCAAGAGAGAGAGAAAACCATTGGCTCAGTTGTGATCACGTGACGCGCGACATCAAAACATGAAGCGCATGCGTGATACATGATACTCGGTATTCGCAAACCAAGACTTGTTAGTTTTTCAAATGAAAATTTCTTAAAAATCTTTGCTCGTCTTGCGAAACACTCACAAACTGCATTACTCGCAATCCGAGGGTCCACTGTATGCCTAAATATGGTTCCAGGTTACTGTCTGTGTGGAATTTCACATTTTTCTGCATGATTTGCACGAGTTTCAAGTCAGTATCCGAATGGGGTTTGGTTCTGCCTGTTTGTAGCTTTCACAGTACAGACTAACATAAAAACACTGTACAAAAACATTATACACAATATTCAGTAACTTTACAGATTAAATAAAGGGGGGGGGGACGGGTTGGGGACCTATGTATGTGCAGAAGTGTACAGTCGTGGACAAAGGTTTTGAGAATTACATAAATATTGGAAATTGGAAAGGTTGCTGCTTGAGTTTTTATAATAGCAATTTGCATAGTCCTTCTTTGCCATGAAAATGAACTTAATCCTGAAAAAAAACTTTCCACTGCATTTCATTGCTGTCATTAAAGGACCTGCTGAGATTATTTCAGTAATCGTCTTGTTAACTCAGGTGAGAATGTTGACGAGCACAGGCTGGAGATCATTATGTCAGGCTGATTGGGTTAGAATAGCAAACTTGACATGTTAAAAGGAGGGTGATGCTTGAAATCATTGTTCTTTCATTGTTAACCATGGTGTCCTGCGAGGAAACGCGTGCATCATTGCGTTGCATAAAAATGGCTTCACATGCAAGGATATTGTGGCTACTAAGATTGCACGTAAATCAACAATTTATAGGCTCATCAAGAACTTCAAGGAAAGAGAATTCTTGTTAAGAAGGCTTCAGGGCATCCAAGAAAGTCCAGCAAAGTGCCAGGATCGTCTCCTAAAGAGGATTCAGCTGCGGGATCGGAGTGCCACCAGTGCAGAGCTTGTTCAGGAATGGCAGCAGGCAGGTGTGAGCGCATCTGGGAAAAGGCTTGTCCGGAGAAGAAAAGGTGAGCGCTACCATCAGTCCTGTGTCATGCCAACAGTAAAGCATCCTGAGACCATTCATGTGTGCTTCTCATCCAAGGGAGTGGGCTCACTCACAATTTTGCTCAAAAACACAGCCATGAATAAAGAATGGTACCAAAACACCCTCCAACAGCAACTTCTTCCAACAATCCAACAACAGTTTGGTGAAGAACAATGCATTTTCCAGCACGATGGAGCACCGTGCCATAAGGCAAAAGTGATAACTAAGTGGCTCGCGGTCCAAAACGTTGAAATTTTGGGTCCATGGCCTGGAAACTCTCCAGATCTTAATCCCATTGAGAACTTGTGGTCAATCCTCAAGAGGTGGGTGGACAAACAAAAACCCACTAATTCTGACAAATTCCAAGAAGTGATTATGAAAGAATGGGTTGCTATCAGTCAGGATACAGTGCCCCTGGAGCAGATAGGGTTAAGGGCCTTGCTCAAGGGCCCAACAATGATCGAACAGCCAATCCTCCGATCAGTAACTCAGTGCCTTAGCCCTCTGAGCTACCACTGTCCCTAATTGTTGATGTCGAGTTACTTACTTGATGATGAGTTATATAACTTACTTTAAAGTAGATTATTAAATCCGACACAACTGTTTACAAGGTGCATTTTTTTGGGAGTATGCTATGCTGTGCTTTCATTTCTGTTTGGTAAGGATTGTGGTGATTTGTAGTTGCATTACTGTGTGTCTGCATCATTTCTGTGTCTTCCGAATACTCTGTGTATACATGTCACATCTGTGCCAACTCAGCCCTGGGGAATAAGATCTGGTTCACCATAGTCCTGAGCCGGCTCCTTGTCCCCCCCTAGTGTGTCTATGTAGGTACTAGTTCTTTCTGATAAACCAAATTAAGTTCACCTGTGTCTTCCTTGTGTGTCTCTATTTATTCCGGCCAAACCCGTACCTCTTTGTCTGTTCACCATTGTGCACGTTGTTTGTCTGTTCTCACGCTGTCCACAAGCTACGTGTTGTCTCGTCTCTCCCCCCAGGACTGAGTAACCTGCCTCTCTTCAAACCCAGTCGGGGGAGTGATCTGCAGTGCTACTGCATTGTCTTTTTTTGGTTTATTTTATTTTTTGAAGATTGTGTGAAGCAGTAATAAAGAACTCTCATTTACGCAAACCCTTCATCTGTGTCCGCCCCCGTTACTGGCAGTCATGACAGATGAACAGACCTACCAGGATGCAGCAGGGACCCCCCCTACCCGAGGAAGACCCCCTGATCCACGAGTATCTCCGCTGTCAGCAAAGGCAGATCGAAAGTCTGGCGCGAGCCGTCAAAGATCTAGCAGGCAGCGTCAGCCATCTCGCGACAGCCCGGTCTCCCTCTCCCCCTCTGCGCCGGCGCCCAGCGCTGTCACTACCATGCTCGGCTCCTCCAGAGAGATATGCGGGGAATCCGGAAGGATGTAAGCGCTTCCTCCTAGCACGGGGACACCGAGTCAGAAACTGTCCAGTATTAAAAGGAACATCACATACACTACCTCGTACACATCATCCTTTCTCTTTACATGCCTCTTTATCTTATAATAACTGCACTGTGTTTTCCCCCTTATAGATTCAGGGTCGGCTGGAAACTTCATTTCTGCTACTATCCTTTCCTCGCTGCGAGTTCCTGTGTCAAAGCTTCCGTATCCGATCACAGTGAAAGGTCTGGATGGTAAAAAATTAGAACAATCGCCTATTGAATTTATCTCCGCACCCCTACGGTTAACTTTCCCCGGTCACACCGAGGAGTTAAAATTTTTTGTGCTTTCTTGAATTGATCAATCCGTCGTGCTGGGTCTCCCCTGGCTCAGCTCACATAACCCTAATTTCAACTGGGCAGAATCTCGCATCACCTCCTGGGCACCGCAATGTGACAAATTATGTACACCATCAGTATTGACGGTCCGAACGACATCCATAGAAAGTCCACGGCCCCTAGTTTCGGTCCAGGTGCCATCCGAGTACGGTAATTTTAAGGACGTGTTTAGTTTTAGGGCAGCAGCATGACTTCTCCCTCATCGACCGTGGGACTGCGCGATCGAGCTCCTGCCGGGGAAAACACCGCCTTGCTCGCGTATTTATCCCTTGTCTGTGGTGGAGACCCGGGCTTTGGAGGAATACATGAGTGAGGCTCTCCAGCAGGGACTCATCAGCAGGTCCACGTCACCAGCTTCTGCAGGTTTCTTTTTTATTGAAAAATATGTATTGATTACTGTGGGCTCAATGCGGTGACAGTAAAGTATAAGCACCCACTGCTGCTGGTGCCGGCCGCTATCGACCAACTCCGAGGCGCCTAGATCTTTACCAAACTCGACCTCCGCAGCGCTTATAATCTTGTTTGTGTTTGCAAGGGCAATAAGTGGAAGACTGCGTTTAGCACAATATCAGGTCATTACCAATACAACGTGATGGCTTATGGACTGGGAAATGCACCTGCGGTGTTTCAGGGGTTCATGAATGACGTATTCCGGGATATGTTGAAACATTACGTTATAATATACTTGGATGATATCCTGGTATACTCACGGTCATATTCCAAGCATGTCTCTCATGTATCCTCTGTCCTTCGTCGTCTACGCGAACATGGGCTCTATGCAAACGCGGAGAAATGTGAATTCCACAAAAAGGAGATTGCATTTCTCGGCTATCGCATAGGACCACAGGGGGTCGAGATGGAGATGGCCAAGGTCGCAGCGGTGCAACAATGGCCGGAACACAAGTCAGTCAGGGCGCTACAGAGTTTTCTTGGGTTCGCCAATTTTTACCGGTGGTTTATCCGGGGCTTCAGCATGGTGGCAGCACCACTCACTAGCTTGTTAAAAGGGAAACCAAAACTGCTGCGCGCGTTCTCACCGGAAGCGCGCGCAGCGTTTAACCGTCTCAAAATAGTTTTTACCACTGCGCCTGTTTTAAAGATACGCGGAGAAGCCCTTTGTAGTGGAAGTAGATGCGTCAGAGATGGGCATAGGAGCCGTGCTGTCACAACGCCAAGGCCACCCAGAAAAACTCCATCCCTGCGCTTTCTTTTCCCGTAAACTAACACCTGCCGAACGCAATTATGATATCGGTAACCGCGAACTGCTAGCAGTAAAAGTGGCATTGGTTGGAGGGGGCTAAACACCAGTTTATGGTGTTAACTGATCATCATAATCTGGAATACATCCAACAAGCAAAGAGATTCAACGCTCGCCAAGCTCGATAGGCGCTGTTCTTCATGCGGTTTCACTTTAACATCACGTATCGGCCCGGCTCACAGAATAAGAAAGCCGATGCGTTGTCATGCTGTTTTCCGATGCCGGATCAAAATGTAAATCCCGAACCCATCTTGCCCTCGTCTCTCGTGGTGGGTCTGATCATATGGGACATTGACTCGGAGATAGCTCAAACGGCACGGTCCACCCCCGTGCCGAGGAACTGTCCTCCGGGTCGAACCTACGTTCCGGAGACACTACGCGAGCGGGTGACAATAGAAGCACACTGTAGTTTAGCATCAGGACACCCGCACGTTTAAAATACTGGAACCCAAGTTCTGATGGCCGAATATGCATGACACCGTGAGAGCAGTCGTTTTATCTTGTGCTGTCTGCGCAGCAACGAAAAGTCCTCGTTGTCTGCCTGTTGGCAAACTAATGCCCCTACCGACACCTAACAGACCGTGGTCACACATTGCTGTGGATTTTGTAACGGATCTGCCAGAGTCGAAAGGGTACACGACAATCCTTGTAGTGGTAGATCGCTTCTCCAAGGGGTGTCGCTTCATTCCGTTTAGCTCTCTCCCATCAGCCGTCCAGGTGAAAGAAAACCTTTTTCGAAACAGTGTTTCGCTGTTATGGTATCCCGAAGGACATTGTTTCAGATCGTGGTCCCTAATTTATCGCTAGAGTCTGGAAAGCTTTCTTTCATAGATTGGGGACCACAGTGAGCCTAACATCAGGTTATCACCCCGAGTCTAATGGGCAGACAGAGCGGACTGTCCAAGAACTCGGAAAATACCTTCGAGCATACTGTAGCAGTCGACAACATGAATGAGCAGACTGTTTAATCTTGGCGGAATGTGCGCAAAATTCTTTACGACACTCCGCAACCGGCCTAACGCTGTTTCAGTGTGTGCTCGGGCACCAGCCCCCGCTTTGTCCTTGGGATACCACTCCCACCGATGTCCCCATGGTGGATCAGTGGTTTAAAAGAGCGGAAACAGTATGGGAGAATGCGCACACAAATATCTCCCAAGCAGTTCGTCGATTTAAAAAAATTGCCGATAGTCCGGAAAGTCCTCCGCTCCAGGTAGGAGATCGAGTATGGCTCTCGACACGGGACCTTCACCTCAACCTCCCCTGTCACAAACTTACCCCTCGTTACATCGGTCCCTTCCCTGTTCTAGCACAAATAAACCCAGTTTAATTTAAATTACAACTTCCTCGTCTCCTGCGTATTAACCCTGTATTACATGTTGCCCTTCTCAGGCCAGTAATCCGGGGGCCGCTGGATGGAGACATGGCAGAGCCTTCGCTCCCCGGGGCTGTGGAAATAGAAGGCGCCCCCGCGTTCAGAGTCAAGGAACTACTGGACTCCCGGAGGAGAAGGGGACCCTCCAATATCTAGTGGATTGGGAGGGTTACGGCCCGGAGGAACGGAGCTGGGTCCCGGCTCGAGATATCCTCAACCGTGAGCTCATTTCCGACTTTCATCATGCTTGGCCGGATCGCCCAGCGCCGCGACCTCCGGGTCGACCCGCCCACCGGCAATCCTATCAGTCCGGTGGGTCCCTACTCCCTCCGTTAACGCGGAGAGAGCAGCCACACCTCCCTCGGGAAGCCGGTACTGTCACATCTGTGCCAACTTAGCCCTGGGGAATAAGGTCTGGTTCACCGGATTACTGAGCCGGCTCCTTGTCCCCCCCTAGTGTGTCTACGTAGGTACTAGTTCTTTCTGTTAAACCAAATTAAGTTCACCTGTGTCTTCCTTGTGTGTTGTCTCCTCTCTACCCCAGGACTGAGTAACCTGCCTCTCTGCAAACCCAGTCGGCGGAGTGATCTGCAGTGCTACTGCACTGTCTTTTTTTGTTTATTTTATTTTTTGAAGATTGTGTAAAGCAGTAATAAAGAACTCTCGTTTACGCAAACCCTGCATCTGTGTCCGCCCCCACTACTGGCAGTCATGACAATACACAGTAAACTTTTGCGTTGATTGGCTCTGTTGAGTGACGTGTACAGCCACGCCCACATCGAGGGGAAAAAAATCCCCCACTAAATTCATCCAGAAAACCACTAGATGCTGCGATGTAATCTAGCACAAAACTGGCCAGAAATAAAATATTTTTATGCCTTCTAACCAACATTTTGATTTCATTTATGGTGCAGATTTAACAACTTCTGTATTCAGGCAAATACAGAAGGACTGATAAAGTTTTATTAAATTCTGTTCAGGCATTGTTCTCGTGATGCTGTGACAAAATCAGCTGGGGGGGGGGGGTTAGTTCAAGTATTAATCAAGTCAAAGACAAAGATGAATGTCTTCCTCGATCACTGAGAGATAGTGGAACAAGACAAGCAGTGCTGGAGGACAGAGGGAATGTGGTGCAGTGCGTGGTGTGATAAGAGCAGAGAGGTTGTATCAATTTCACATCCATACATCCAATCATCCTTCCTTAGGCAGAATTCCCACAAAGAGCAGGGAGTAGTGAACATATTTTAAAGTAAAGTCACTATACAATGAAACACAGCCAAGCTGAGTAACAGAACAGGGGATTTCTGATAGCCATGGGGATTTCTAAAAAATTACGCCATTTAGCAGACATTCTTATCCAGTAATCTGATCCACAGTGACCAACTCCATTCTAATACACAAAGATCAGAGACTAAGAATACTTAAATCAAAACTTCAAGAAGTTTGACAGGAAATAACAAATACAGAAGACGAAGTCCTTTTTTAATTAATGTTTATTTACTGTAATTACTGGTAGAAGCACACTATGTTCAGTTCAAGATGAACCTGATAATTAAAATAATTAAGTAATTCATCTAGGATTTAATCTCGTGTTAACTTCTCTAACTCTGCTACCATCTTATCTGCATCATCACGGTTTCAAATGGATTTTTAATCATTGATATCGCTGCATTATATTTTATTTACTGTGTATAATCCTGGCCATTAATAGTTGTCATAAACTGTTTTTCTCAAAGGTTGGCCAAACCTTGTTCAACCCAGACCATGTTCAACATTTGTCTGAACTTGACTCTTTGGGTTGAAACTAATCCTAATTTCAGCTGGTGCAGCTTCTCAGTTTTCTCCATAGAGCTGTGTCAGTGAGCTTTAACAGACATCTTACTTTTAGAGCTGTCTTTCATTTCAATTCAGTTTTATTTTTATAGCGCTTTAAACAATTGTCATTGTCGCAAAGTAGCTTTACACAATCAAAATAATTATTTACGTTTGTATGGAATGTGAATGTGTATGAATCAAAATGCAATTTTTTTTCCTTGTCTGACACTACGAGGCAAAAATGCAGACATACATTCAACAATTAAATTGATTATTTAAAATTAATATGTTTAAAGTGTTAGCTAGACCTTAACGCTAGCTGGCTAAGAACACTAGTTACATACTTTCGTAACTGCACAAATAGGAAGACACATAAAACTTAAAATATTTTTCAAGTTTGCTCTTTGACTAACGTAAGAAGTAAACAAGATGACAGTTAGCCCTTCCACCCAGTAAAATGTAACTCTACTGCAGTCCGCAATAATCCTGTTTCCCCTGTTCTTGCCTCAATTGTCAGTTAGACCACACATTTTATGTAATCCACTTTACTGTGTTTTTAATCTGCCCTTTATAATTCTTTTAAAGGAGCTATGCATTTGGTGGTGGAAATTTGTGAAGTCCTAACAACGCTGCAGTTTATTAAAGTAAAATATTAAATGATGACATTTGTAAAAAAAAAAAAAATGTAAACATGTAATAACTGTATAGTTGATTAAAACTTTTTAAGGAAATACATTTTGTTTACGTATTATTTGTATGCATTTTCCTCAAATGACTTGTGTACAGCAAATTAAGATGACTAAAACATAACACAATGTTCTTGAGATTTCCATCACTAAATAAAGCACTTCATCACCTGATTCACACGAAGATCATTTTACTTCTAGTATAAGGATGATAGCCCTGTGGATATTATACTGGTTACCTTACATGTTGAAAGTCTTTCCTTTCTCCCTAGCAAATTTAACTGTGAACTCCCTGGCTCTTAAGCTCAACTACATCTGCTTTATTGTGAATTCTTTTTTAAATTGAGGCCGCATCTATAGGTTATACATTTGCTCCAGATTATGCCAATCTATATTTGGTTTGGTTAACAATTCTTTTCGTCAAAACATCATCAAATGGTACATATATTTGAAAGATGTATTTTGCATTTTCCAGGCTAATTCTGAAGAACTTCTGGAATTTATTTTATTTTTAAATGGGTGTACAGAGGAACCCCGGATTGCAAGTGTTCTGCCAGAAAAGCAAAAAATTTTAATACATTTGAAAAACGAGCAAGTCTTGATTTACGAGTACCGAGTATCATGTAGCACGCATGTGATTCTTGATTTTTCTCTCTCTTGCCCTATGGAATTGTTGGTAATCGCCTCCCCTGCTCGGTCTTAGTGCTCGTCTCTCACTGTTATAATCAACATCTGCATGTACTATAACACATGTGTACACGTAAAGCATCTTTAATTTTTTGTTTGTATGTGTGTGTGTGTGTGTGTGTGTGTGTGTGTGAGAGATAGTCATCCTTTCACGCACACGCGTACTGTTTATTATAACGAAGTTAAAGATCCATTGTCTCTCTCTCTGTCTGTCAGCCTGCACTAATTCCACTAGTGTGTTTGTGTGTGTCATTAGACACTGTGGCCCTGCCCTTCTCCTCTCGCCTTCACACACACACACACACACACACACACACACACACACACACACACACACACACACACACACACACACAATCATCATCAACACAATCACACAAACTAATAGAAACAATGCTCTGTTGCAATTCTTTTCAAAGGTAAAGTGCAGGTTAATTTGTTTTGTTTTTACTTTACAGCAGTGATTCCATTAGTTAATAAGCGCGCTTAAGTGTCATTATAGATGTTTCTTGTTAAGTTTCCCAATGAGGCAGTGTTCCCATTCTATGATCAGTTCTATGCTGCTAAAATGGAGGATATTAGTCTAACCACTTTACTAGCACAGCAATATCATATATTTGATGACAGTCATGCTTACTGATTGGAATACAACATGAATTGTGAATAGTGTGCCTGAACACATCAGTCATCTCATTGTTCATGAATATCAATATTATTTCTATATTGCATCCCAGTGATTATTTTTTCCATTCAATATTAAGTAATGTTTTTCTAATGATGGTAGTTTAATTATTAGGGAACTATCATATCAAGGTTTTTATTTTATCAAACTAATCATTAGCCATAGTGTCTGGAAACTACAGTATAGTTAATATTTTGGAAAATAAAACTGATTTTAGTGAGAACCGGTAGTCTGAGGAACGGTATCTGTTTGTCTTATCTGGTGAATGCTGCACATCCACTGACTTGCACATCCGACTTGTGCATCCTTCTTTACTCCACACTGCACATAGAATCTCGCTTCTGTAGTTCTTGTCCATAAATGTGGCAGTTGGGCCACAACTTAGCAATATCATGTAATCCACTTTACCATAAATCTTTCCGTTTAATGCTTTTAAAGAAGTTCTGCATTTGTTAATGCCAGATGGGAGATTTGCCAAATGCAAAGTGCAAAGACTTGAAAATGCTAACAGGTAATATCTGCAAAATGTTCAATATAACAGTAAAAATTATGAATAAACCCTTTTTTCAGGGAATACATAAACTGTCAAACTTTTTTTGAGATCAGAAAAGACCAATTTATCACCTGACGTGCACAAGATTATTTTACTAATAAAAGTGAAGAAATGTATTTCTAATTGGTGTAAAAGAGAACCCCTAAATACATTTAACTGGTTCTGCTGACTCTTGTCCAACTGACTTATTTCGTATAATGATCTTTATGCAAAGCAAAGTTCCCATTTTTCTAACTGTCTCAGGCGTGTTGGATACGTAAGGTATTAAATGTACCTTGCAGCAACACCAGTCATGTGAGAAACTGCTTTAAACAAATTTAGTTATTGATCTCTAAGACTTGAATTCTTCTGAATTACAGTTATTTAAATCCAAGTTATAATAGGTACCAAATACTGACAAGCAGAGGTAAGAAGAAGTTTTATGCTGGGCGTACGTATGTATGAATACAGCATGAAATCGAATAGGAATGTTGTCTTAGTGTCAAAGTCTCCACCTTGATTATGGTTCAAGGTTCATGTCTGTGTGGAATTTATGATTTGCATGAGTTTGATGTTCCAAGGTTTTCTCTCACTATCCAAAAACTTGCAGTAATGGAATATGGAATATGAATTGCCTGCTTAAAGTGGCCATAAATTTAAAATGTTCTCAGACAGATAGAGCATAAACAGATTTTCCACTGATTTGATCCCGTTTACATATTTTATACAATTAGGAACAACATCTTTATCCTCCAGATAGCTTCCATAGTTTCCATATTACACCTGGGGAAATCCAAAACCTGTTCCAGCATGCCAGTGCCTGCGTGCATGAAGCAAGCTCCATAGAGACATCGTTTGTTAAAACATACAAGCTCATAAACCCCACATGGGCATGCTCATGGAAATTATTAACAAAAACATTGATATGTGTCCAAGTCCCGCTTTCTCACTTTGCTGCTGCAAATCACATTAAGTGACTGAGTAGTTATTCCTATGCAAGTCTTTCCCTGACAAATAGACAAATATTTAGTCATGTTAATTAAGATTCCAAGCTTAGAGAGCAAAATGTGTAAAAGTTTTTAAAATCATTGAATCCTGGCAAGTCTTGGTATTAGGCACAATAGCACTGTTTATTTAACAAAAATGAAGCCAAAAAGAAAAAAAAATGTGCACAATAATAAGCACCTCCTTAGTGCTTCCACAATCTTTAAGAGGGTAAGTTTCAGGTGCTCTTAATCATCAGCCCTTGATTCATCATAAGCAGGTATGCAGACCTTTACAAAAGCAGTTTTTGCAGTTTGCTGGTCTGGAGCATTCAGGTGTGTGTTAACACAATGCCAAGGAGGGAAGACATAAGCAATGGTCTTAGAGAAGCAATGGTTGCTGCATTAAAAAAAACATTATTTCCAAACAATTTGGAATTCAACTTCCTACAGTGAGAAAGTGAAAGCATGAACAGTTGGTAATCTTCATAGGAGTGGACGTCCGGCACATTTACCCCCAGGTCAGACCATTTAATGCTCCGATAAAAAAAAAAAAAAAAAACTTGCAACAAAACAACATCTTAGACTTTATAAATGTCACTGCATATGTTCATGACAGCACAAATAGAAGAAGTCTGAACAATTATGGTTTGTCTGGAAGTGTTGCAACACAGCATTTCAGCAGAAACACCTTATACTCACTGTCAAGCATGCAGTGCACTTGATTGAAAGTGGGTCATGCAACAGGACAGTGATCAGAAGCACACCAGTAAGTCTACATTAGAACAGCTGAAAAATAAAAGAATGAAGGTTTTAGAATGGCCTAGTCAGAACTCAATTTAATTGGAAGGCTGTGGCAAGACCTTAAGAGAGCTGTACAAGTGATTTGTTGCTTTTTCAGATTCAGCAGTTGTGGCAGTAATCAGACCAGGAGGTGGCAAAGGAAATTTAAGTGAGCTTTTCAATAAATCACATCATACCACAATCTAAAGAAATTCAACAACAGATGAGTAATTCACACGCAACAGTCTGAAGAGAGTTACAAAGCCATTTCCAAGTGAACCACGGTGAGAGCTAGTATCCACAACTGAAGAAAACTTGGTGGTGAAACTTCCCAGGTGAGGCCGGCCTATTAAAATTCTCCAAGAACACAACAAGGACTCATCCAGGAGCTCATATAAGAACCCAGAACAACATCTAAACAACTGCAGGCCTCACTTGTCTTGGTTAGGGTCGGTGTTCATAATTCAATGATAAGAACGAGAAAGGGCAAAAATTAGAAGAATGTTATGAGGTTATGAGAAGATTGTAACCTGAAAAGTTACCCATCTTTCCTTTATCTTTAAGCAACTTTAGGTAAAATGTTGAATAATTTACCATCTATTAATTTTCAAATAATAGCTTTTTTCGATATTTATGAATTAATTATTTATTAGTGTCACAGTTTACGCTTATGCGTTGCATGTTTTTGGATTTAAACCACGTGCATTATCCTAGTTCATTAATTGTTCACTATTTAAACAATTTGTACACTACAAAATTTTATTTACTTATTAGCATATAGTCTATTTAATGGGTGTGTCGAAGTTTGTGCTGACGATATAATATTTTTAAAAACAAATTGTGGGTTTGTCATTTTAGACATCCTGTCACGAGCAACCAAGGGATGAACAGAAAAGCCTTAGCAGTTAGCCCGTGTAGCGTGGATGGTAAACCCAAACGCGGAAGCAGTGCGAGTAAGCAGGATAACCACGCGATTAGTTTCAGAACTCTCTTACACAAAGAGCAAGGATCTACACAAATAAATCCGCGTTCTAGCAACACACACTCAATCAAAGAAGCAACCAGAATTGGTGAGTACTCACAGAATAGTCGGCGTAGCATCAGCAAAGGCATGAGCGAACTCAATGACTGAGCAATGTGAAGCGCCATTTTGTCTCCTTTTATGCTTCCTGAAAACCCGACCGTATTACTTCCGGCTCCTAGTGCCGGTCGTGTTACGAGTGTGCATGACAGTACCCCCCTGTCCAGGACCGACTCTCGACGGTCCTGGAGTGGAGGATACCCGACGACGGTAGTCCCGGATGAGTTCGGGGTCTAGGACGAACCGAGCCGGAATCCAAGATCACTCCTCGGGACCGTAACCTTCCCAATCCATCAGGTACTAGAGCCCTCTGCCCCGAGGACGTGAGTCAAGGATCCGGCGAACGGTGCAGGCGAGACCACCCTCAATGATACGGGGAGGAGGAGCAGGGTGGGTGGGTGGAACCATTGGTGAAGTGATGAAGGGTTTGAGCTGGGAGGTGTGGAATACCGGATGGATCCGGAGCGCCGCAGGCAGCTGGAGCCAGTAGGTGACAGGATTGATACGGAGGGTGATGCGGTATGGACCAATGAACCTGGGTGATAGCTTCTTGGATTCTGTATGGAGGTGCAGGTTTTTCGTAGACAGCCATACTTTGTCACCTACATTGTACAACCGTCCCGGAGGGTGTCGACGGCGATGTTGCGTGGTGTAGCGGTGGTTGGCACGGTGAATGGCAGTGTTGGCTTGACTCCATAGCCGTTGACACCTTCGGACCAACTGTTGGGCCGACGGTACATCGACCTCCGGTTCTTGGTGTTCGAACATCGGAGGCTGGAAACCGTGGCATATCTCAAAAGGGCTTAGGTTGGTGGCAGAGGAGACGTGGAGATTATGTGAAAGTTCTGCCCAAATGAGATAGCGGGCCCAGGAGCACTGACGGTCGGCGACGAAGCACCTCAGGTAGCGCTCCAGTTGTTGGTTTGTCCGTTCTGTCTGACCATTAGTTTGAGGATGGTATCCAGATGACAAACTGCAGGTGGAATTGATCAGACGGCAGAAGGCCTTCCAGAACCATGCCGTGAACTGAGGCCCCCTGTCCAAGACGATGTCCTTGGGGAACCCATGCAGACGGACTACGTGTTCTAAAATCAGCTCGGCTGTCCTTTTAGCTGACGGGAGTCCGGGGAGGGCTACCAGATGCACAGCTTTTGTTTTTTCCCTCGGCGGCCGGCAGGCCCGTGATGAAGTCGAGGGCAATGTGCGTCCAGGGCCGACGGGGGACGGGGAGTGGTTGGAGCTCCCCGGCTGTTGGTTGGTTGGTGTTCTTCGCCCTGGTGCACACTGGGCACGCCTGGACGAAGTCTTTGATGTCCTTTGTCATTGTGGGCCACCAAAAGGCACGCTGTATAAATGTTTGGGTGCGCCCCACGCCCGGGTGGCCGGAGAACGGAGTGGAGTGGTCCCATTGGAGGACCTCGCTTCTTAGGGCGTGGGGGATGTAGAGTCATCCAGGTGGCACACCTGCCGGTTCGGTCTCCGTGGCCTGTGCCTGGCGGACCCTCGTCTCCAAATCCCAACAGAGTGGTGCGATGATTTTGGATGGTGGGAGAACAGGCGCGGGGTCCGCCCGGGGGCCGTTTTCCTCATGTTGTCGGGAGAGGGCATCGGCCTTGGTGTTCCTCAACCCCGGACGGTAAGACAGATGGAAATTATATTGTTCAAAGAACAGTGCCCACCGTGCCTGTCTTGGATTAAGCCGTTTCAAACTCCGGATAGTGATTAGATTTTGGTGATCGGTCCAGACGATGAATGGTTCTCCGGCGCCCTGGAGCCAGTGTCGCCATTCCTCCAAAGCCCACTTTATGGCCAGCAGCTCGCGGTCCCCTACTCCGCATCGCTGCTGAGTGGGATCAAATTTTTTGGAGAAGAAGCTACAATGGTGTAGCTTCTGATCTGGACCTCGCTGGGAGAGAACCGCCCCGGCGCCCACGTCCAAAGCGTCCACCTCCACAACGAACGGTTTGGTGGCGTCGGGGTGAAGGAGAATCGGAGCAGTGGTGAATCGGTGGCAGAGTTCATGAAATGCAGAGATGGCAGCCGAGTTAAGGTGAAAGTGATGTGAAGATGGTCGGGTCAGGGCGGTTAAAAGAGCTGCAACTGTACTGTAGTCCCGGATAAAGCGACGATAGAAATTCGCAAACCCGAGAAACCGTTGAAGTTGCTTGAGTCTCTTGGGTAGGGGCCAATGACGCACAACTTCTAGCTTCTGCGGGTCCATGGCCACACCCTGGGAGGGCAGGAAACATATTCCTCCATCGCCTGGATATCGGTGGTGGAGAGTGAGTAGAGATGGCCGCGAGGAGGGATGGAACCAATTCAATTCAATTCAATTCAATTTTATTTATATAGCGCTTTTAACAATTGACATTGTCGCAAAGCAGCTTTACACAATAAAAAGAAGTAAGTTTTTATGCAATGTGTATGAATCAAAATGATAAGATTGTCCCTGATGAGCAAGCCGAGGGCGACGGTGGCAAGGAAAAACTCCCTGAGATGGTAATAGGAAGAAACCTTGAGAGGAACCAGACTCAACAGGGAACCCATCCTCATCTGGTGATAAGGATATGAAGAATGATCAGCATAATAATGTGTACTGGAAGTTCAGTGTAACAGGAGATGTGTTAAAATTTAAATTAAAAGGAGTCCAGTTTGTTCCGGGAGGCTCAGGTAGACTGTAGGAGATTCCAGTCCTGAGCTATCGAACAACTGAAGTCACAGGTCCCCAGAGCATCAATCGATGATAGGACAGTCTTCATGGAAACCATCCCCAGCCACCAAGCGCATCCAGGCAGACCACACGGGGCATCCATGTGACGGGATCTCCAACCAGAAGCAGGACTCCAGGACGGGTTAGACGGCTCCAGAGGGCAGAGGGGTCTGGATCACTGGCAACTCAGGAGCGAACATGTATAGCTCGACAGAGAGACAGAGAGAGGGAAAGGAGAGAGGGAGAGAGAGAGAGAGCAGAAAAGGAGAGAACAGAAAATAAGGAGAGATGGCAGTTAGGTATGGTCACAGTCAACATGTATAAGGTGAATGTATATTAGTGCAAAGTGCAAGCAGGGACTCCGGCAGGACTAACTATAACAGCATAACTAAAGGGAGAGCCAGAAGGAAACACAAACATGAGGGCTCCCTGAGATGTAAAGCAACCAATCACCTCACCGTCAACAAACCTGAGTGAACAATGAGAGTGGGGAGGACAGCATCTAAACATACCAGTTCACCAGAATACTCTACGTCCATGAGTCCCCCAGATCTGCTCCTTTACCTAAGGTTAATCTATTTACAAAAATGCTTGGCTAAATAAATAAGTTTTTAGCCTAGACTTAAACACTGAGACTGTGTCTGAGTCCCGAACATTAACAGGAAGACTATTCCATAACTTTGGGGCTTTGTAAGAAAAAGCTCTGCCCCCTGCTGTAGTTTTAATAATACGTGGTACTGACAGGCAGCCTGCATCCTTTGATGGAAGTAGGCGTGGCGGATCGTAAGACACTAGCAGTTCACTCAAAATACTACAGCCAATGTGAGACCATTTAGTGCTTTAAATGTCAAAAGTGATATCTTGAAGCTTCGTCTTGAGAATTTCATAGGGAGCTTATTGTGCGGTGTAGATAAGATGGGGTGATGTGCCATTATCTTCTGGTTCTAGTGAGGACTCGGCTGCCATTCTGTACTAGCGAAGCTTGTTTATACATAGTTGAACAACCAGACAGTAAAAACGTTACAATAGTCCAACCTAGGGTGATAAAAGCGTGAACTAGTTTTTCTGCACCATTTAGTGACAATATATTTCTTATCTTGGCAATATTTCTAAGGTGAAAGAAAGCTATCCTGGTAATATTATGTACATGTGCTTCAAATGAAAGGCTGGAATCTATGATCACACCAAGGTCTTTTACTGTTGCACTTGATGGAACAGAAAGGCCATCTAAACTTACAGTGTGATCAGAAAGCTTACTTCTAGCTGCTTGTGGTCCTATGACTAGAACGTCTGTCTTATCAGGATTAAGCAGAAGGAAGTTAATTAACATCCAATCTCTTATGTCCTGCACACACTGCTCAATTTTAGCAAACTGGTTTTTCTCATCTGGTTCGCTGAGATGTATAATTGTGTGTCGTAAGCCTGCTGACTGAAAACAATAATAACCAAACTGAGTCGTCTTCCAGGTCGTGAAATGATAGAAGTGGGTGGTGTGTGTACGCTTACAAAATACTTCAGCCAGGTCCCGATAGGTAGCCGGGATGGCGTTGGTGTCGAATCGGGGGCCTCGGACTCCCTAGAACACGTCCCAGCCGGAGCCTGTAGGCAAAGCTCGGTACAAGCCGGCCCCCATTGAAGGATCCGATTCTGTGTCCAGGAGATGAGCGGGTTGTGCTGAAGGAGCCAAGGATGTCCAAGGATGATGGGAGGGGAGGAAATGGAGGTGAAGTAGAATCGGATCTGCTCCTGATGTTTGTTGATTGTGACGGTGATTGGTTGGGTCTGGGAGGTGATGGGGCTGGAGGAGAGGGGCCGACCATCTACAGAGGTGATCCGAACCGGCTGAGATAACGCCTCGACTTCCACCCCCAGTTCCTTGGCGTAAGAAGAGTCAATGAAGTTACCTGCAGCACCAGAATCGATGAACGCGGTACTTCTGACCCATGTGTGGCCAAACTGGAGGTGTACCTGAACCATGAGGCGAGAGACGCTGGGTGTGGTGGCAGAGAGATGGAGGGAGCCCGGTGAACTGTTCCCAGGGTTCACCGGGCCTGGCCGTTTCCCGGGCGAATAGGGCATATGGCTCTATGATGCGCCGCCGACCCACAATATTCTCGCTCTGCAGCGTTCAAGGACTCTTTCCGCTCTTTTAAACCACTGATCCACTATGGGTACATTGGTGGGAGTGGTATCCCAGGGACAGAGCGGTGGCTGATGCCCAAGCACACACTGAAACGGTGTTAGGCCAGTTGCGGAGTGATGTAGCGAATTTTGTGCGTATTCCGCCCAGATTAAGCAGTCTGCCCATTCGTGTTGTTGGCTGCTACAGTATGCTCAAAGATATTTCGCGAGTTCTTGGACAGTCCACTCTGCCTGTCCATTCACCTCGGGATGATAGCCTGACGTTAGGTGGTACCCAACCTCTGAAAGAACGCTTTCCAGACTCTGGCGATAAATTGGGGACCACGATCAGAAACAATATCTTCGGGTATGCCGTAGCAGCAAAACACAGTTTTTTTGGATTAAGGATTCTGCCACCTGGAAGGCTAACGGGAGAGAGCTGAATGGGATAAATCGACATCCTTTCGAGAAGCGATCAATCACTCCCAGGATAGTCGTGTCCCCTTCAGACTTTTAGTCACTGTGCAAACAGCACAAGATGAAACGACTGTTCTCATGAATTTCTGCATATCCAGCCACCGGAACTTCCGTTCTAATAGCTGGAATGTGCATGCTATGCCGGAGTGGCCTGATGCGAGACTGGTGTGTGCTTGTATTGTTACCTGTTCTCGCAGCGGCTCCGGCACGTAGGTGCGATTTGCAGTTTGGCGGTGTGGGATGTGACCGAGCAGCTCGAGCTATCTCCGAATCGAGGTCCCACATGATCGGCGCCACTACGAGAGACGGGGGTATAATAGGTTCTAGACATGCAACACGATCTGGTGCGGGATAGCATCGCGATAACGCATCGGCTTTTTTGTTCTTTGAGTTGAGACGATAGCTGATAGTGAAGCAGAAACGCGTGAAGAACAGTGCCCAGCGGGCTTGGCGAGGGTTTAATCTTTTTGCTTGCTGGATGTACTCCAGATTACGATGATCTGTGAGCACTGTGAATGGGTGTTCAGCTCCCTCCAACCAGTGCCGCCACTCCTCTAACGCCACTTTAATTGCTAGCAGCTCTCGATTGCCAATATCATAGTTGCGTTCGGCAGGTGTAAAATTATGCAAGAAGAAAGCGCAGGGGTGGAGTTTCTCTGGGTCGCCTTGGCATTGTGACAGCACCGCTCCTACCCCTACCTCTGACACATCGACGTCCACTAAAAAGGGCTTCTTGGGATCTGTTATTCTTAAAATAGGCGCAGTGGTAAAGGCAGATTTAAGGCGCTGAAACGTCCTACGCGTTCTGGTTACCCTTTTAACAAAGCTGTGAGCGGCACTACCAACATGCTGAAACCCCTAATAAATCGCCGATAAAAATGAGCGAATTCCAGAAAACTTTGTAGCGCCTTCACGGACTTAGGTTCCGGCCATTGTTGTACCGCCGCGACCTTGGTCGTCTCCATCTCGACCCCCTGTGGTTCTATGCAATAGCCGAGGAATGCAACCTCCTCTTTGTGAAATTCGCATTTCTCTGCCTTCGCATAGAGCCCATGTTTGCGCAGACAATGAAGGACAGCAGTCACATGACAGACGTGTTCGGAATATGACCGGGAGTATACCAAGATACCATCCAAGTAAACTACAGAGTGGGCCATTTATATGGATACACCTTAATAAAATGGGAATGGTTGGTGATATTAACATCCTGTTTGTGGCACATTAGTATATGTGAGGGGGTAAACTTTTCAAGATTTGTGGTGACCATGGTGGCCATTTGGAAGTCGGCCATCTTGGATCCAACTTTTGTTTTTTCAATAGGAAGAGAGTCATCTTGGTGTAAGCCCCCCCCCCCTTTCTTTTCAATAAAGAAAAAACCTGCCGACGTGGGTGACGTGGACCTGCTGATGAGCTCCTGTCGGAGAGCTTCGCTCACATATTCCTCCATAGCCCGTGTTTCCTCCACGGACAATGAATAAATACGAGAGCTAGGCGGTGTTTTCCTCGGCAAGAGCTCTATCGCGTAGTCCTACGGCTGAAGAGGGGGAAGTTGTACGGCTGCCCTAACACTAAACACGTCTTTAAATTGTTCGTACTCTGATGGTACACTAGTAGAAACTTCGGCGCGCGGGCTCTTAAGAAATTAAGTTTCCAGCCGACCCGGAATTTATGGGAGGGTAGACAGTGAGTGCTTATCATAAGAAATTTGTGCTTGTAAACAAAATGAATGGTGGGTGCGAGGTGGTGTGTGATACGTTACTTTAAGTAACAGACAGGTGCTGATTTTGTGTTTGTCCCCCCCACAGTACAGGCATAACCCCGATGTCATCCTTCGCTGTCTCTCCTGCGCCGTTAGGCGGGAAGCGTCCATGGGTTCCTGTGGTGCTCCTTTGCACAGTCCCATCGGGGGGGTGCTGAGGCTGTTGTGTCGGCTGAACTCCGGCCGCTTTGCGGCGGATTTCGAGGAGAGGTGACGTCTCTGGCTACAGAGGTGCTGATCCAGCTTGATAGTCAGTCCGATGCACTCATCGAGGTCCATTCCAGTGTCCCGGCAGGCGAGTTCCAGTTGTACCTCGGGTTGCAGCCCGTCTCGGAATCTGGCTAACAAGCTGTGATCACACCAGCCACTCACGCCAGCACTCGAAATTTTACAGCATAATCAGCGACAGTGGCACTCCCTTGTCGCAGCCTCAGCAGTTGTTGTTCCCCCGATTTTCCGTGGTCTGGATGATCAAATACTGCGCGGAAGGAGTTGAGAAACTGGTGATAGCTGGACATGGCGAACCCGTCTGCGCCCCAAACCGCTGTGGCCCAGTCCATGGCCGATCCTGTGAGCTGTTGCGTGACAAAGCTGATCTTTTGCCGGTCCGTCATCGCCGGATAATCATCTAAGCACAGCTCACAGGCCAGAAGAAAGCGTTTGCACCCCTCCGGATTCCCTGCATATCTTTCTGGAGGGATGGGGCGTGGTGGTGAGGGTGCGGAGCGCGAGCGAGGAGAGAAGGGTGGAGACCGGCCTGTCACGGCCTGTCATCCGCTGTGTGCTAAGTCATTCACAGCCCGTGCCAGGCTGTCGATTTCATGCTGCTGTCCACGGATGTACTCTAGCACCAGGGAATCTTCCTCTGGCAGGAGGGTTCCTGCTGCGTCCTGGAGGGCCTGTTCATCTGTCATGTCTTGGGACACAGATGCAGGTTCCATACTCTCAAAGTTTATTTCACTTTTCTCAGTTTTACAAAAATGAAGTCACAAATAATAGTTCCTCCGGATTTGGCTGAAAGACTCTCGGCCTTAAACTAGACTGTGGCGATAACGGCTGACCTCGAAAACGGAGCAGTCCTGGGAGGAATAGACACAAAACACTAGACAACACGTACACGTACAAGCAAGGGGCTACGGGTTCGACTGGAATAAATAGTGAGACACACAAGGGAACACAGGTGCAGTTAATTTGGTGCTAAGGTGAAAACAATACACACGTAGACACACTAGGTGGGGACAAAGCGCCGGATCAGTAATCCGGCGAGCTAGATCTTTCTCCCCGGAACTGCGGTGGCACAGGTGTTACACTCAGCTACCATCTTATCTGCATTACCACATTTTTAGTTGGAAAATGTAATTTCATTTATTGTAATGAATATCACTGCATTATATTTTATTTACTGTGTGTAATCATGGCCATTACTAGTTGAATACAGCATAAACTGTTGTTCTCAAAGGTAGGCCAAACTGAAACATGATAGAACCCAGAACAGGTTCAACATATGTCTGAACTTGACACTTTGCATTGAAATTAATCATACTTTCAGCTGGTGCGGCTTCTCAGATTTCTTTCATAGCAGTGAGTTCTAACAGAGAACTCGTCTTTACCCAACACTTCTAGACAAAAATACAGACGTGTACATTCAACAATTGATTATGTAAAATGAATATGTTTAGCGAAACCACGAGCAATATGTGAGTTAGAAAAGTGTTAGCTAGAAGATTAGTATTGATGACATTCTTTCACAATTAATGACCTGTAAAAGAAGTCACATAAAACTTAGTTTGCTATGCAGTGTCTTAGTACACTGACTGGAAATTGGGCTTTTATTTGGGACATAATGGACTTAAGTGTGCATTAAGTCCATTATGCATATTATACATAATAGATAGCAGGTTGCAATATTATATTTCTAAAATTCTATACACCACTCTATGTAACGCCATGTCACACAGAAATTTAGTGAAGTACGTAGAACATATAGTTCAAGATCTCTTTGATTAACAAATAACTTTTAACAAAAAACATCTTTTGCACAACATTTGCATTTTTTTGCCAATGTCTGCTTTAATCTTGATAAGGATTGAACATGTGTGTTTAGATGACAGTTAGACAACTGCTGGACAAAACTTCTCTTTTTGCCATGATTATTGCCATGGTCCTGAATCTTAACTTAAAAACTTAAACTATTTACTAAAACTAGAAAATTCATAAGAGTGGAACTCAAGAATGGATCTTTGGGTAGGGATAGGATGATTTAAAATTTCAAACTGTAATGGGAAACTTTAATAAGCTCCATAAAGGACATGGGAGTTAAAAAAATTTTTTTTGGATGGATAGGAATACACTAGAAGCCAAACGTATTGAGACAAGATATACCATGCATTATAGTTCTTCCTGTGATATCAATTATTCGTTCATTTGTGAATTCCTAACACTATTTTATGAAAGTAAAATAGTAATACAGTAAATGATGAAATAAATTTTAAACATGTAATAACTGTACAATTTTCAATATAGCATTAAAATGAAATAAACCATTTTTGGGGAAATACATTCTGTTTATATTTCATTTGTATTTCCTCAAATTACTGTATAGAACGTTCAGTGCACACTGTAATCCCAGTGAATACTTAATTATTCATATCTTTTGTACATGTTCTGCTACATTTATTTTCCAAACTCCTTCTCACAGCATGTTGCTGAGAATATGAGATATGTGCACAGCCTTTGGCTGTGCCTTATCACATTACTCCCAGTACATAGCAAATGTCATTCTGCACATACCTATCAAATATCAGAGAATCCAGCTACTGATAAAGCACCCATAGCAACAAATGGCTGGTATGATATGGGAAAGAAATGTTCCCAGACACACCATAGTGCATTTATTAAATAAGTACGATGGTTAGAGGGGGTTTGCAGCTAGTCATTAAAAAGTAATCCGTTACATTACTGCGTTACTTTCTGATAAAAGTAAATAGTTAGAGTAGGATGACTTTCTCACACACACACAACCGGATCACTG
This sequence comes from Clarias magur, assembly GCA_013621035.1. Lineage (NCBI taxonomy): Eukaryota > Metazoa > Chordata > Actinopteri > Siluriformes > Clariidae > Clarias > Clarias magur. The sequence continues at coordinate 392,023 of QNUK01000346.1, read as the reverse complement.
CTGTCCGGTTCACGGATTACATTTATGAAAATATAACTAAATAACTGAGTACTTATATGACGGACCTACTGTACAATAATGTTTTAGATTACTCGTTACATCAAAAAAGTAATCTGAGTATTCTAACGCGTTACACTCATCACTGCTTAGTACAAAGAGGTATTCCTAACTGTGCTCCTAACACCTTCAACTGAAAAGCTTGTGAGAATTTGCTTATTTAAACAAATAATTTCATAACTCATGTAGACTTTGTTAAACCCTGCAGACCCACACACCATCTCTTTGATAATTTAACATTTTACATAAAATTTGAATTAAAGTTCATATTTGTATAAGTTAATTGTATTTCAGGTCAATTTAATTCCAATTTCAGGTAAATTTTTTTTTACTTCAGCCAATTTTACTTGCATGGCTCTGGCTCAAGCAAGAATCAGTATTAAGACCAAGGCCACAGTCTGAAGGTTTGATGTGGACACAGAAGGTCACTCAGAAATTCTGGTTTATGCTGTAAGTACAGACCATAATAGCAGACAAAGCAGGAACTCTCAATTGATATGTGGAAGTGCCTTTCAGCCAGCCATCCAAGTGCATCAGGGAGTACTATAATGGAGCGCCGCAGTTTAAAGAGGTTAATTAATTGGGTAAAATGAAGGGATTGCACATGTATACTTAAAAAATGTAATTCGTCTAACTTTATCAGAGGTAATAAACAAATCACACAGATTCCAAGGGTGCTATTTTTTCCCCCAAATCATTTGAATGATAAACAAATCATCAACATCACCCCAATGAACACTTGCATAATTGCAAATGTTTAAGGAGAAATGTTTAATTCAAAGCATGTATCAAGCTTTGAAATATTAAGTGTGAGACTGTTGCAGAGACAGAGCTAAATATGAGAGTTGGAGGTAGGTTCTAATATAGAAAACAAACTCTTATAGCAATATCAATAACAATAAATCAACAGTACAATATATTAATCCTTATTATAATACGGGAGTTAGCAAATTACATCGTTGGTCCTCCTAAACGGCCTCAGCTTCTTTCTGTTGTGTACACATATATTGCATAAACCTACATTGTGAAAAATAAAGTGTGACACACCAGCTGAAATAATATTGCAAACTTCACTGAAATAACCAAGTAATTCTGTTAAGCTATTTAGGCTAAAGGTTAAGTGTTATTGTAGTGTGCAATATATACTGTCTGGCCAAAAAACAGTCACACACTTCAAGACTTCACTGATAACCTTTATCTGTAATTATGGTTCACTGTGTGGTGGTGAGTTCACATGTGAAAATGTGTCCTTATGCTCCCAGAACCACAATTACAATTACAATGTGAATCTGGAATTTGCCTGTGACATCAGGGAAGAAAAAAAAGTCCATGGATATGATAACCTGGTCATCCAGTACATTCAGGTCATCAGCTCACCAACTGAAGAGTCTAGACCTGACCAACTGAAGCATTCCAAGATCATAACACTGCCTTCAGTGGCTTGTACAGTGGCACTATGCATGATGGGTGCATTTGCTGTATTGTTAGCCATTAGCACATTGGCCATGCAGTCTAAAAACTGTTGTCATAAAAAAAAAATAAAACAAGCTCAAATGTCCTCTTAAAACCCTTTCCCTAAAATCTTTATTTACCAGCATATATTTATCAGCTATTTCAAAGGAAACGCCCCATTTACAGTTAAGCCATGCAGTTGTATAAAGCTGACATTTATAGGGTGTGGCAGCGTATCAATTGGGGTAGAGCTCCACTATTTTTTATTTAATATTTTTTATTATTTTTAACAGTTGTCAGTCCTGTTATGAAAAGATTTATTTATTACTCTTCACAGTTCAAATAAATGAGATACGGATTCTCTTTTAAAAGACCAATAAGAGAAAAAAAAGAAAGAAAGAAAATAAAAATATTTGACAGATATTCTGTTGAGTTGATTATGGTCAAGTGTTTGGAATAAAAAAAATAAAAATAAAAATAAAAAACACGACTATAAATGAAGGCAAAAGTAAACGCAGACAGTATTCTGTTATGTACAGAGCTGTTTCTAGTTTCTATTTTAAAAGGAAAGGGAATAGAGTGTAGATCATGTGAATACACCAGTAATATTTATACACCTTGGTAACCTTATATCTCACACAAAGGCTAAGATGGAAGTACAAAACAATGTAACAGTGATTAAAGCGAGAGAAGCACACCTACTGTATCTATTACAGATGAACAATGGCATGTCTGTGTGCTGGATGACTATGTTGTTAAGTCAAAGATACCTATGATGGACTTCCTTTAAAAATGTACTATATAGTAGCATAGATTAAGTGTGATAACTTGTCAACTTATTTTTTGCCTTAATAATGTCATCTGCCTTCACCATAATCTATGGTCACAAGTTGCCCCTGCATATAGGACCATCAAATAATAACACACATCAGCAGTGGCGCACTTCAAACATTAGGTGGTTTATTATTTGTCCCTTTTGATGGTCCACCAATCATTATAAGGAGTTGTACATTTAGACAGAACAAATGCAGAACACACTGTCCAAAACTGTTGTTATTATTATTATTATTTAAATGCAAGTATAATACAAAAAAGGTTTTGTCAAAAGTTACTTGGAATCTCAATAATTAGGCTATAAACGTTGCTAGATGCTACATTAGCCTACTCATAGAATGAACTACTGAACTTCTACACTGAAGAAGCTACTTAGATGAGTAGTGAAACGTTAACCTAAGAAGTCATTCAGTTAACATGATTCAAATTCCAGATAACCTCACCTGGATGACTGAGAATCTTCACAGACATACTAGTACAATAATAATAATAATGCTGAAGTTGTCAAAGTGTTACTAGTGTTCATAGGTGTGCTTCATCCAACAGTGTATTATTATTATTAACAACAACATAATAGTAACATTACTTAATCACAAAAATTCTCTTATATATATTAAGATATAACATTCATATACATATTTAATCATCCATTCTATGTAGGTCACAGGGGGCCTGGAGACCATCTTTAAAAATATAAAGCACAAGACAGGGTTCACCCTGTATGGGATGCCAACTCATGGCATGGCAAAAGGGTGCACACACACACACACACACACACACACACACACACACACACACACACACTTAAATAAATAAAATATCAAATTATACAAAGATTAATGTGTAACGTAGACAATTCATTGAAAGATGTTAAATAAGGTTTAGTAGAAGCCACTGGCTGTGTTGAAAGCATAACCCATGACATTTAATCCAATTACATGTGACCTTGTTCTTGCCTAATCATCTAGGTTTGTGACACACAGTCCATTTATTACTTATTCTCCATGTGAAATGTTCCCAGTCTTCTGTTCTATTCGCACGGGATTACTATTATCTGGGGACCTTGTGTGATTTAGAAATTATGCCCTCACATCTGAGTTTCAGGATAAGCAAAGCCTGCGATTTTACTCGAATTTACTTATCGACTTATCTCCTGGATATGTATGGAATAAAATCACTGTCAAAAATAATTGTGCATTAAAAAAAGGTGTGTGTAGCTTATATAGACGAGAGTTTGTGTTTGTTACAGTACAACTCTGAAATATTCGACTCTTAACCATTTACAGACACAAAACACGTTTTTTACATCTCCTCTGTTACATGGCGGAATTGCGAAATTATGCCTACGAATGTAATAGTGTGTTACACCACTGTCAAAAATACATCATTAAGCAGCCGATAAATTAAAATATAATAATAATTAATTTTAGTGAGCGGGAGGAGAAACGAGGATTGGAGCTTGTCAGAGGGGAGGATAAAGTCAATAAAACAGTGAGTGAAAGTTGAACTGGAAAAACTCAACATACCGTGTTATTATTGTCTTAAAATTATTCTCTATTATGGATTGCAAATATTCTTCAACTAATTATATACATCATCAGACTAGACTCACACCACTGCCATGTTACTATGAATCACCACTTTACCCCTATTGCTCAGTGTACTGTATTTTTTGGGCAAGTTATATTTTCTTTACAGCAGATGTTTTTTCTGTGATGGCCCAGAATAAACTGTTCCCTAAGAGCTGATTCAGTATTGTGGAAAATGACATGCTATGTTTTGCAGCTATCCATTCAAAACACAAAATACTAGTTTTGGTTGCTTTCTCTATGACTTTTTGACGGAGAACAAAATGGGTGATTTCTGGGATGAAAAACAAACAAACAAAAAAACACACAACTCCTGTCAACCTCTTTCATAAACACTAAAAGAAAAAGACTGTTGTTGTAAAAATGTAATGATCATACATGGAATAGACACAATACACCTGTCCAAAGCCAATTAACTGGCACACCACAAAAACTACTGTCTACCAGACATAACAGAGCTAGCAACACTACCAACATGCAGTGGGCAAAAATAACAACACTCCTGACAATCAGGTCTCTGATACAATCATGTGAACACATCTGACTCAACGCCCTCACAAATCACATGCTTCAGTTGGTCCACAATAAACCAGTTTCACCATTTCTACATTTAAATAGCTCACACTGTGCAGTTTTAATGAAGGTAGAGTCAACATGGTTTAGTAATAACATACATAATGGCACATAATAATTACAATAAAGACAGTAAATGAATAAAACATTAAACATGACAAAAAATAATAAGTTGTAACAATAAAATAAGAAATTACAATTGACAATATACCTAAGGCTTCACATGTTTGAAATCGGCCCAAACATTAAATCACTCAGCTTTCTTTCTAAAAGTAGTTTTAGATATAAACTGTACTGAGAGTGCGTTCCTGGATGATTGCTGACATTTTGGTATATACCAGTTACCTAATACCCAGTATCTGTAAAATGAAAAGGGACTTACTTGTTGTCCTTTCGGCCAATTATACTATAATATGTAATAAAACGAGATTCTGTAATGAACATTTCATATGTTCTGATTCCTGGGTGTCATCATAGAGATGTTTTAGGGTTGCTTGTAGCTATGTTGGAAACACATTACGGACAACAGTAGAAGTTCATAGACCCTTATTATGGTAACTTCTACAGTAGCTGTTTTTTACATGGCAAAAGGGAGACACAAGCTGCATCATTATGTTTGAAATCCTATGGGAATATTTGATTTTCTCTGTAAGAAGAATATGCCTATCCACCACATCAAGTTAGAAGCTTGCGCCATCCACACATCTATAAATCTTGTAGATGTATTAAGAAGAAGAAATCTGGGAGATGACACCACCAAGATAAGCAAAACAAAACAAAATACATTTTTAGCTAACCATGTCTGTGTTTGAAAAAATAGAAAATCAGTGGGGTACAGGTTCTTGCCTAAAATGCCAGGGGGAAAGCAGAAAATATGCAACACACTTATTACACTCTTTATACATTAATAATCTCCTTTCAAAACTATATTTATAAAAAGACCAAATTCACTGAGGTCTTTCTGTAAAGTGTGGGAAACCTTTGATGAAAATTACTTTTCAGCCATGACGAGGATGAGGATTATGTGACCTACAGTATGATGAGCAAAGTCTGCGGATTGAAATGCTGTTTAAAAAAGTATTACAGTTACACCCTGGATTTGTATGAATTATCTCAATCACATTCACTGGTGCAAGCTCTTAAATGTCACTGTCACTGAGGCCAACATCTTTATCCACGGCCTTCAAAAAGAGGAAATGTGATATAAATCATACAGTGCACAGCATATTAAACGGAAGTTAGCGTTTTAGTTAGCTGTTGACCCTGAACTCCAGTGCACATGGCTATAACTGAAACATTATTTTAAATAAATGTATTCAGATGACTTATGCATGAATTTACAATATTAATCTGTGTATCTATTAAACCCATTAAACCCATATTATGTTAACATGCACAGTGGACTTAATCATAGTAAGTAAGTGTAAAATGTCCTTGACTTATTGAGTGGTACATCGTCAACAAAAACTAATTTATTGTAATATGGCAACACTTTTAATGTCAGCAAGAAGAATGGAAGCTAAAAAGCTCTCTTAATTATGCTCAGCAAACTGATCTAAGTGAATGATAATCTATGGGTAGAATCGATCATATCTGACCTTAGAACATATTAATTAAATTAAATTTTATTTATATAGTGCTTTAAACAACGATCATTGCCACAAAGTAGCTTTACATATACTTTGCTAAACAAAGCACTTGATGCGGAACAAAGAACCTCTGGCTTATTTAACTTTGCTTTGCCTACATTTGTCAGAGACTTTTATTTAAAACAAGCTACCAAACCTATGTGGGACTGTTCCAAATACATCACTACATATGAGAGTTACAGGTAAGTTCTAATATAGGCAATAAACTCTAACAATATCAGTCAATACAGTACAGTAGATTATACAGAGGGAATATTTTTAGAAACACTGTAAACACTTTAGAGACATCTTAAAGATTTTTTAGATGTTAGCAAAGAATGGGACTAAATAAATCCCATTTAAATGTATGGAATTTAGAGGTATGTCCTTATCCAGAGTGAAGTGCTAGTCTCAATCAATAAATACCATCACTACCACTATATTATGAATATAGAATACATTTACCATTTGGCCTACAATTAGCATGAGGGCCAAAACAGTATTGTCTACATATAAAAAGTGAAACCAACTCCTACTTAAATTATCCCTAAAATAACAGAATTGTTATGTACCGGCACTTTCCTCTTTACAGGAAACATCTGCCGTGACCCAACTATGTTTCTTTTACAGTTAAGCTATGCATGGCTCTGTAGACAGCTGTACGGACCTGATATGTTTGAGAAGTGTGAAAAAAAGGAAGTGTGGAACTGTGTGGAACTGGTTTGTGTGCAAACAACTAACACTGGTGAACAAAACCTGATTGTGTTACAGATCTTTGGTCTTTGTGTTGGTCAATTCTTTTTAACAAACTACAGTACTGTAGACTTTACAGATGGAATACAGGGTTCAAACCAAAAATATAAAATGACACATTAAAAAGCTGTTGTTCAATCAGCATTAATCCTTCATTCTCTTTATACTGTAATATAGATTCAATTACAATGCATTTTATTTTAGTTTATTAGTTTAAAAAAAGATTTTTTTTTTTTAAATCTTCATAACTTTGAAGATTATGGTGATCTTGTAACATTAAAATAAAATGTGTTGAATTTTTTGTCGCTCAAAATATGCATTGCAACCACCGATGTGCGACACCCGCCGGTACGGATTTATTGAACTTTTCGATCCCCGAGCTGCATTCCATTCCGAAGTGTACTTCACAGGGTGCTCCCTACTCCCTGGTCCGTTTGGAGTAAATGTTAGTGAAGGGAACTTCGACAAATCTCCACCATTCAGAACACTCTACAAAGTCACCAACGCCAATGTCACTTCCTCCGTGTTATTGATAATAATAATTGATTAAAGATGTACCGATACTGTTTTTACAGATTACTAGCCTATATAATATTAATGATTTCTTGACTTAAACTTGATAAATTATTGTGTCATATTAATATGATGTCTTCGATAATAAATATATTAATCATTTTTCGAGCTCCATTTTTTTTCTTTGGTTGACAGCTGACTGCATGCTCCAGTACACACAATTAAAGGATGACGGCACACAAAAGCAGGCATCATTTTCAACTGATCAACTCATACTGCTTAGGACACAGTGAGGCTATTTACCGTAGACAGTAGATCTATCCAAGTATAAAACATTAACTGTGGGAAAGAGGCTACACTGGGTTTAATAATTATTTGAAATTAAAATATTTTTCAGTCAAGCCCATTTTAAACTTTCTACCATAATGCTTTTTAATAAATCAATCCTTTTTAATAAATCATGTAACACACAAAATTTTGCCTCTGTAAATTTTGCCATGTAAATGCCTTTGTTTGTGGAATTTATATGCACTCCATGTACTTAGTAAGTTTTTCCCCCTGCCGACTCATGTTTCAAAAATAATTGAGTTGATGACTCGGTGTGTGAGGATGTGGGTGTCTATATGTGTCATTTCAGTCAACCACTGCATATTGTGGTATCAAGATATTAATTCTGACCAGCATGTATCAGACTTATTTGTTCAGAACATCCCACAGACATTAAACCAGATTATTTGGAGGCTTGTCTTAACAATTTATGTTATCTTAACTCTGCTCATCTGCTCTCTGTCATTTTACAGGTCAGAACGTTATACAGACAGCCCGACAGACCCCAAACTACACTCCCGGCTGTGTTTTATAGCGCAAGGAGAAGCCAGAGACCAATTAGTGAAGATCAATGACCAGCCCGTGCCCATTCCTACAACCCACCCCCGCCCCTCCCCAAGGCCAGGAGACTAAAACTTCGACTTATGTTACAAAACCTTTGGGACCATTTGGTTTCCTCCTAAGTGTGTAAAGCAGCACAACGTAAGAGGGTGAAGCCTCCCCACCACGGCAAGGTATGGTCCCATAGAGAGGTTTGAACACCAAGCACATCAGCGCACCTGAGCAAAAGAAACATCTTAGATTTAATCGCTAACATGGTAAGTGAGCAAAAGCAAAAAATATGGATTTAAATAAAGAATTTCACACTGACCTCTTATGGATTAGAAGACACAGTAGGCACGGGGTTGTGTGTAGGAGGACTGAGTGAAAACAGAAAAATCAGCAACTCACTTATAAAACTCTTTATATGGTTATAATCTGTTTTCAATACAAGATTGATAAAAATGACCAAACTCACCACAGTCTTTCTATAATGCTTTTATGTAATTTCCAAACGAGAACACCACAAACCCCAGCAATGAGGACTAAGATGAGCAGAGTCCAGCCAGTCTTGGATTCTGTAGCTGCAATGTAATTGAGAAAGTACTACAGTTAGCTCACTGTGTATAACACACTACATCTGAACATTTACATTTGTAGGAATGATGGTAATTGCTTAATGTCACTGAGGCCAACATCCTCATTTACTTCATTCAAGAAGGTTAAATGTTATATTAAAATCACACAGACAGAACAGATTAGGTGGAACTGACAGTTTTCTTTTGACTCTGTGCTCCAGTAGACTATAACTGGAATATTAAAATTAAGAAGTTGAATAAGTGTAAGCTGGTGACGTCTGGATCTGTGTGTATCTGTTAAAATATGTATCTAAGTAAATCACATATTATGTGAACATGCACAATGGATTTAATGACCTTGTAAGTAAGAATATTTATTCCTATGTTCTTATAGTTCTAGTGAAGGACAGATCACATCCATACTTACGTGGTGTAACGTGTACAGAGAGGGAACCGAGAGCTGATCCGTGTTGGTTAGATACCACACAGTAGTAAAGGCCGTTACTGTCAGGGGTCACCTGAACAATCAGCTTGTTAACGCCACTGGAAAGAGGCTCCTTCACTGGAAAGAGTCTAAAAGGGAATTTACAGTATTTGTTAAATAACTACCCAAATAAACATTATAATTTGAGAAACTGCCTTCAACTTGCTTATTTTGCATTTTATGTTTAAAAAAAAATGCAATGTCTTGAATTAAAATTTACACTGTTTTGCTCAATTCCCCAAACATGTTTACATGTTAAGGACTGCAGACAAACAAGTGCAGGTTCATTCAATAAAACATGAATCTGGGTAAACAATAGCCAGTGTAATCCAGCTAAATCCAATCTAAATGTCCTTAAATGTTGGGCGGAAGAAGTGATAATGTTCAGGTGAGGCTAATAATCAATGTCTAACAGTGATGGGATGTGTCTACTTGGTACCTGCTAATGGACCAGAGCCTGTATTCACAAAGCTTCTTAAAATTCTCTCAGAGAGCTCCTATCTTAGCTTAAAAAGTCCTAGACTAAATATGATTTAGGAAACTTCTCAGAGCAACTCTGAGTAAGGAAAGTACAAAAACCTTTATCTTAGTGAGGAGGTGTGGTTGACCCCATTGCTAGGGATGACAGCAATGCAAGGACTGTGATAAAAAAATCTGTAAAGGTCCTATGGGCTCTTTGTGAAAATAGAATATAAAATAATAGAATAGACAGAAATCATAGTGTTTGTATGTAATGTTTCAACAGCCAAATGTTGAAAATGTGTCTACTTTTGAAGCAAACAATTTCCACACAGTAGTTACTGTATTTAAGTTCTTACATTTATTTACCATACTGATTTTATTGCTTATAATCCATTTCAGATTGATGGTAGCAAAATGGCTCACCTTTTACCAATTTACATGATTACAGGACAGTCTATTAAAGTTGCACTTTTGGATGGTCTTTAGCCAACAATCCAAGAGAGATGGAAGGAATTAAAAGAACAAGAAAACCAAATTGGAGAGAAAACGTTCAGTGTTGGAATATTTCTCCTTTCTGCCATTTTGTCCTCTGCTATAGAAACTCTTAAGCCTCTTAAAAGTCCTCCTCTCTACTCTTAACAATTTTTTCCTTAGGAGCTGTTTTTAGGTCTTAGATGTTTTGTGAATCATTTTTTTCTTTACTAAGATTTAATCCTAAATTTAAGAGGAAATTTTAAGAAAAAGTCATAATACCAAGAATGTTCTTAGAGTTTCATCACTAGGAGCACTTTTAGGCTTAAGAAGCTTTGTAAATATGGGCCCTGGTGCCAGATACCAGAGCATAGCCTCAGAGATCTTGTGGAATCATGCCTTGAGGGGTCAGAGCAGTCTTTGGCAGAAGGAGAACCTGCATAATATTGGGCTTAATGTTTTAAGGTTTTATTATTATGGCCAATCAGTGTAGATCGATTCACTTGAAATTCACACTCTACCTTCAATGTACAGCCTCAAAGTTTTGAGAATGACACAACTCAAAGTTTCACAACTGGACAGCACCCTATTTATTAGATTAGATGAAATTCAACTTTGTCATTGTGCAAAATACATGTACAGAGCCAATAAAATGCAGTTAATCCAATCTAAGTGGAAATGCAAAAGTGGCCTATTTATAATAAACCACAATATGGGGGTAAATGAGGGTATGGGCCCATATGTACAGGGTTGAGAGTATTAGAATACAGACAGTCGAGCAGTAAAAGTATGGTGTGTATATTACACCTCACCCCCCGCCCACCCCACACACACACACACACATAGTATAACTGTGCAGACATGATGCAGTGGAAAATAGACATGTTGAAGATAACATGCTCAAATAAATACATACAGGGGCATCTCAATAAATTAGATTATTATTGAAAAGTTTATTTATTTCAGTAATTCAAAAAGTGAAACTCCTATTATATAGATTCATTACACTTTCCCAAGTTAATGTTTTGCCTGTTTTTAAAACGCAGTACAGCTCTGCAAGCAAATCAGACACCACAAGACCAAGAGATATACTGCTAAGCTTGGTTAGTGATACAGAATAGAGACAGGTGTACTGATAAGTTAGCAAATGAAACATATACTTTTACTTCCTGACATTAGACTTTGACAGAACACAAGCTGAAAAGTTCACTTATATTTCTTTTAGTTTCGTCGTTGATGCGTTCGTTGGTTGTAATCCAAAAAGATGTTCTCATTTCAGTCTCTAATCACAGATGTCTCTTTGACCTTGCTTTAACACAAGGATAAGGGACAATTGGTGCAGCACCAGGTCTAACAAAGTGGTCTTGATGTAGTAGTATTGGAACAATTTTTTGAGTACATGAACATGGTATCCTGATGAACACGATACTGGTGTCGCTATTGAAACTTCTGTAGAAAGCTATATGATAAGGGAAAGTAAATGTGATTGGGCTACAGTATCTCACAAAAGTGTGTACACCCTCACATTTCAGCGACTGTGAGGCTGTACAGTTGTGGCCAAAAGTTTTGAGAATGACACAAACATTAGTTTTCACAAAGTTTGCTGCTAAACTGCTTTTAGATTTGTTTCAGTTGTTTCTGTAATGTACTGAAATATAATTACAAGCACTTCATACGTTTCAAAGGCTTTTATCGACAATTACATGACATTTATGCAAAGAGTCAGTATTTGCAGTGTTGGCCCTTCTTTTTCAGGACCTCTGCAATTCGACTGGGCTGCTCTCAATCAACTTCTGGGCCAAATCCTGACTGATGATGAGGACAGCGAGCTGCCGCCGCGCCGCCGAGGACAGCGAGCTGCCGCCGCTGCGCCACCGAGGACAGCGAGCTGCCGCCGCTGCGCCACCGAGGACAGCGAGCTGCTGCCGCTGCGCCGCCGAGAACAGCGAGCTGCTGCCGCTGCCCTACATCAGCGAGGACAGCGAGCTTCATCTGCTTGCGCCTCCCTGCATCAGAAAGGACGGCGAGCTTCATCTGCTTGCGCATCCCTGTATCAGAAAGGATGGCGAGCATCCTCTGCTTGCGCCTCCCTGCATCGGAGAGGTCGGCGAGCATCCTCTGCCTTCGTTGCCCAGCATCGGAGAGGACGGCGCGCTTCATCTGCCTTCGCCGCCCTGCACTAGCAAGGACGGCGTGCTTTCTCGGCCCCCGCCGCCCTGCCTCAATAGGCCAGCCTCGAGGTGAGGAGGGTCCACATTGGACCCTGGCGGGGATGCCCTGAACCTCCTGTGGCGCCCCAGGAGTTGCACCTTTAGAGGGGGGCTTATGTCAGGGATAACCCCTAAAGGGTGCCAAAGTTGTTTTCAAATTGCAATTTCAATGATATGTCTCATCTGAATGTGACAATTTCTTCTAAAATTTATTGTGTGTGATAAGCCTGTGTGATTTTTCGTCCCTTCTTACAGAACAGTGGCATCTAGCTCAAACTATCTGCTGGCTTCATTTAACACTGAACAAACAAAAGTACTTATTCTCAGCATGAGTGTTAACTTCTTTTTGTTAACCTGTTAAGTCCTTTACCAGCAACAAAATAACTGCTGCCTTGATATCAGTGAAAAAAACTTTCCACTGAGAGTGATGGTGATAATGGCAATGTTTCTGTGGTAAACATTAATTTAACTGGTTTACTGGAAATACCCACTTGCAGTAACATGTCACTGTAGGGAAGATAAAGGTTATTTACAACTTAAAAGAGTCGTCAGTCTAAGAGGTTGTACTGATGTCAGGTCAAATTATTAACATACTGTTTCAAAATAACATTAATATAAGATTTTTAAATCTTATAAATCTAAAATAAAATATGAAGTTATAAGATACATATTTATATTTATTTATTATTATGGCTAAAACCATATAAGATTAGAAAGAACACTGATTACCATGTGAGGAAAAGTAACTACACAACATTAAACAGAAACCTGAAACTAAGCACCTGGGTTGTTTCTGGTCATCATTGAACAGACATGCAGGGGTAGTGTTGTTGTTAAATTTGATAAACCATATAATACAGCTCATATAAATATATAAACTGCAGCCTTTTATCTAAAATATTCATAAGACACAGATCCATTACCTGCTCCAGGTGAAGTTTGATGGTTTTGGATTCGCGTCTGCTTCACACTGGAATTCCCCTTGATCACCTGCTGAAATAATGTAAGCCACCTGTGGAGGATCTGGGACAAAAATCAACATGAAAATCTATACTTCATACAATGTAATGTTTATGTAGGCATGGCTGGTTTCAAGATATACCATGGTTTGAAAAAGTCACGGTTTCAAAACCACAAAAATCTTGTCATACCATTACTGCAGTATGAGCTGACCGTGCTTCATCAAAGACACAAAGGATGTCTACAGGCAGAGTAATTTTAATTCCGCATAAAATCAACTATCGACATTCCAATACATTGTTTAAATTTAAATAAGTACAACTTATATAATCCAAATGCATATTTGCCACAGTGTTAACTGTCATTACAGATTTAGGCTCCTGTAAGGGACTGCATTTTTATTAAAAATTTGTTTAGAACAACTGAATTATCTATAGGGGTGCACCGATTTGGGTTTTTGGGGCTGGTTACCGATGCCCAAAGAAATCAGAATCGGGCGATACCGATCTCTGATCACGGATGTGTTTGGGCCATTGGGGTCTGCCATTTGAAGTGTTCTATTTATTTATTTATTTTTTACATTCTTTTAATTTAGAATATTTTTAAATCTCCAAAGTCAGTCAATCAGTCAGTCAGTGTGTATTTGGTGAGCAAATCATGGCTGACCACTGAGAGCAGGCATTTCTTTATAAATACAGTGGAACCTTGGATTACGAGCATAATTTGTTCCAGAAGTGGGCTTGTATTCCAAAACACTCGTAAACCAAATCACCATTTCCCATAATAAATAATGAAAACTCAAATTATTCGTTCCACAGCCCCAAAAAATAAATACATAAAAATAATTAATACAATCTATAAAATGAAAATAAAACAAATTAATCTGCACTTTATATTTAAAAAAAAGTACAAATAAAATCTGACAGATTAGTGTTTCCGTTGGTGCGCGTGCGTGTAAATTACGCGCATGCCCACAACTAACGACAAGCTGAAAGAAAGGGAGAGAAAAAATGGATCTTTAATCTCTTTAATGAGACTTTCTTTTGCTTTATACTTGCGCATACACGTGTTATAATAAACAGTACACATGCACTGTACACACACGCTTGCAAACGCAAAATAAAAGACGTTTTACATGCACACACGTGTGATCACAGTGTTATAGTAAACAGTACACGCGTGTACGGATGTTGATTATACCAGTAAGAGATGAGCACTAAGACCAAGCAGGGGAGACGATTACCCACAATTCTGCAGTTCAAGAGAGAGAAAAACCATTGGCTCAGTTGTGATCATGTGACGCTCAGCGTCAAAACAAGAAGCGCATTTTATTAAAAATCTTTGACTGTCTTACTCGCAATCCGAGGTTCCACTGTATTAATTTTGCAATCAAATACCAAGTTAACTTATTTTTGTTTAAACATTTTTCATGGACATGCTAATCTTTTTTCTGTTTGGCTGACCTTACATGCTCATCATTGTGCAGTGGGATTTAGCCCCACATAATCTCTACCTAAGAGAGTGGCACAAGCACTTGTGTCTCCATCTTTAACTTTCTTGCTTTCATTTAATAAACTATGGATTGCGAGCATAATTGGTCTCAGAAACGTCTTTGTTAGAGCTGCATGATTAATCGAAAAAAATAATAAACTGCGATTTTTATTGTACATGTGAGCTAATCTCTGATTGACGGCGATTCACTTGAATGTATTTCCCTGCATTCAGATCACGCTGCATTCATGAGTTCTCTTATTTACTTGACAACAATCCTGGATTGCTGTATCATTCAAGGTCACTGGTTGTACAATCACTTCTCATCTCTCTTCCTCATGTACGGCGTTCCCCCGTCACTCACATGACGTGTAACAAGGAGGTGGAGCTAAACAAGCTAGCCAGTAATCAGGAGTTGGGGTAGTATGCTGTTATTTTCATGCCTTGATTTTATTTTGTGTTCACTTAAACACTCACTCACTTCATCAAACTCACACTTACATTGTGCTCAATTTCACAACACTTCTGGTTTGCTCTGAATTCCAGCCAATCGACCTGTTTCTGATTGATTCCTTTAAATGCTTTATGTATCCGCAGAATACATATAAGTGTTTTCAAACACCTATGCAATTTGACTTGAGGGGAGATGCCATGTTAGGTACAGCAAGTGACGGCCCGATGTTCGTGAGCTTCCACGAGGACCACCAAATTATTATTATTTTTTTCGTGCAGAACGATTGGAAATGTAATCATACCACCTCCACCCCGGGCGCACCGCACAACCCGTGCGCTATTTGGGTGTGTCAAGACCTCGGAAAAGCCATCGCCACCTGGTCTATAGGGCTAATGTCCGTTTGGGCCATAAATATTTGTTGAGTGCGTTAGTGTGCATGCGTGTGTGCGTGCGAGAGAGTGAGGGAGAGAGGTGTGTATGTGTGTGTGAGACAAGTGGATGTGTCAGTCTGTGTGTGACGAGTAAATGCGTTTATGGATGTTTTTGTGTGGTGTGTGAGTCTGTGTGTTAACATTAGTGATGTGTGTGTTAGTTTGTGTGAGATATGTGACTTGTTAGTGTGTGTGGGTGGGTGTGTTTCTGCGTGTAGACGTGTGAGACAGAGATGCGAGTGTGTGAGTGTTATAATTTGTGATGTGTGATATACATGAGTATGAGTGTGTTTGTGTGTACGTGTGTGTGTGTCTGTGTAAGTGTGCGTGTGTGCGAGTGTGAGAGTGTTAAAATTTGTAATGTGTGTGTGATATGCGTGTTTGTACTTGTGTTTGCATCTTGAGAGGTGTGTGTGTGCATTTGAGTGTTAACATTTGTAATGTGTGTGATGTATGAGTGTGTGTGTGTGTGTGTGTGTGTGTGTGTGTGTGTGTGTGTGTGTGTGTGTGTGTGAGATGTGTTTGTGTGTGTGAGTGTTAACATTTGTGATGTGTGTGTGATATAAGTGTGTTTATGCGTGTGTATGCGTCGTGAGAGAGGTGTGTGTGGGGGTGTTAACATTTGTAATGTTTGTGCATGTATGTGTACATGTTTGTGATGTAGGAGTGTATTTGTGTGTGCATGTCTGAGTGTGTTTGTGTGTGTGAGTGTTAACATTTGTGATGTGTACGTGTGTGCAATAGGCCACAGATGTTGGAAGAAAAGCCTCACACTATGATGTTCCTCAATGTGATGTCACTGGACGTGTCACTGAATATAATGCCACTCAATATAAGGCACACAGAAAGTTATTAATAATTTTTCAGTGTAAGTTAAAGACATTATCACGACTGACCCGTTTGAGATATCAAAAATCCCTCCACAATTTTGCGTCAGCAATGTCTTTAGATCACATCAGCCCGGTTTGGTGGCAATCGTATAAATCCCCTAGGAGGAGTATATCAAAATCCATCTGTTTTTGCGTTTTTGCGAAAGACCCCAAATAACTGGCCTCCTGTTGAGTTGAGCCCAGGACATGCAGTGCGAAAGTTGTTTGGCTCAATTAGCTCTAAATGTACTGAGTTTTGTGTGCCTACGTGAACGTGTGTATGAGCTATCCAGCAAATTCTCATGTGCGGGCCCCTGTACGGTTTCAGTAATGTGTGGTGAATAACACATTTGTTTGACTAAAATCATAAGATTTTGCTGAACAATAAGGAGCTTGTTGACTCACAGTGAATGTTCAGAGTGTAGTCCAGTTCCAGTTTCTCCTTCAGCCCAGGGTGTGTGACCAGACACACAACCTTCTTCTGATTTAGATCTTTGGATGCTACACCAATCAGGCTGCTTTTAACAGTGTATCTTCCCTCAGAGTCCACAGTCTCATTAGTTTGTACTCTCACAGAATCATTTAAAGCACCCAGACTCCACGACACTTCTGCTGCAGGCTTTGAATTGGCTGCAGTGCAGGTTGCTAAAATCTTCTCAGTGTCTCCAACAACAGGAGGGACATCTGTGCTCACAATGACAACAGGAGGAACTAAAAACAAACAAACAAACAAAATATTATTAATTAACATGTTAATTTACAGACATGTTAAAGTGGCTTGTGTGCATATTTAAAGTGTCTTATGTGCATAATGTCCATGAGTGAGCAGGTGTGCAGTGAACACTAATGAGCGAATGTCCAGAGTGAGTGCAGAAGCATGTGTAGATGTGCAAAATGGATCAGTACTGTGTGGTGTACTGATTAAGAGACCGTATCGCCTGCGGGAAGAAGCTCCTCCTCAGTCTCTCTGTGTTGGCCTTCAGGGAGCGGAATCGCTTTCCTGACCTCAACAGAGAGAACAGTCCATTGCTGGGGTGGCTGAGGTCCTTCATGATCTTCCTGGCCTTGGTCTAACACCGCTTGCTGTAGATCGAGTGCAGGTCAGGGAGCTCGGTGTGGATGATGTGCTCAGCTGATCGCACCACCCTCTGAAGAATTCATCTGTCCTGCATGGTGCTGTTCCCGAACCAGGTTGTTATGTTTCCCGTCAGGATGCTCTCTATGGTGCAAGAGTAGAAGTTCCTAAGCACCTTGGAGGGCAGTCTAAAGTCTCTCAGGCGTCTGAGGTGGTAGAGGCGCTGCCGGGCCTTCTTCACCATGGTGTTGATGTGACAGGACCATTACAGGTCCTGCGTGATGTGTTCACCAAGGTAACGGAAGCTGTCCACTCTCTCCACTGGGCTCTTGTTGATGACGGGGGTCTGGTAGTTCCTCTTCTGCTTTGTGCTGAAGTCCAGTATTAACTCCTTTGTCTTGCTGACATTTAGAAGGAGGTTGTTCCTCTGGCACCAGTTTTCCAGATTTCCAATCTCCTTCAGGTAGGCCGTCTCATCGTTGTCAGTGATCAGGCCCACCACGACGGTGTCATCAGCAAACTTGATGATGGTGGTGGAGTTGGTAGAGGCTATGCAGTCGTGTGTGTACAGTGAGTACAGTAGAGGGCTCAAGAACACAACCCTGTGGTGCTCCAGTGCTGAGAGTGATGGAGGCTGAGACTTGTCCGCCCATCCTTACTGCCTGTGGTCTCCCAGTTAGGAAATTGGAGATCCACTGAAACAGAGATGAGCTGAGTCCCAGGTGCTCCAGCTTGGTGGTGAGTGTAGAGGAAATTATGGTGTTAAATGCTGAGCTGTAGTCGATGAAAAGCATTTTAACATAATTCCCCCTTCTAGTGTCCAGATGAGTGAGAGCAGTCATGAGCAGAGTAGATGAGCGATGGCATCATCTGTAGAGCGGTTGGAACGGTAGGCAAACTGTAGTGGATCCAGCGTGTCCGGTAGTGAGGAGATGATGAAGTCTCTGACCAGCCGTTTGAAGCACTTCATCACCACTGATGTGAAGAAGATAGAAGAGAAGAGATAGAATGAAGAGAAGCCAGAACTGGAGAGATATGTTCTCTTTTACGCGTAGACGTTAATAGTCGAACAGCAGAATTTTGGATCAGCTGTAGCCGATGTAATGCTGCTTGAGAAACCCCAAAATACAGGGCACTGCAGTAATCAAAGCAATTCTGCAAAACGAATGGCTCAAAATCCGTCGCATAGATGCCCTATGTGGTCTGCCTGGGATGCGTGTGGTGACTGGAGACGGTTCCACTTTGTCATGAAGACACTCCTGGCCTCTGCTGATGCTGCTAGCTGTTCTCTGAGGACGCGTGACTCCAGTCCCTCGATAGTTCAGGAGTTTCCTACAGTTTACCTGAGCCTCCAACAAAAAACTGAACATATTAACTTAAACACTCTCCTGTTATACTGAACGCGGAGTATGATTGCACATCAGTCCCTGGTTTCTGTTTCACCCAAATGAGGATGGGTTCCTCTCAAGATTTTTTTCCTATTGCCATCTCAGGGAGGTTTTCCTTGCCACTGTCGCCATCACCCTTGGCTTGCGCATCAGGGACAGTCTTATCATTTTGATTCATTCACACTCACATTTCATACAAACTTTCATACTTCCTTTGATTGTATAAAGCGACAATGACAATTGTTAAAAGCGCTATACAAATAAATTGAATAAGATATTACATAAAAGCAATGATAACCTTTGGTCTACATATCAGAAACCTGAAGCCTCCTCAGTCCACACACACCAGAAGGACTTTATCGATTACTGAAAGAATTAATCAATTAATTGGATTACAGCTGATTTAGCTTAAGGGTGTTTTGTGCCCATGGTAACTAACTATCAAGATAATAAAGATGAAAACTTTATTAAAATATGTCTTTTAATAAACTTTCCTGATAAAAGTAAAATAAAAAAGCAAAGTAGAGACAATAAAACTTTTATTTAAATTATTAATCAAAGCTTAAAGATGCCGGATGGAAATTATGGGAGTTGAGTTGAAATGTTAAGAAAATTTAGATAAAGTCTGTGGTGAATGGTCTGGTGTGAATTTAACTGGCATTGAATTTAGTTGGCAGTAATGTAACCCACTGGATTCCAACCGCCATTAAGCAACAAAGAAGAAGAATTAGAAATAAAAATCCCGACTTACAGCAAGACACAGTCAGTAAGTATCCACATTCTCTTCAGGTGTGAATTGTTTCCCACTAATCTGACTCTTGCGAAAGGGGCCACGCACCCGCCAGCACAAAGTCTTTCCTCTGAGCACCCGGAGAGAAAAATCTCTCCGTTTTTTTCTCGAGTGGCTGTTTTGCTGGAGTTTATAGTGAAATGTTCCCACATGATTTTTGCTCATGAAGGTATCATCACACTATTACTCTCTTTACTTCAGTAAGCCTAACGCCTACATGTCAGAGCATTCATGAGAGAGTTCAAGAATCAATCTTTATGACACCATGAAAGGATCAACAATTATATTTGTTGTCAAAAAATTTTTATCCTGATAACATTGTTAAGTAGAGCCTCAGTGAAGCAGAGATGTCTAAAATATATGTGAAGAGCAAGATGAAGCAAAAAATAAAGAACTAAATACCCTTTTGCGTATAAAGATGGCACTGTTTGTCAGAGCATATTAATTAGAAAATCAAATGTGATTTTTTTTTTACTGGGATTACATAGTGATAAAATAACATAATGCTGAAGTGGTATAAGTGAATTTTAATTCACTGGAGTCATTTAAAGACAAAACTTAATCTTTATCCATCTATTTTTTTTATTTCTCATTTGTAATTCACTCTCCGATGTCTGAACGTACTCTCTGATTACCTTACAAAATTTTATGTCGTTGTATTAAAAGGTTAGACAGAGAGTTCTGCCATACAGACAGACAAGCAGACATGTGCATGGGCTTCAAACTGGAATATTAATATCACTGACTACATAAAAGTTGATCAGCTTATTTTTAGCTTTAACCTTTTAACTATTGAAAAACAAACCTTTACCCGTCAAAGACGAGTACTAATGCTAATTGTTAAATAATGATAAACTGAGGGTAAATGTGCATCTGGTCAGGTTTATTTAAATACTATAGTACTAGCAGCAGGCAGCACAGTGGCTTAGTGGTTAGCACTGTCGCCTCGCACCTCCAGGGTCCGGGTTCGATTCGATTCCTCCTACAGTCCAAAGACATGAGGATTAGGCTAAGTGGCATTCCCAAATTGGCCATAGTGTGTCACTGAGTATGTACGCGTGTGTATGTGCGCTACGATGGATTGCCACCTCATCCAGTGTGTCGTCTTCTGAAACTGTCTCAGGGCTCCCTGCAATGCTGTATACAGGACATAGCGATATAGACGATGAGTGAGTGAGTACTAGCAGCAGAATCCAGTGTTTCTCACACATATTAATTTTCTTATTTAAAATGGGTAAAATCTTATTTAACTGCAGGCAGAGGTGGATAGTAACGTTTACTTCATTACATTTACTTAAGTAACTTTTGGGGGAAAATTTACTTCTATGAGTAGTTTTACTGCACCATACTTTTTATTTTTTACTTGAGTAGATTTGTAAAGAAGAAACGCTACTCTTACTCTGCTACATTCGGCTACACTCCACTCGTCACTCTTCTAACCATTTATTCTACACATGCAGCCAGTACTGTTTCACCAATCAGATGCAGCAACAATAATCACATGACTCCGTTTGACCAATCGGGCCAGGCAGCATAGTGGGAGAAAACCTTCAACCGGTGTTCTATAAATTCATTCTCCCTGTGAATCCGTCCTACATATGCTCACTTGCGAATGCACAAACAAATGTTTCCGCATCTTTCTCTAATTCTGCGTAACGCCTATAAATCCATGCTGCTACTAGTGGGATCTTGCAGTGAGTATAGAATGCTTTTTTCATGTTTGTGTGATTATGTTAACTTTAATTGCAGATATATTGTTACTTTAACAATCTATGAATATATAAGTATATTTCAGTACAGAATGACTTGCCAACACACGTTTTGTACATTTTTATGCATCCCAAAAAGAACAGCTTCATACTGCAGTGTCTTTATCTGCCAAAACAGAAACACTTTAGCATCTACTATATATATATATATATAGTTTTTGTTTGTGCGTGCGTGTGTGCAGGCAGCACGTTAATTGTTAGCACTGTCGCCTTGCACCTCCAGAGATTCCTGGCCAGGCTCGATTCCCATCTGTGTGTGCATTGAGTTTGCATGTTCTCCCCATGCTTGGTGGGTTTCCTCCGGGTACTCCGGTTTCCTCCCACAGTCCAAAAACAAGTAGATTAGGCTAATTGACATTTCTAAATTGTCCGTAGTGTGTAAATGTATGTGTGTGGGCCCTGAAATGGATTGCCACTATTGTGAACTTTCTCCTTTGTTGAATCAGAGACCAGGAGATGTTGGGATATCTTTTAAAGAGAAGTTACTCTTTATTGAGAACTCGCCGTGCATCGCTGTAGTCATCCAAGTCTATCTAAAACTAAGCTCTAAAGAGTTTATACTTTACAAGGGGGAGGGATACAAAGAGGTGGAGACAATCTAAACAAAGCATAGTGTAGTACAGGAATCAGCCTGGTAACAGAAGTTCCCCAGCCCTGATCTCATCAGCATAACAGTGCCTTTCAAATGCATAGGTGCTAATCTAATCAGCCTGACGGTATCGCCCAGACCTTCACATTATCATAGAGACAAAGGCACAGTCTGGCCTTGAGATTAGCATTCACATTTACCTTGGGACCCAACCCAGTGGTCAGGAAGTACATGAAGACAAAAGGTTAATGTCTCAGACACCTGGGCTACCAGACTTGATCTTCTTAGAATGTCATGATCTTTCCCTCAAAATGTAAATCCCAATGTACAGTACATAACTCTTTCAGTTCATATACTATTACGTTGGAAGCTAGATTTCACATTTTATAAATTTGTTATCCTAGAGCACCCTGTCCAGGCCCCCCACGACCCTGAATACAGGATAAAGCGGTATAGAACACACACACTAATATATATTTATTATAATTAACAAAAATAAATCAGACATTGCGATTGAAACAGTTACTTAGTACTTGAGTAGTCTTTTCACCGAATACTTTACTCTTGCTTGAGTAATATTTTGGATTACTATTTTTTACTTCTACTTGAAGTAATAAAATAATATTATTTTGAAGTACAGCTACTCTTACGTGAGTAGATTTTTTGGCTACTCTACCCACCTCTGATCTGCAGAGCGCTGATTTACTTAGGCCCTCTCTCTCACAGGATCACACAGATCTGTCAGTGAATAGTCCCACTCCTCCATGTGCAGGTGAAGTGAACATGAGCATACAACAGTTCATGTTGTTCAGTGATATGGTTACATTACGATAAATGTTTTAAAACAGCTGCAATAAGTTTTGTGACAGAGCATGTGAAAAAGATAGCGGAAGGGGAAGTGGGTTGTAAGCAGGCCGACTCAATGTTATCAGGCAGTATGACTAGTAAAAATAGCTAAGCTAATGTTCGATTACAGCAGGGCTCTCAAAGTTACCACTACAGTTAACACAAACCTTATCGTGTCATTCATTGTAGGAGCCAGAGACAAAAGTGTGTGAATATATGGGAACAGGGCGGTGATGTCCAAGAGCAGATCTGATTAAGCTACACCTACTGAACTGTTAGAGGCCGAATACTAGTTATGGTTAACATGTCTTACCCAACGTAATGTTAAATCATATTAGAATAGGAGTTCTTACCTTGTACCCCAAGGCGAATTTCTGTTTGATACGGTCCACTTGGAAATACACTAAAGACACAGGTGTAGATTCCTTCATCTGAAACAGTTACATTACTTAGAAGAATTGAGCCGATGAGTACAGAAATGCTGCCGTTGAATTTCACTCTGTCTCTCAGTCCGTTTATATGTTTCTCAACGCCAGTGGAAGTGACAGCAAATAAATCTGTATTTGTTGGTTTTTCCTTTGTTCGTCTTTGCCACGTAATGCTTGTTAGACGCTCTGATGTCTCGACCGCTTGACAGAATAATTGTGCATCGTCTCCTGTTGTTACTGTGACGTCCCGACCAATGATCCTTATAGCTGTTAAAAAAAACAAACAAAAAAAACATTTAAAATGAAAATTAGTACTGCGTTGAAGATATTATCCAAATAGTCAGTTAATCTAATGTTAGGTTTAAGAAGAGTTTAAAAAGGGAATAATTATTGCTTGTTTGCTGTACACACAAACAAACTGATGGTTGCATTTTACAAACAGCATATGTGAAGTAAATGCACAGTATTAGGTTTAGTACGTTTAAAGCTTTGTAACACCAGGTATTTAAACATTAATGCAGTAGAATTTGTGCAATTTTGTACGTAGCCAGAAGTACGGTTGTAGCTGGTTCGACCCTTTATGCACAGGTGACACCACAGACACGAGGCAAGGTCTTATGAAGAAAAAAATGGTAATTTTATTTGGGTAAATGGGGTAGGAAAGGGTTTAAAGGAGGGAGGAAGGGAAAAGGAAAGGAAAGAAGCGAAGGTGTGCACATGCAGGTCTGTAGGCAGTGCCCAGCTGGCATCCTCCTCTCTTATTTGAATTTCACACACATGCGCGCACACACACAGTGGAAACACTGTTTTATCGGAAAAAAAGAACAAGAAATCTGTGTGCACGTGTGCGTGTGAAGGCAAGAGGACGGAGTGGTGTATGTGTGAAGGGGTACGGTGTCCAATGACGCGCGCGGACACACACAAATGCAGTGCTGGCTGAGACAGACAGAGAGAAAATGTCTTTAACCTCTCTAATGAGACTTGCTTTCGCTTTACACACGTGTACACATGCGTGTTATAATATACAGTACACGCGTGCTGTACACACACACGTACAAACAAAAAATATATTTTTACGTGCAAAAACGTGGTCACGGTGTTATAGTAAACAGTACACGCGCACACGGATATTGATTATACCAGTGAGAGACGAGCACCCACAATTCCGCAGTGCAAGAGAGAGAAAAACCATTGGCTCGGCGTCAAAACAAGAAGCTCATGCGTGATACATGATACTCGGTACTCGTAAACCAAGACTTGTTCATTCTTCAAGTCAAAATGAATTTAAAATCTTTGCTCGTCTTGCGGAACACTCACAAACCGCGATACTCAGAAGCCGAGGTTCCACTGTATCACAAAAGACTATTCCATTACCAATTACGTCAGAGATGAGCAAATGATTTAGTTATAAAACTTAACTTAGATTTAGTTATAAATCTTCCTTATTTACGATGCTCCCGCTGTCACTCACATGACGTGTAACAAGGAGTTAGAGTTAAACAAGCTAACCAGTAATCAGAAGTAGGGGTAGGATTTGCTGTTATTTTCATGCCAAAAACTGTTTTGCGCCCCGATTTTATTTTTGGTCGCTTAAACATTCAATTTACTCCATAAAACTTGCACTTACATTGTACTCAAACTGTATTTCCCGTGCATGCTCTATATCACAACACTCTGTTTGCTGAATTCCAGATAATCTTTTTTTTTTTTTTACATTCACCTATGCAGTTTAATTTGCAGTGAGTCGCGTAGTTAGGCACCGCAAGCCAACAGCCTAGGTGAGATAGGGGTGTTACATTTTCTTCAGTTGTTGCGTTTATCATGGCATAATTAATTGTGAATCCATGTTATTTTTATCAGCATATGGTAAATATATCTCTCTCACACGCGAAAAACTAAAATATATACCACCGTATTAACAGATAAATGTTTGATATTATTGGCACCCACACAATTTATTCCATTGTACGGCTTCATAGGTATGTTGTTTAAATTGCTAATCAATGCAAGTTTAAAGTTATATTCTGTTTTTTGGTTACATTTTTCTGATTGTACTTGAACATACAAAAAGGTTTATACAGTAAACAGTGTGTGTGTGTGTGCGTGATCAGGAAGACTCATTTGAGCACTGATTCTGAACAAGCCAAATATGTGTTAAACATTCATGGGGGCTGCCCCTTAACTGAAAATCCTAGAAACGCCCATGGTCATAACTAAAAGTATTTTAGATTATAGTAGATTATTAAACCTGCTGTGTCGTTTCAAGCTGTTAGACAGAGACTCTCAGAACAAAGACTTTTCTTTTTTTTTTTTTTTTTACATTTTTTTTATTTAAAAAAAAATTCAATAGCTTCTTAACCATGGGGCATGGACAGATGCCAAGCAGACATCTTTTAAATTTGTAATTTATTATTTTGTTTTTTAAATAAATTCAATAGCTTCTTAATCAAATGAGACGGAGAAATGCTACTCATATTATCATGGACATTTCCCCCTCGTCTACGTACTACACCCTTTATTTTTGGAATAAACCCATAAAAAAAACTATTTTTAATTTTTTTTTTTTATCAACATCTTCTTAACTGAAGGAGATGGAGAAATGCCACTCATGTAACAATGGACAGTTCTCCCTCATCTACCTACTACAACCAGGATTTTTTTTGGGGGGAAACGGGTGTAGTAAATTGTCCGTGTTCTCGCAAAGGAGACTGTGTAGTTTTTGTGCACTTTGAATAATTTCTTGTGGAGTTATTGAGGACGAAATTCTGACTGGGAGAACATAAAACTAATTTTACCGCGGTTGTGTCTCTAGACGGACACGTCTCTGTCTTCCTCTCCTTTGATTCTTCAGGATCTCACCAGGACATTTACAATGCTTTATGATCTTTGTGGCAACATATGTCGATGGCAAAGGCTTACCGAAGCACAGCAGACAGACCGAGCAACTCGCTGCGTCTACCACGCAACTTTACAGATATTTTACAAATGGAACAATTTTCCTTTGTACTTTACCGAGTAATGAAGAGAGACGTCATAATCTTACCTTTGGCTTTGGTGCACAGAAAAATCACCACACAAATCATCCAAAGCTGTAAAACCGACATTTTACAGCCATTATCTATGGAATAAAACCACCGTCAAAAATAATTGTGCGTAAAAAAAGATTTGTGTGTAATTCTGTGTTTTCTCCGAGTTGGATTCCAAAATCTACGGACACAATTCTGAAATATACGACTCTGACCGCTTGCAGATACAAAACTCGTTTTTACGTCTCCTCTGTTATACGGACGATTTGCGAAATTACGCCTATGAATTTAGTGTGTTAGACCGCAGTCAAAAACACGTCATCAAGGCCACATGCACAGGCATTAATATCCGAGGGAAGAAGGCCACCGTTTTAAACCATATGTGTAGCAGGTATGCCTTTAAAACAGTACTTTGTGTTTCCACTTGCCATGACCATATTTGGATGTCCTGTGACCACATGCTGTTTTTGGGAGCGTTACCCTTTAGCTTCTTCCCAGTCTGCATGTGAATTCACAGCGGTAGGTCACAAAAAAAGTTTAGTAGTGATTCAGTTAGATGTTTTATTATAATAACCGATGATTTCACACTACATACTTGTATAATTATGATTTTAAGTCCCTCAGTGATGTACACACGTGTTTTCTTGGTTATTTTGTTTTTGTTTGATGAATGTAGTTTTATATGATTTCACAGCACGCGCGTGCACGTTGAGCATCGCTGCCACGCGCTGTTTTAACTGTTGCACAAGTCCTCAGCTTGCCTGTTTGTGTTGTCCAGGTATATGATTTATTATAATAGATTCTTAAATGTGTTTGTGTCTATATTTTGCCCAGTCTGCATGTGAATTCACAGCGCGCGCGCGCGTGCACGTTGAGCATCGCTGCCACGCGCTGTTTTAACTGCTGCACAAGTCCTCAGCTTGCCTGTTTGTGTTGTCCAGGTGTATGAGATTCAATAAACGAGGACACGATGGCAAGAATGTCGGAGTATTGAGATTTTTCGCATGACACAACGCAGATTACACACCGCTACATATGCATCAATTACTAAATTTATAGATGGTAACTATATTCATGACCAGTGGCTGCTAATGGTCTGTCAAATAGGGGAAGCTCATTTTCGGCCTACATCATAAAATTGTCTATTTATTTAAAAGTAAATTCTGCCCCATGTTCCTTTTCAAGAAAATGGTCTGTGAAAATCAAGCAATTTCGCCAAGCAAATATAAAGAAATAGGTTGCAGCAGTCTTTATTTCGATGGGACTTCAGCGATTCCTTATAGAACAATATAGCTGTCAGTCAAAAGGAGACGCAGTCTTTCGACAGACCCTCCAATCATCACGCAGAAGCTCGGCGTCCGGGCCAGCCCACTCCTCATTCAGCCCCAGAGACGCTGAGCGTCCGTGGGCGGGACATAATCGCAGCGTTTATCCAATGACCGTCTAGTTTCAAAGCACTGAAAAAAAAAAAAAAACGAAAAACCGTTCAAAGCAGCCGCATTGAAGTCAATGGACGCTGGGCTTCAACAGGGAAATGCACTGTGACGCTACGGGAATTTTTAGTCAATAAAATGTTAATACAATAGTACATAATTTGACCATTAATTTGTGACATTATAGGGGAAGCTGAGCTTCCCTTGCAGTCTTAAAGAAATCGCACCTGTCCATGACATATAACGCATGCACTGGGAAGACACATAATCTCAAATGCATTAAAAAGCAAACACACACAAAAAAAAAACTTACTTAACGTACTCATACACATAAAATGTAGCAAAATAGATTTTAAAAAATATTTTAGGAGTTTAAAACGGTAGCAGGACGCACGCGCTGTGTCTATTCCTCCTCCTTCGGATAGTAACGCCTGTGCATGTGGCCTTGATAATGTATTTTTGACAGCAGTTTAACACACTACATTCATGGGCGTAATTTCTCAATTCGTCCGTGTAACAGAGGAGTTGTCGTATATTTCAAAGTTGTACTGTAACAAACACACTAAATATCGTATCTGTAAGCTGTCGTTGCCGGAGATTTTGGAATACAACTCGGACAAAACGCAGAATCACACACATTTTTTTTTTTACGCACGATTATTTTTGACAGTGATTTTATTCCATATTATCCATAAATAACCGGGTAACGTATATTATAGTAATGTTACGAATGACTTCGAATTATGATGTGTCTGTCGGTTACGAATGATACGGTGTTCTATCAATTTTTCCTACTTGTCAGAATTTTCTACTTGAAAAAACAGTTATACCGCAGATGCTTCTACGCAGGGGCAAGAGAGGGCAGCGCCCCCTCAAATAAATATCTTGCCCCCTCAAATAAATAAAAAAAATAATGTTGAGAAAGCACATGTTAATATACTCACAAAATGAATATATTACAAGTTCATTAAATGATCTGCGGTAGCGGAAAAATCCGCCGAAAAAGGGACACTACACAATACGGTATTAGATTTCCCCTATGTCTCTGTCCCTCCGCTGTGCGTTCATTCACTGGCTGCTGCGCACGCGTACACACTCCTCCCCTGAGCCCTCGGTAAACATCCAATCACCGTCCGTATGCAAATGAGTCAAGACGTAGCCCAACAACAACAAAAAAACATAATATGATCTGTTCTATAGCCCATCTGCTTTAACTGAGTTTTAAAGAAAATATTCATAAGACAACCTTTCAGTTTTGTAAATATTCTAGTTATAGTGTGTTAAGTCTTACTGTAGGTTAAACGTTTTTGAGAATTAGACTATCCAGCTAAGATAAATGTTATGTCCTTGATTGATAAAATCTGGATTAAGGATAGTTAATTTTTTTTTAAATTTATTAAATTTTTATTTTTCAGTTCCCCCCCTGAGGGATTCCACCTAATTGTGGTCAGGGGGTTTGCGTGCCTCAGTGACCTTAAGAGGAGCTTATTTTTCAATGGGACACCCAAGTTGGACAGGTCTGAAGGTAGAGGCCTGACAAGTGCAATCCACTTCTCCAGGCTTTGGACGCAGCTAACAACACAATTCAGCAATAACAATACCGTTACTATAAGCACAGAGAAAACAACAGTGCTTGAACATGAACAGTTCCTCCTTCACATTTCTGGCTGCCCCCTCGATTCATACATAGTGTACATGCGATCTCATTTCTGAATGATGGCTATTCACTTGCGTGTATTTCCCTGCATTCAGATCACACAGCACTCACGGGTTCCCTTACACAGACACTCACAAGCATGTGAAGCTGATGACCACAGGCTCGGAGAACGATGCAAGGAAAAGTGGCCGTCCAACAACATTGAAATTTAAAGATTTGCTTTCATTTTCCTATGTATTAAACTACATGTAAAATGTTAATGCTTAGTTACTTTTTACTCACCCTGTAGACCTTGCTGGTAAAAGACACAAATAAATCTTCACCTAAGATTAAAACCCCCACAGCAATTAAAAGAGTACATTTGCATGCCACACCCTTTTGACATCAAAGCACAACATGAATTCAATAATTTACAAACAGAAAACCCAAGTAACCCCATCATTGTGCAGCCCATGCCTTGACAAGTCCAAACTGTTTGGCAGCACAGACAGACAATATTAGGTATGTGATTTTAATGTTATGGATGCCCACACAGGTCTTAATATACTTTAAAGACCTGTGTTGGCATACACAGGGGTCAGCAGGGGCACTCCAACCAGTTTGCGGCTATACAGCCACACGCAACAAGCTGTACCGTATTGTGTGTTTTGACACCTTTCTGAGTGTTCAAGCAATGGTTCAGGGATGACAACATAAATGTTCTGGAGTGGCTAAGTCAGACCCTTGACCTGAACCCAAGTTGAGAATTTGTGGAGAGAGTTGAAGAGCCGGGTCAGGGCTATGAAACCTTCCGCTCTCCAACAACTGGAGGCTGTTGCAAAGGAAGAGTGGGGAAATATCCGCAAAGCAAACCTGTAGAGATCTTGTGGGGACCTACAAGAAGCGTTTGCAGGCCGTCATTAAGAACAAAGGCTTTTCTATCAATTATTGAATCATTGTAATATAAAGGTATGAATAGTAAAGGCATTGTGATTTAAAAAAATATTTTTCAATAAAACCCCATGAATTGTCATATTTGTTAAAATATCACATTTCATTATTTCTTCAGTTGTTTGTCACATTAAATTTATGAAAGTATTATAAAACCTATTCATCACAGGAGACAACTTAAAACACTATAAAAATATCAAGGGTAGGAATAATTTTGGCCACTGTAGATGTTCAGCTCGCTAATTTACACTGCAAAGCAAACAAACAAAAACAAATTATAACAAAACTATTTTTATTTAATGGCTGGGTTAATAATAAAAGCATCAAACAAATTAAATGTAATTATTTTAATGAAAGTCACCCCCCCCCCTGCAGATTAAATAAATAAGTGTAAATAATTAAATACACAGTACAGTACATGGCTAAGATGTATGTGGAACCCTGACTGTTATAGATATTTTTACAATCTGTTACAGTATATTATATTATATAGAGTATTTTCTAGAAGTGGAAATACTGTTATGGTTTTTGCTGATGTGTTAAAAGTTAACACGAAATACTGCTTAAAGTATGTTGACTGACAAAAAAAAAAACGTCAGTCACACAAAAAGAAATTAAATACTGTTTGTTACGATGTAATGTCAACCTGGTCATACATAAATACCTCCTAAAACCAGCTAAATGACACACTTCAAAACCATCACTCCAAAAAACTGGTATAGTATGTGTGTGTAAGATAACAGCATGGATACAGATCAAAGGACAAAGCTGTTAACACTACTAGCCAATAGCCAGAGGCACAAAAAAACAAACAAAAAAAACAACAAAAAGCATAAAAACCTAGCATGAGCGCTATAGATTTCCCAGATATACTATACACACGATAGTTTCTGTAGGTTGATGAGAGAGCCTGCACTGGACAATGTTTAGTTATTAAAACATAAAACTTTTACCAAACAACAGTGAGCAAGTTCAGTGAGGCCGCACAAAATTGTTAATTTTTTTTCACAAAAAAAAAAAATAAATAAAAAAAAATCAGCTGCTGCTGACTCTTTTTGTACAGACCAAAGAGACCAGAACCCTATAGTACATACTGTTATATCTATTATATAGATACACAAATTGATAAGGTCTTACAGAATGCTGGCACCTCTAGGAGAATTATAGATTTTCATTTGAAACGATTTAATGATAGCCAAACTTACGAGGCTAACGATGTAATGCAGCCTGGGATCAAATCCTGTGAACTCAGTCACTAACTCTCACTTATACTATACAGGGTCACGGGGTCTGGAGCATATTCAAGGTGACTTGGGTCATGAGGCGAAGGGGTGTCAATCCATTGTAGAGCAAAAAATGAACACTCTACTGGGAATTTGGAAATGGCAATTATCCTTCTTTGCATGTGTTTGGATTGTGTTTACCCAACACTGTATCTGTAAAGTGAAAAGGTAGTAGTTTCTTTCCACTGAAATATCTGTAAACTGACAAGAACTAGAGCAAACATCAGTCTTGTCTCCTCTGAAGGTCTCTGGAGAGTTGCCGTAACTCGCTTCATCTAGTTTTGCAGTAAGATGTGATGAAAGATGTTTGTGTAATATATTCTGGGATGGAATCTCTTAGGAAAATGTTAATTTGACACACTCCCTTAGTCCTCTAATTACAGGCTGCTTTCATTTCTGTTGGAAATCCAGTTCTTGACAGCAGATAACAGGAAGTTAGATGTTATGGCCCCCTCTAATAGTCTGTGGTATCGGTCCTTTATGTAGGAAAAACAGGAGACTCCACTTATGTTACCAAATCTCAGGGACCATTTGGTTTCCTCCTAATGAAGGATGAAGCCTCTCTACCACGGCAAGGTATGATCCCACAGAGAGGTTTGAACCACAAACACATCAGGTTGCCTATGCAAAAGAAACATCTTGGACTTAATCACTAATTAAGCAAGTACAAGAAGAAAATGTAGATTTAAATAACGGAGATCACTGACCTCTTCCAAGTCTGAAGATCCAGCGGGCACAGGATCACCCCTAATACGCCTGAGTGAAAACAGAAAAATCAGCAACTGACTTATAAAACTCTTTATATGGTTATAATCTGCTCTCAAAACTAGATTGACAAAATGAACAAACTTACCTCACTCTTTCTAAAATGCACTGGTGCAAATTAAATTTCCAAATTAGAAAACCACAAACCCCAGCAATGAGGACTAAGATGAGCAAAGTCCAGCCAGCCTTGGATTCTGTAGCTGCAATGTAATTGAGAAAGTATTACAGTTAGCTCACAATTTATAACAAACTTCATCTGGATTTGTAGGACTTGCACTATATTGGCAAAAGTATTCGCTCACCTACTTTCAGTCTTTATAAAATGTCTTTATAGACCTTGCTTTGAGCATCTGGTACGCAGTCATGTTGGAACAGGAAGGGGTCGTCCACAAAGATGGGAGCATGAAATTGTCCAAAATGTTTTGATATGCTGAAGCAATAAGAGTTTATTTCAATTAAAGTAAGGGGCCAGACAAACTCCTGAAAAACAATCCCACACCAGTTCCAACATGACTGAGCGCCAGTGCACACAGCAAGGTCCATAAAGACATGTGATGAACTTAATGAACTTTAAGAACATGGTGTGGAAGAACTTGACTATATTCATTTGCAAATGAAGACAGGTGAGTGAATACTTTTGGCAATATAATGTATCTCAGACAGAAGTACTGATGGAAACTGCTTAATGTCACGGAGGCCAACATCCTAATTTTACTTTTAAGAAGGTTAATTGTAATATTTTATATACAGTGAAACCAGGCGAGTTCAGGCAGGCGAGCAAAGATTTTTAATAAATTTTGACTTGAAAAACGAACAAATCTTGGTTTACGAATACCGAGTATCATGTATCACGCATGTGGTTATTATTTTGACGCTGAGTGTCACGTGATCACAACTGAGCCAATGATTTTTCTCTCTCTTGTACTGCGGTTGTAGGTAATTGTCTCCCCGCTGGGACTTAGTGCGCGTCTCTCACTGGTATAATCATCATCCGTGCACGTGTGTACCGTTTACTAGAACACTGTGACCAAGTGTGTGCGCGTAAAACATTTTATTTTGTGTTTGTATGCGTGTGTGTACAGCGTGCGTGTATTATAACACACGTGTGAGCGCGTGTAAAGCAAAAGCAAGTCTTATTAGAGAAGATACATTTTCTCTCTCTGTATCAGCCTGCACTTTGCAGGCACGCGTCATAGGACACTGTGCCTCTTCACTCACGCACTCCTCCTCCTTTCGCCTTGACACACACACACATACAGTACGCACACACACTCCCTGCTCTTCACAGAAACACAGCTCTGTCGCGATTTTTTTCAAAGGTAACATGCAGGTTAAATTGGTTTAATTTTTCTTTATAGCAGTGATTCCGTTAATCTGCACTCATTCGAGTGTCATTAGAAAGATTTCTTGTTTATTTTCCCTATAAAAGTGTTTCCATGGTTTGTGCATGTGTATGAAACTCAAATAAGAGAGGAGGACGGGTTGTGGTGTAAGACAGGAAGAGGGAGAGGGGAGGGGCTAATTCCTCCTCTCCTCTTACTTTAGCTTCACACACACACACACACACACACACACACACACACACACACACACACACACACACACAGCGTCCACGAACTTATTTGTCTGGATTTATTTGTACTTTTTTAAAAAGGTAAAGTGCAGGTTACATTCACTGAACACTGTGCCTCTTCATTGTCCTTTAAGTTGTTTTATTTTTAGTTTATATTTTGTATTAATAATTTTTACGTATTAATTTTTTTGTGCTGTGGAACACAAAGACACACGGACACGAGGCGAGGTCTTATGGGAGAAAAGTTTTTTTTTTGAAAGTTAAACGGAGGGAGGAAGGGGAAAAAGGGGAGGAAGAGAACGAGGGTGCAGAGGGACTGCCCAGCTTGCATGTGTGCACACGGCTGGCGAAAGGTGGCGGTTGGCAGAGTGGCAGACTGGAGCGTGCAGAGAGCGAGCCAAGACCGCCCCCTCCCAGCTCACTCTGGGTGTGGCCACAGAGGGGAGTCTCAACTTGGACGTCCGTCAGCTGGGCAGCTTTCCTGTCTGGGATCAAGGGCTTTATCGCAGTCCTCTCTAAGGATGTGAAGATGGGCTCTGTGTGAAGGTTAAGGCGCCACGGGAGCTCGACCAGTTCTTTCCCACGCTGTTCTTCTCGAGTAGATCAACGACCAGCATTTCGGTCTCGCCTTTAAAGTTTCTTGGGCTCGTCACATCGCCCCAACGCGACACTCTGCGGTGTTTCCGGATCCTGGACTAAACTCTTCACTCATTTATAATGCAGAGAAAGCCAGAGGTCTATTAATAAAAATCATCGCCAGCCGACCCGACTTGCGTAAGGAGCCTACGGAGTGAGCTAGGAGCGATAACAGATTTAGGCACACGTCGTCACTCATTTTCTATACCGCTTAATCCTGTATTCAGGGTCACGGGGGACCTGAAGCCTATCCCAGGAGACTTTGGGCACAAGACGGGGTACACCCTAGATATGGTGCCAATAAATTACAGGGCACACAAACACACACTATGCCCAATTTGGGAATGTCAATTAACCTAACCTATATGTCTTTGGGCTGTGGGAGGAAATACCGGAGTACCCGGAGGAAACCCACCAAGCACAGGGAGAACATGCACAGAGACGGGAATCGAACCTGGCCAGGAATCGAACTCGGACCCTGGAGGTGCATGGCGACAGTGCTAACTGACACTTAGTCTTTTGACTCTGCACTCCAGTAGACTATAACTGAAACTTTAAAACTAAGAAGTTTAATAAATGTAGGCTGGTGACTTCTGGACCGTGTCTATCGATTAAAATAAGTATCTTGAATCATGCACAACAAATTCAATGACCTTGTAAGTAACATTTATTTTTATGTTCCAAAAAGGACAGATTATACACATACTCACGTGGCGTAATGTGTACAAAGATTGAGCCTACAGCTGCTCCATGTTGGTTAGATACTACACAGTAGTAAAGTCCGTTAGTGTTAGGAGTCAGCTGAACAATAAGCTTGTTGCCATTAACATCACTGGAAAAAGGCTCCTTCACTGGAAAGTGTCTAAAAAGGAATACAGTATTTAGAGTATTTATTACATAACTACCCAAATAAATATTATAATGTGAAAATTTGTTTAAAACAACTTTTAAACTTATTTTGAACAAAACTTTTGCATTCTTTTAGTTAAAAAAGTACTTATTCTCACTGAGTGTTAACTTTGTTTTTTGTTAACTTAAGTGTTTTATCAGTAACAAAACATAGCTGACATGATATTGGAGAAAAACCCTTCCACTGAGAGTGAAGGTGATAATGTTTGTGTTAAACATTCAATTAACTGGTTTATCTGAAATCGTCACTTGCAGTAACATGTCCTGTAAGGATGATAGCCATATAATACAGCTCATATAAATAAATAAACTGCAGCCTTTTTATCTCAAACGTTGATGAGACTCTGATCCGTTACCTGCTCCACGTGAAGTTTGTGGGTTTTGGATTCGCGTCTGCTTCACACTGGAATTCCCCTTGATCCCCTGCTGAAATAATGTAAGCCACCTGTGGAGGATCTGAGACAAAAATGAAAATAAAAATGAATACTTTATACAATTTAATGTTTACTGCAGGTATGGGCTGTTTCAAGTGCGGTCAAGTTAAATGTTGTTTGGAGTGGGGGGGCTTACAACTAACCATAAAAAATTATCGTCAAGTGTGTCAAATTTGTAAGAATTGTTTTATTAACAAAATGTAAGCTTCATTAAATCAACTTGAAGCCATCAAAACAGAACAAATGCACTTTAACATGCAATTGTCAAAACTATCATTTGACTCTTTCCATGGCTTTCAACTGGTGAGCTTTATAGGAGTAGAATAAAAATATACATAAACATTAGTAATTAAATAATTTAATTGAATAGTATTGAGGTTGCACGGTGGTGTAGTGGTTAGCACTGTCGCCTTGCGCGTCCAGGGTCCGAGTCCGATTCCCGGCCAGGATCGATTCCCGTCTCTGTGTGCATGGAGTTTGCATGTTGTCCCCGTGCTTGGTGGGTTTCCTCCGGGTACTCCGGTTTCCTCCCACAGTCCAAAGACATGCAGATATGGCTAACTGGCATTCCCAAATTGCCCGTAGTGTACAAATGAGTGTGTGTACATGTGTGTGCCCTGCGATGGATTGACACCCTGTCCAGGCTGTACCCCACCTTGTGCCTTCTGGGATATAGGATACCCTCAATACAGGATAAAACGGTATAGACGATGAGTGAGTGAGTGAATAATATTGTAGTTTTGTATGACTACACACTTGTCTCCCTCACACACTCACATACAGTACATACATTACATACATACATAGATACATACATTACATACATACATTACATACACTCAAAGTCTAATGAAAAAACAAACCTCTTCTTTAAATTGAGAATGAAATTATACAAATTGGTTAAAGAACCCATTAATCCCAAGGTGCCATTTTTACAGATCACTAGCAAGTCAAATGGAGTCTCTGCGAGAACTGTGTGATAAATAATGCTTCTATGTGCAGGTAATCAGAAATTCAACCACACTGGTACTGCTTCAACGTCGTGAATAACAGTATTGTACTCATTTGTGTGACTTGAGTCATAAGATTTTGTTTAACAATAAGGAGCTTGTTGACTCACAGTGAATGTTCAGAGTGTAGTCCAGTTCCAGTTTCTCCTTCAGTCCAGGGTGTGTGACCAGACACATAACGTTCTTCTGGTTTAGATCTTTGGATGCTACTCCAATCAGGCTGCTTTTAACAGTGTATCTTCCTTCAGAGTCCACAGTCTCATTAGTTTGTACTCTCACAGAGTTATTCAAAGCACCCAGACTCCACGACACTTCTGCTGCAGGATTTGAATTGGCTGCAGTGCAGGTTGCTAAAATCTTCTCAGTGTCTCCAGCAACAGGAGGGACATCTGTACTCACAATGACAAGAGGAGGAACTAAAAACAAACACAAAAATTTAATTAGCACGACAACAGCATTAATATTGTTGTTTACAAAAAACACATTTAATAATGTCCCTGATCACTTTGCACAGGTTTTATGTTAAACAGTGGAGAAATTGTACAGGGCTCTACAGTCCTATTTACAGCCTACAGTACATCATACCTACAGTCTTATGCAAAAGTTTAGGCACCCCTTGATAAATAACATATTTTGGTGATTGGTTAATTGAAAAGATGTTAACACAGTCTCTCTTGGAAATGGGAAAAATGCACAATATTTTCAGCAAACATTAAAGTATAGTTACTTCTTATGCCATAAATTAAACAAAAATAAAAACATTATTATGGCACTGTGGAAAGTGAGCAAGCCAAGGATGACGGCGACAGTGGCAAGGAGAAACTCCCTCAGATGGCAAGAGGAAGAAACCTTGAGAGGAACCAGACTCAACAGGGAACCCTCCTCATTTGGGTGATAACAGATAGCAGGGATTATATAACATCATGTATATTATACAGCTGGAAGTTCAATATAACAGAAGTTATTTAAATTAACATGGAGGCCAGTTCAGCACAGGGATGAGTCAGCAGGTACAGAGGGCAGATGGGGTCTGGATCACTGAGAGCACGGGAGCAGCACTGTAGCTCGAAACCATCATGAAGCAGAATCCAGCTGGAGCTGGTCTCAGGATTTTGTTGAGATATATAACTGGGTATCATCAGCATAACAGTGGAAACTAATCCCATCCCAAACACAAAAAAAAACAAAAACAAATAATGCTTTACATGCACACAAATGGTCACAATGTTATAGTGAAAAGTATGTGTATATGTTGACTATACATGTGACGCATGCGCACTGAGACCGAGCATGGGAGATGATTACCCACAATACTCCTCTTATTTCAAGACCTCGCTCGTTTACCGAGTTAAACTTGATTTAACATTCTTGCTTGTCTTGCTAATCACGGGCGCCCCATAGAAAACCATCATCTCACTTGTCTGAAAAACCTTACATGCAAGACACTTCCAGGATCTTGGACAGCTGTCCTAAATCTCAAAAATGGGAGGGGCGGCACAAATAACCAGTATTGGCAACAATGGATCACCTGCCATTCACTTGTCCACGGCTCCCCATAAAAGAATCCTGGTGGCGTATGCTGGTGAGTAGGATGAACAAAGCACGCCATTCATACTGTTCTCTTCTCTTCACAGACTTCGACACTAGCGAGAGCCCTTTCCCTCGTACACCACAGAGAAGAGGCCAGTGCTGTCGCAGTCCTGAATCCTCAGCCCACACTTCCTCATCTCCGGCTCGCCTTGCCTGAGCCTGGACCGCGCCACAGTGACAATCGCGTCTGCTCATCTTCCTATTCCGCCTTAGTTTTCATTAATCCTGTTGACACCGAAAACTGTAAATAAAGAGCACTTGCGTTCACTGCAACACAGCCTTGTGTCCATGATTTCTGCGCCTATTACGGAGCTTTACGCAGAGCATGTGAAAAAGATAGCGGAAGTGGATTGCAAGCAGGCTGACTCAATGTTATCAGCCAACATGTAAGGAGTATGGCTAGTAAGAATAGCTAAGCTAATGCAAGATTACAGCAGGGCTCTCAATGTTACCACTACATGCAACACAAACCTTATCCTGTCATTCAATGTAGGAGCCAGGGACAGAACTTTGTGTGAAGAGATATGAACAGGTGGGTGATGTTAAATAGTAGATCTGATTAAGCTACACCTACTGAACTGTTAGAGGCCTAATACAGGTTAATTTTAACAGGTCTTCCGCAATGTAGCAATAAATCATATTAGAATAGGAGTTCTTACCTTGTACCCCGAGACGAATTTCTGTTTGATACGGTCCACTTGGAAATACACTGAAGACGCAGGTGTAGATTCCTTCATCTGAAACGGTAACACTACTTAGAAGAATTGATCCGATGAGTCCAGAAATGTTGCCGTTGAATTTCAGTCTGTCTCTCAGTCCGTTTATGTGTTCCTCAACGCCAGTGGAAGTGACAGCAAAGAAATCTGTATTTGTTGGTTTTTCCTTTGTTCGTCTTTGCCATGTAATGCTTGTTAGACGCTCTGTTGTCTCGACCGCTTGACAGAATAATTGTGCATCGTCTCCTGTTGTTACTGTCACGTCCTGCCCAATGATCCGTATAGCTGTGAATAAAACATTTAAATGTGAATTAGTACTACATTGACTATATTATCCAAATAGTCAGTTTAACGTTAGGCTTGAGAAAAGTGTCCAAACTGTTAAGTTTTAAGATGAATTAAAAGAAAAAAATGTTTTACTAGTTGCGTCTGCCATACTTAATTATGTTGAGTTCACCGTGACACACTTAATGGCTAAGAGATAGACAAATACGCATGCACACGTGTCTCAAGATCTCTGTTTATCATCAGAAAATAGAGCACATTTGAGCTTTTGACCTAGATTTCTTGCTGGCCTTCAGTAGCGAGTGCTAATAGTAAACCAGAAATGGACTTGTATTATTTATCAGAAAATGATTGTCTGTCCTATCTTACAGTGTGACTATAATGCAAATCTACATTGTTTAGGAATATAAGTCTGTACACACAAACAAACTGTGCTTTTTGCATTTTACGTAAAAATTTAGTAATAGGTTTAAAGCTTCATAACATAAAATATTTAAACATCAAAGCAGTATAACTTGCCTAATTTGACAAAAAACAACGATGAGCGGGCCCAAGCATACTACACCATCGCCACCCGGGCGCACCACACAACCTATTTCTATTTTGTATTTTTGCGTGTTAAGACCTACAAAAAGCCATCGCCACCTGGGTGAATCACACAACTTTTCACACAATATGATGTAAAAGGGCTGATGTCAGCTTGGGCCCTAGATATTTGTACAAGTGTTAACATTTGTGATGTGAGTGTTAATATTTGTGATGTGTGTGTGATGTATGAGTGTGTTTATGCATGCGTGCGTGCATCTGTTTGTGTGAGAGAGAGAGAGAGATGCGAGTGTGTATGCGTGTGTGAGTGTTCACATTTGTTACGTGTACATGTGTAAAATAGGCTGCAGATGCTGGAAAAAAAAAACATAACACTATGATGTCACTGAACTTGCCACTTAATATGTTTTGGAGCATGTTAAGACCCCCAAAAAGCCCAAAAAGAAAACAAGAGGGTTCTGAGCACCCTATAGTGCTTGGGCCCTAATTAGATAATTTTTTCCTGTAAGACCTCACAAATTAGGGCCCAAGTACTAACAGGTTGGAATCTGCTGCCATCAGGATGCCTGAGAGTCTCGTGGCCCGGGGCCCAAAGGGGCCCCCACACGAGATTTTGCCACCTAGTTCATACACACATTCACGTAGGCACACGAAACACATTTAGAGCTCATCGAGCCGAAAAACTTTTGCGCTGCATATCCTGGGCTAAACTCAAAAATATCCTGGGCTAAACTCAACAGGAGGCCGGTTATTTTGGGTCGTTCGCAAAAACGCACCCGATGGATTTTGATATACTCCTCCTAGGGAATTTATACAAGCGTCACCAAACCGGAAAAATGATTAATAACTTTCTG
Source organism: Clarias magur (assembly GCA_013621035.1). Classification (NCBI taxonomy): domain Eukaryota; kingdom Metazoa; phylum Chordata; class Actinopteri; order Siluriformes; family Clariidae; genus Clarias; species Clarias magur. Next base: position 350,815 of record QNUK01000346.1, on the reverse strand, counting down.
TGTGGCATTATACTGAGTGACATTATATTCAGTGACACCTTCAGTGACATCACATTCAGGAACATCATAGCGTGATGCTTTTCTTCCAGCATCTGCGGCCTATTGTACACACATACACATCACTAATGTTAATACACACCATACACACAAACAAGCACAAACACCAGCACATTTACTCGTCACACACAGACTTACATCCACACGTCACACACCTCTCTCACTCACTCTCACACACACACCCCAACCCTCACACACTAACGCGCACACACTCATACATCACACACATGCACACATACATACACCCATATTACAAATGTTTACAGTAACACACACACTAATGCACTCAACAAATATTTAGAGCCAAACTGACATTAGCCCTGCATGGTGTGTGATGTGTGCAGGTTGCACGGTGCAACTGGGCGGCGATGGCTTTTTCCAGGTCTTAACACACTCAAATAACACAGTTTGTGCGGTGCGCCCGGGGTGGCGATGGCACAGGGTGCTTGGGTCCGTCATCGTTGCTTGCAACTATATTTAAAATGATTTTTTCATTAAAGAAAAAAAAATAAGTTTCCTAACCAAAAGAAATGGAGAAATGCTACTCACAGTTTCATGGACAGTTCCCCCTCTTCTACTTACTACACCATTTAGTTCTACACTTCACTCAATTTTACTGTACCCTTTATTCATGTATTTCAGGCTATTTTTACATTTTTACTTTTAATTATTAAAAAATGCAATAGCTTCTTGACCAAAAGAGGCATAAAAATTGAGCTTATGTCATCATGAACCATTCCCAGTCCTGTACTTACTACACCTTTTTTATTTTTTATTTTAGTCAACTTTTACATTTTTCAAAATTTTTATTTATTGAAAAAAAATCAATAGCTTTAATTTTTTAAAATAAAAACTGTAAACATTTTGTGAAATACAAAAATAAATGATGTAATAAGTAACAGCATTTCGCCATCTATTTTGTTTAAGAATCTATTGAATTAAAAAAAATTATAATTTAATAGCCTGAAATACAAAAATAACGGGTGTAGTACGTACATGAGAGTGAACTGTTTAGGGCGGTATGGCTGACATTTCTCCATCTAGTTTGGCTAAGAAGCTAATTAATTTTTTTGTTTGTTTAAATTAGAAAAAAGTACAAATTAATTGAAATGCAAAAAAAAAAGTGTAGTAAGTACATTACATGAAGGGGAACTGTGTATGGTGGTATGAGCAGCATTTCTCTTTCTTCTGGTTAAGAAACTAGTGAATATTTTAAAAATAAAGTAAGACCTGTGAACTGTAAAAATAAAAGGTGCAGCATTTTTCAAACGTACTTTGAAAATTGGTACTTGGAATGTAAGAACTTTAGCAAAGGGAAGACTTAGTCCAAGGAATGACAGAATGACAAGGATGAATATTGACATCTTGGGTGTAAGTGAAACAAGATGGAAAGGTAATAGACAACATAACCTGGAGGACTATGTCTTTTATTATTCCGGAGGTGCAAAACATATGAATGGCACTGGAATTGTGAGAAAAAATCAACCACTTTGATTGAGAACTTAAGCAGGATCTCAATTTAATCACTATCATCAAGTTAATAACTAACTTGTACTGGACACAGCGAGCATATGTACAAGCAAATGAAGAACCATCTAACCCCATATACACCTTTAGAAAAGGTGTTTGACGTATGATGTAAGGATGTATATTATCCCCTGCACTGTTTAACATTTACATGGAAAAGATATTCAAGGAAATTAAACACCTAAAAGGAATAACAATTGCTGGGGAAAACAAATAATTTAATATATACTGATGACACTGTTTTACTAGATGAGAATGATATTGACTGGCAAAGCTTACTAGATACCATCAACAATGCTGGAACGAAGTAATTTTTTGGAATGAAAAAGAATGCCAAAAGGACTAAAGTCATATATCAAAACAAGAAATACAACTTCCCACCATGAATATAAAAATAGACGAAGAACACATAGAACAAGTCACAGAATTCATATATCTAGGTCATTGTCAACGGGTTCGACCCTATATGCACGGACGGCACCATAAAGCACGGACACGCGGCGAGGTTTTAATGGGAAAAGGATAATTTATTTAGAATAAATGGGGAAGGAAAGGGTTAAAGGAGGGAGGATGGGAAGGTAAAGGGAAGGAATGATGTGAAAGGTGCATGTGACATTTTCATTCAACGCAGTTTTCCAGCTGGCATGTGGGCACACAGCTGGCGAAACATGGCAGTGGGCAGAGTGGCAGAACCAAGCATGTGGAGGCAGTGCTCCTGCATGCTCCCTAAATGGTTCTTCTCCCGCTGTCGATGGCTGGCCTAGCCCCTCCCAGCTCTCTCTGGGCACGGCCTCAGACGGGAGTCCTTGCTGATGTCCGTTGGCTGAGTGGCTTTCCCGGCTGGGATCGGGGGCCTTAAAGCAGTCCTCCTCGCAGTCTTTTCCTCTTCAGCGGCGGGGACGCCAAGGCGGGCTTGGCGAGGAAGTGAAGGTGCCGTGGGAGCTCGCGCAGTTCTTTCCCCCGCTGTCCTCAGCGCGGAGATCAAAGGGCTGAATTCCGGTCTCCTCAAAAATTTAGAAAAAAAAAATAAATAAATTGCGTGCATTCCAAAAATAAAATGTGTAGAAAAGTAAAAATTTGAAATTTTTTTTAAAAAAAAATAGACCCTTAAAATAAAGGGATGGAGGCAGTCTATAGTGGCATGAGAGCCATTTCTCCATGCATTATGGTCAAAGCTATTGAAGGTTTTTTTTTAATGAAAAAAATAAATAAAAAATTTACAGACCCTAAAATTACAGGGTGTAATATGTAGATGATGGGGGCAGTTTATGGTGGTATGAGATGTCCATCTCCTTTGGTTAAGAATATACAGTAGTTAGTCAAGGGGGATGTGTATTACCGCATACTCTCTGTCGCAGCAAAACGGCAACGGGCAAAATAAATCAGCCACATTTCGTCTCATTCATGAAATGACCGCCAGGTGGCACAAAGTGACATTTTCATTCAACGCAGTTTTCAAATATGATTTATGCCTAGGTCATAAAAAGTCATAAGTTGTATCAAAGAAATACTAGTGATGGCAATTTCCACATCCGAGGACTTTATACAACAAAGAGCTATTGACATTTACTGTACAATAATGAGTTAAAAAAATTGGTTAAATGTTATTTAGACAGACAATCAAGTTCACTAGCTAACAATATTTTTGAAATATTACTGTTACTGTGTCACAAAGTGACTTGAAAACTTCTAAATAAAAAGTGGCAGCTGTTACGTCAAAAACAGATGCAGGATAATTTTTATAGTCTAAATAAAAATGCTTTATCAATTGTGGGCTATTGTTGTTTACTTACAATATTTGTTATTTTAATTTAAATGAGGTTTGTGCTCGGGGTGTTGATTCGGCATCATAATTCTCCTCTTTAATTTCGTACGTAGTCTAATCAGCGCTCAACTGCACGCATGAAGTTTTCAAGAGCGCAGAGGAATTTTGTTGTACTACATAATATTTAGGCAGTATAATCAGGGCCACTTATTTCCATTTATCATAGGTTGTTTTTGTTTTAGTGTTGCTGTGTGCTTTACAATGTCAGACAACATTCAAATGCAAATAATTCACCCCTCGACAGGTGCGAATTAGCTGTTCTCACTTATACATTCAAAGAAACTAAAATGCACCCCTCCCCACTTTAAGACCCTCTTGGATCTGAGACTCTTCTGAAGACCTGCAGTGCGTTAGGTGTCTTCTTAAATTTGTGTAAATTTAAAAACATCTGGATTATAGATTCTAAAATCGCCATTGCTACCATTTATAATCCCTGGAATGGAAGAAATTGTGATTTTTCTTATCATAACATACATTGTATTGTTTGTTTTTTTTTCAAAATCACTCTACACACAATTTTCTTTGGTATTTTTATAGAATGTTTTAATTTCAGATTATATAATTATAATTAATTAATAAAAAAATTATTCAGTTTGTATTTTCCCATTTGTAAAATAACAAAAAAATATGGGTTGTGTATCGAGTGATTAAAAACAATACAAGGCATGTTATAATAAGGAAACGTTCCATTTCTTCCATTCCAGTAAGTAAAAAACTGTAACAACGTCATTTCTGGAATCCGCAGAAGCTCAGTGGACTGCGCACAATGTAAGAATCTTTGTATGATAAAAAGACTCGTGGCATGAAGCGCTTCAGTTTCAAATAATCCTTCAACACTGAACACAAACAGTAAAAAAGCATAGCATTATAACCATAATAATAATGATCATGCTGTTTATGTCCAGCATTGAATAATCATTTGACCACAAATGGCTGAAATAAAGCTGCTTACATTGTGCACGCTTTCACTTAAAAAAAAAAAAAAAAATGCAATATTTGTTCAGCAAGTATATATTTGTGCTCTGTTGTTTTTCTGGGGTACTGATTTTACATTTTGTCTGCTTTGCAAAAGTCGTCCCTCTTTATGATAGATGAATACTATGTAGGGTTTCAGCTCTGGTTCAGAGGTGAATCGAATCTTTAAGGATTCAGATTAATTTGGTTAAACTGAATTAAAATTTATAGCGTACACTTTATCAACTATCCGTCCAGGGTTTAGCACGATTTAGTGCATCTTATCAATTCTGTTTATCCTGCGGCTGATAATACACAATCTGGTATTTACCAAATTATGAGCAAGGTAACTTTAGATCTGGGCAAATGTTTAGACTTAAAAATACATGACCAAGACCACGGTTCTTTATGAAGAAACAAGAATTTATTTGACTAAATGAGCGATGAAAAAGCTTGCTTCGACCCTCAAACGTGTAGGTAACATTCTGCAGTTAGATGACGTAACAATGTGCTGTCACGTGGGTCTCATAAATTACAAACGTGGGATTATAAATGCTGATATAAAAGTTACGCAGAATAATCAGACATACTGTACATACAGGAATAAAATATGGTAAGTATATACTGTATATACACACATACACAGAGATAGGTGCTTCTATTCACATTCCACAAGTTTTATATAATAAGATTTATTTTGGATTTACATTTCTGAGATTTATAAATAATTATATTAAATATTGCATAAGTTAATATTCTAATTTACTCAAACTCAAAGCAATGTTTTTTTTACATTCACTTCAGTTCACAACTGAACAAAAAAACAGATGTAGTATGTTGTCTGTTTTATCGCAAAAAGACTGTGTAGATTTTGTGCACTTTGGAGAATTTATTTCAGAGTTATTGAGGACGAAATACCGAATGTGCAAACTGATGTCTTTAATACATTTATCATTAATAAAAAGAGAGAGGGACAGGTAAACAAAATAAGAAAGTCCATCCGCTTTGGATAAAGGGACTCTACCCACCAAACTCAAATTCCTTTGAAGCCAGGAGTTGAAAATGACTTTTGATTTAACAATCTTTCCATTAAAGTTAAGATTTTGCCTAGTTACAATATTTTTAGTTAATTGAATACCTAAATATTTAACCTATGTGTCACTGGAGTATTATTGAAATTAGAATCATTACATTTGTGAAGAGGCAATAATTCACATTTGGCAATATTTAATTTTAGACCAGGTGCATTGGAGAACTGTTTTACTCATTTCAAAGCAAGAGTCAATTGTGTTTTGTCTTTTAAAAATAAAGAAGTGTCATCTGCCAGTTGAGCAATCTTTATTTCTCTATCAAAAACAGCTATTCCTTTAAATAAAAATCGAGGTATAGGATAAGATCATCCGAGTGGACTATCTAATCTAATAATAGAATATTCAGAATAATCAGAATAATAAAGTCAAGCACCAATCTTATGTTATTCGTTATATGGCGATTTTTAAGGAGCCTGATTGCGTCTCTTAAATAATACTGTCCAAACCCGTTTTTAATCTCTTTTTAATCATAAATCAGCGCCAGCATTTTATCAATGGTCAAAAGTGTAATAGGTCGCCAGTTTTCAATTAAAAGTATTTATTTTTCAGGTTTTGGAATAAGAGAGAGAATTTCCTGCTTCACTGTAGTTATACTTTCTTTCTGCTCTATACATTCATTATACATATCAAATAATGGGTCTTTAGTATACTCCCAAAAATGCATATAAAATTCTACTGAAACCCCATCGAGACCAGGAGATTTACCTTTTCTTACTGAAAATAAAGCTTTCTTATCCTCATAAATTGTTATATAAGAATCACATGTCTTATAATTTTCGTTAATTACAGGGATCAACTTTTTAAGTTTATTGATAAAGAAATAATAATTATTGGGAAGCTAAAATTGGAGGAATAAAGATTACCATAAAATTTTGAGACAGATTTGGAAATTAGCAGATAGGGTAATCTTAAAGGATGATAAGGCTTTACGTAACCCATTTAGTTTTTCTAATGAGAAATCTTATATATCAATCTTATAAAAGCATCTTTCGCCATGCCTAGATAATACTCATCGAGTTGTAAACTAATATCTTTCCGTTCTAATTTCTCTTTTTCTGTGGTATTCTCCTTTGCAGATAACTGTTTGATTTCTGCTATTTTTAATTGATTTACTTCTCTTAATAGCAATATTTCTAACTGTATATTTGAAGAACTCCCATTTTTGTTTACAACTTTCATTTCGTTTTATTTATTTTACATTTATTTTTACTTTTGATACCAATATTAAAGTCATTAGCATTTAACAGAGAGTTGTTAATTTTCCAGTATCCTCTTAGTGTAGAATTGTTTGGATCATAATCTCTTCAGCTAACTCTTGTTAACTAGCAAACATGAACAAACCTGACTGGAATTTTGAAAGGATCTTTCCGTTTGCCATTAACACCGCATAGCAATACAATACAATAACTAGTTAAATAACTTCAAAATATATACAATATATCATGTTGTAAAATAATGAAAGTTACTTAAGGTCCCACTCACCACTTAACTAAATGATGTGACAGGGCCATCGCTCGGGTTCAGCTGTGTCCCTCCTCCACAACACGCCCCTCTTCTAGATTCTTCCAACTGGACAAGTTTTCTTGGCTGAACTTTGAAATGTCATCAAGATTTAATTCCGATATGTCGCGAATGTGTACCGTTTTATCAATAATAAAGTCTATAAGAGAGTTATAGTACTCCATCTTGTCTGAGTATCTCAATAACGACATACACAAACTATTACTGTGTCTCGGCCTTTATGAGCTGTCGTTTCGGTCATCGTTTGTGTTACGGGACTGCATTCTGTGGTCTATAGTTCAAACTCTCGCTGAGGATTAGATGTGATCTTGCAGTCTTATTGGTTGGTGAAGACAAATCATACAGTTGTGCATATTTAAGGACGCCTCAGTTTTACAATAGAAGAGGAAGACGTTACTGTTTTCTTTGTATACACACTATTTGCTTCCAACTGGTTTCTGTTTGCCTGTGCCTGAAAATAAGATGACCCTGGCATTCTTTAATAAACCAAGGATTCAGAATCACAAACTACAAATGAGACACATCACTTCACTTTAATGAATCTAGTAGGATCCTATATTTCTTGAACCAAACAATAAACAAAATAATAATAATAATAATAATAATAATAATAATAGAATAACCTAGTTAGGTCAACAGCTACTGCAGTACAGGACTGCAGGACTTCACTGCAGGATAACTGCAGTTACTGCAGGTAATTACCTTGATATAAGACTATTTTAGCAATGAACTGTTCAATAACTACAAAGTTACAGAATAAAAAAAAAAGTTATTTTTTTTAATACAACTGCATTTAACTGAATTAGTACCGAATAAATAGGACTTAATTATACTTTATTGTTATGTTATAAAATTTTTTTTTATAAATGGACAAGGTTACAGAATCATATTTCAATACAACTGCATTGTAACTGCAGTATCTTATTCGCAGTTATTTTTTGTAAGGGGAAAGTTTACGAATAGCAGAAAGAATACTCACATCATCCTGTCTGTTGCTTACTATACCTTCATGTTTTTTTTCTTTTGTTTACAAAGATGTTTCTCAGATGTGTCAAGCAGACCAGATGCAACAGACCAACTGTTCTCAATTACTGAACTGGAATCCAAGCACATGCGGGCTTCACCCTCCCCTGAATCCACAGTGGACAAGACCGCAAAAGAGTTAGCGCTAGCTAGAGCTGCACGATTAATCGTTACTATGGATTAATTTCGAATTTATGGCTTTTGTCGATGTTGAAAAATTTAAATAGATTTTACAGTTTCACTCTGGTACGGCACCACAAGCTTCTGTAGATCTGCGACTCCCCCTCAGTGACTTACACGTGGGAAATACGAGATACAACATGGTAGCACGCTGATGAAACCAAAGAGCTTGTTTCCACCAGAGGCGCGGTTTCTTCAGGCATATAGAAATTGTTCGGGGTCGCAACTTTACACATTGAACAAGCCAAAGCCCAGTGTTAAATCTGTCTGATGTTTGTGGCGACTAAAGGAAGCAGCACGACTAATTTACTCAACAGAGACACACTGATGAATCGGCGTCATGCTTGCCGCTGCGAGCTAAACAAGACAAACTGCAGCGCGAAAACAGCGACCACATTTCTCCATTGTATCCCATATGATAAGAGGGGCCTTGATGGAAAGATATTACCGGTGTTGTGTCACGTTATATCGCTAAAGACACTATGCCCAATACACAGGTAAAATGCTGCCAGGCACCCGTTTGATTTTATTCAGCATGTAAGTTGCATGTGGTTTACAAAACTGTTTAAATGATTTAAAATATATATTCTATTTTTTACAACTATTTAGTAATTTAGGTCTTTAGCTTGTAATTTACCAATCCCTCATATTTTACTAGAATAACCAGAACATAAAGACTGGTGGAGGTTTACACTTTAACCACAAAAAGAGGTATGTATGTTGTACTGATTACTGTAGTCTTAAAATAAGAAGAAAACCTGTTCGTGAATGCAAGTTTGCACTTTTAGTCTAAATAAGCAGTTCATGTTCGGTTATTTGGTTTTGCTTAAATAATAAACAAAAAACCTATACAGTGTTTTTATTTTTATTTTATTTTTTCCGTTCATTTTAAGAAAAATAATCGTTTTAAAATCGAAAATCAAATTTGGTCTAAAAAAAATCAGAGATTCAATTTATAGGGCATATCGCCCAGCCCTAGCTGTTATTTCTTTTACATCGGCTATATTAACCTTTCCACTTTCTATTTCTTTTTTCCTTCAATTTGCTTAGGGAACTCTATCCCAGCAGCATGTCACAAGAGGAATTGTGGGTAAAAGGGCAATAGATTTATTGTTTAATTGATTATTGTACCAATAATAAAAAAGAAAAATTAATATAACTGTTAATAGTGGGTTTTAACTGAGGAAAACGCTCTTGTGACATGCAGCCGTGATAGGGATATTGAGAGACATATCAAAAGATGCATTCTGGGGAAAAGTGCAACGAATTTATTTTATTTTGCAATAAATTAATATAACCCTAAATAGAGGGGTTAGGGAATAGAGAAACGTGCATTATATTTGTTGTTTAATTAATTATTGTGTGAATTTATTTTATTTTGCAATATAATTATATATAATTATTATTATTTTTATATATATTATATTTAAAATATAATTATAAATGAAGTGTTAACCTGGGGAAAGAGCTCTTGTGACATAGGGATAGGGGCATAACAGTTATGGTAAAAAATGTGCAATGGATTTCTTTGTTTAATTTATTATTGTAAAAAAAAAAAATATATATATATATATATATATATATATATATATATATATATACACACACACATACATACATACACACACACATATATATATATACACACACACTGTATATATTATTCATACACTTGAACTTGAACAACTGTAGTAGAGCTATGTCGACTTGAAAATGTGGAAACATGACAGTTCCTCTTTGAAGCACATTCAAGGCCAATAGGTGACCATATCACAAGACTTAATATTCGTTCAAAACCTTCGTGTTGCATGTAGAGCGGTAGCAATGCTGAATATCAACCGAACATCGAACGGCAAGCGAACATTACTGCAGTCTGCCGACGCCATCTTACGTGCCCCGCCATCATTAAGTCTTTGCGTACGTGTTGTAGTAAAGAGTAAAGTCATAGTCTTACCTCTAGCTTTGGTCCACAGTAAAATCACCACACAAATTACCCGAAGATGCGTGCGTAAATACATTGTACAGCCATTATCCATTAATAAACGTTCATAAACTGGTGACCTATATTACAGGAATGTTTTGTAATACGTATCGCTCAGAAGCCTTTTCTGCCGTGGAGGGGCGTGGCCTGGCCATGAGCGCATCCGGTGTTATGCTTCTTCTTCTTCTTTGGTGTTTTCCGGCAGTTGGCATCCATCATGTTGCATTACTGCCACCTTCTGGTCATGGTCTCTTTTCCTTTCCTAACGGTTGGCATCCAGCTTTATTGTGCATTACTGCCCCTCTATTCCGGAGTGTGGGTTGGAGAGTAGGTAAAAAAAATAAAATAAAATAAAAAACCCTTCCCCCACTTTCTATCATCTTGATCTTCTTTCTTCCATTTATTCCCCACTCTTTCCTTCAAATCCTATTCATTACCCCTGTTTCTCGTAGATAAGCTATCACTATCCTGTTTTTCCTTCCATTATCTGCCCCTAGCACCTCCTCTAGAGTGAACTGCACCCCTATTTCCCTCAGTCTATCCCTCATGACCTCTGTGCCTCATAACTCCTGCACCTCATGATCACATGTTCTACTGACTCCTCTTCCTGACATCTGTCACACAGTCCCGTTTGGTGTTTTCCTATCATTTTGAGTGTTTTATTTAATAAATTATGCCCCAGCCTTAATCTTGTCATCACTACCTCTTCCCTCCTTTTTCCCACTCCCACTCTTTCCTTGTTCACTTTTCCTTGTATCTTATACAAGTGTCTTCCTTTCCTATCTCTGTCCCATCTATCCTGCCACTTTTGGATAATTTTCTCCCATATGATGCTTTTCACCTCTGTTTTACTCATTTTAACGTTAACCTCAACATTATCTCTTGTGAGTGTTCCCTTGGCTAATTTATCTACTATCTCATTTCCCTTAATTCCTATATGTGCTGGTACCCACATGAAGATGACCTTAATGCCTTTATTTATTGTCCTTGTGTACACGTACCTCATACAAAATATCTTGTCTTGCCTTTGAATGAAATGATCTTAAACTTGCTAACACTGACAGTGAGTCAGTGCATATCAGGACCTTTCCTTCCTAATTTTTCTCTACCCATTGTATGGCGTACAGTATTGCCATGATCTCTGTCGTATAAACTCCTATTCTATCAGATGTCCTTTTTCCCCCTTCCACTTGTTTTTCCGGAATTGCCACCCCAAATCCTGTTTTCCCTGTTTGTGGATCTTTGGGTCCATCTGTATAAATTACTACATATTCTTTATACTTTTGACTTACATGTATTTTTAATAATGTCTTTAAGTTTTCTTCATTGTTCATTTTCCTTTTTTCCGCCACTAAATACCAATCTACTTCAGGCCATTCCATCTTCCATGGAGCCATTTCTGGTATAACTGTCGTTTTTGTCACTTGTAGCTCAGAGATTTCTAATTCTTTTGCTATTCTATTTCCTATTCTACCAAAGTTCTCTCCGTGATTTCTCCCATTTTCCCAGCATTCTTCCAAAACTTTTTTTGTAATATGTGTTTCTTTATGACCTTTCAACCCTACGCAGTAGTTTGCCATTAGCTGCATCCTCCTTAATTCTAATGGCATTTCCCCGACTTCCACTTGCACTGCCGCTACTGGTGAGGTTCTAATAGCACCACAGCACACTCTCAAGCTTGTGATTGTATCACATCCAGTCTTTTTAATGACGACTTGGCTGCTGATCTTATCACTATACTTCCATAGTCTAGTACGGATCTTATCATTGTCACATATATTCTTCTCAAAGAAGACTGAGTAGCTCCCCATTCTCTTCCTGCCAAACATCTCATCACATTTATTACTTTTTTGCATTTGTCCTCCATTTTCTTTATATGTTCTGCAAAATTCAATCTTGCATCAAATGTTATTCCAACATATTTATAGTTGTCAGGGATAACCCCTAGAGGGCGCCAAAGCACCCTGTGATTTTGTTTGTAGTTCCTTTTTCACTTCATTTCCCATCGTGCACCTCGGTCAGGTGACGTGGGGCGCTCACCTGAACCGACTTGCTCATTAGTTTTATTATAAATGGTTTGTTTTAGTTCAGTTTAGCGTCTTGCATCTGTTGATTTTCACCTCGTTCATGGCCGTTCATTGTGCTTCGTGTTTTTGGTTTGTTTTATATTAAAGTCTATTTGTTTATTTAATTTCCCTGTTTTGTGTTTAAAATAATAAACATAATTTCCTGAACCACCTGGATCCTCTGCATTTATGCCTCGCACCCCGAACCGTGACAGAATGCAACACCTAACCAGAGGCATAGCAGAGGAGCCCTTCCCCCGGGAGATTATTTTGGGGGGGGGCAACGATTTAGGCGTTGTGGGGAGCCGGCGCGGAAGGTAGCCGGAGAACCAAACGGCGTAGCGGCAGAAGTACGGAGTGTGAGTGGGACGTGCAGCTGGGAGCAGCCTCCCAGAGTGATTGATGCAGCTTTCGGCGGTGCGCTAAAAGAAATGAGGAGCGCATTCGTGACCTGCGGGAGCAGGTGGCCAAGCTCCAAGGGCTGCTAGCACAGCTGCACCGCGCCGCTAAGCACAGCGAGCTGCCGCCGCTGCACTGCGGCGAAGAGGAGGGCGAGCTCCCGACGCAGCACTGTGCCTTCGTGGACGGCGAGCTCCCGACACAGCACTGTGCCTTCGTGGACGGCGAGCTCCCGTCCCTGCACAGTGCCTTCGTGGACGGCGAGCTTCCGTCGCTGCACAGTGCCTTCGTGGACGGCGAGCTCCCGTCCCTGCACAGTGCCTTCGTGGACGGCGAGCTTCCGTCGCTGCACAGTGCCTTCGTGGACGGCGAGCTTCCGTCGCTGCACAGTGCCTTCGTGGACGGCGAGCTTCCGTCGCTGCACGGCGCCTTCGTGGTCAGCGAACCTCCTCTTCCTCAGCCGCCGCCTTCATGCGCCGCCGAGGATAGAGAGCTTCCTTTTCCTCCACCGCCGCCTTCATGCGCCGCCAAGGATCGCAAGCTTCCTCTTCCTCCTCCGCCGCCTTCATGCGCCGCCGAGGTCAGCGAGCTTCCTCTTCCTCCGTCGCCGCCTTCATGCGCCGCTGAGGTGAGCGAGCTGCCTCTTCCTCCTCCGCCGCCGCCGTCACACGCCGATGAGGATAACGAGCTTCCTCTTCCTCCGCCGCCGCCTTCATGCGCCGCCGAGGAGGTCGAGCATCCGCTTCCTCCGCCGCTGCCTTCATGCGACGTCGAGCCTCTTCTGCCTCCGCCGGCCAGCGTCGCCGAGGACGGCGAGCATCCACTGCGTTTGCCGCCTACGTCAACAAGGACGACGAGCTTCCTCCACCACCGCCGCCTTGCATCATACAGGATAGCGAAAGCTTTCCACCACCGCCGCCCTGCATCATAGAGGACGGCGAAAGCTTTCCACCACCGCCGCCCTGCATCACTGAGGACGGCGAAAGTCTTCTGGCTCCGCCGCCCTGCTTCAACAGGGGCATCAGGCCACCTGACCCACTGGACAAAGGTACCAGCCTCTGGGTAAGAGGGGCGGACAGTGGACCCTGGGGGGGATGCCCTGGACCTCCTGTGGCGCCCCGGAGTTGCGCCCTTTGAGGGGGGCGTTATGTCAGGGATAACCCCTAGAGGGCGCCAGAGCGCCCTGTGTTTGTTTGTAGTTCCTTTCGTTTAGACTTCATTTTCCATGTGGCAACTCGGTCAGGTGACCATGGACGCTCACCTGAACCGAGTTGGTTATTAGTTTCATTATAAATAGTTAGGTTTCTTTGAGTTTGTGGTGTTGTATCTGTTGATTTTCACCTCGTTCATGTCCGTTCATTGTGCTTCGTGTTTTGGTTTGTTTTATATTAAAGCCTATTTGTTTATTTAATTTCCCTGTTTTGTGTTTAAAATAATAAACATCGTTTCCTGAACCACCTGGATCCTCTGCATTTATGCCTTGCACCCAGAAACGTGACAATAGTTCCTTACTCTCTCCAATTCATTCCCATACATTTTTAGTTTAGCCCCCCCCCTCCTTTCTACTTCTTTTTCTTGTGAATATTACAGTTTGGGTCTTTTCAATGGAGAATCTAAATCCCCACTCATATCCCCATTCCACTACCTTATCTATTGCTTCTTGCATTCTCCTTTTTATGTACTCTATGTTTCTGCCTCTTTTCCATAATGCTCCATCATCTGCAAATAAAGACCTGCTAATATCACCTGGAATCCGGTGTTATGCGCTAGGCCTCCTCCCTACATAATCTCTCTAGCGCATAACACCGGATTCATCCGGGTTAAATGACCCGATTCTTCATATAACACACGAATCCTTTTCTTCATTTATTCGGATCAGTTGAGTCCCAAGTTAACTTGTCGCTAACAACAACATAGATACAAACTGATAAATACACAATTCAGTTGTTCTAAGTAGTTGTTAGTGACTGAGTTGTTTAGAAAACTTCCTGCAGAGTCAGAAACATGGGACACTCGAAATAACGGGTACTGATTCATCTGAACCGTGGGACACTGTACTCGCCGCGTTTTATTATTAATGGATAAAACTAAAATGTTATCCCATATGACTCGAATAAATGTAGAATTCTAATAGCTTTGAAATTCTTGGAAGACCTAATACTTTCTAAGTATCTTATAATTTAATTTGTGAATACAAGAAAGAGGGGTGTACTATTATTAAATTTACGTTTATGAATAAAAACTTATCAATTATAACGATAAAATTTATTATTAAATATTTATCCTTCTCCTCTTTTCTGTAGTCAAAAATACCAAAAATAATGACTTTAAAAACAAAGCAAAAATCAGGAAACCAATCTTGAAGAAAAAAACAAGAATATTTCACCAAAAGTTTTCAGTATAATCACAGGTCCAAAACAAATGCACAGTGGTTTCAGTGGCAGAGTTACAGAAAGAGCAGCTGGTGTCGATTTCCTTTTTAAATCTCAAAGAGACTTGACAGAGTTCTCTCGTCTTGTTAGTTAAAATATATTTAGAAGTCTAGACTTTTTTCCAAGGAATATTCTAAACAAAACCATCCCAGTATGACATGACATGAGGTACAGTGACCGTTAGTTCTTGAAAAGTGTCCTAACTTTTTTATTATTGTGATGAGCCACGACAAAACTCCACCATTCAAAACACTCACCAGTCATCAGCGCGGATGACACTTCCTCCGTGTGTTAGTGCTGCTGTGGACATTTTACACTACGGGTATTAACTATTGAATATTAATGTAAAGAAACTGATGGCATTATAAAACATATAACTTAATGTATGGAATACATTTTATAATGGCATCAGTTTCATTTTAATAAATAAAAACAAAATGTGATTGAATTATTTAACAGGTTCTTACAGATTACTAGCCCATGTCATCAATAATATATATTCACTGGATTGGAATCATACTGAACATGGCTAAATACCCGTGCAGTGAACTTCACAGGGATCTTCAAACCAATCGGAACGCACCCTGTTACTTCTACTGCACTTGTTTTAACCCAAATTAATCATGCGACCAGCAGGGGAAAATAATATATACATTATATTATACTATAATATACATTATCAATAATAACTGTAACAAATTATATACATTTTCATAGCCCACAGTCATTTATTAAATTATAGAAAGCCTTCCTCACATTTATTTCTCTTTGCTCCAAGATCTATCCCAGTAGCACAAGGAAAGTGACACAAGGCAAAATGTTGTGATTGTGCTATGTAGTGCACACAAGCAAAAGACACATAACACACATGAAGGATGACTGATGCTGCTAATAGTACAGTGCTTGGCAACAGGAATTACATATAATAAATAATAAATAAAATAAAGAAGCTATTGAAGGTTAATAAATAAATAAATAAATAAATAATGCAAAACACCCAAAAGGATCTCCTCCAAAGCTTTCCTTTTATTTTCTCCTCAGTGTTTAATATTGGTTGGAATCCTATTATTATATTACAGCCCTCTTGCATTCTTGTCTCTTTACTGCATCTTTCCTTCTATATATTGTTGATTAAATATAATTTAAATGTAGTAATACACTTTTTTTTCTAGTTTACCTATTTCTAGAATACTTTTACATCCCCACTTACTTGTTGCTTGGTTATCTCTGTTGTTGCTTGATTGTCTCTGTTTCTGTATCAGTATATTTCCTACATGATACAGTAACATGCTCTGTAGTTTCTTTTTCATGTACACTCCATGCACACAGACCCTCAGGCAGGATTGAACTGGACCCTGAAGGTGCAAGGCAACAGTACGAAGCACTAAGCACTACTGTGCCATCCCCTTGAGTGTGTGAATAGTGTTTATATAGCGACTCCTGGTGTTTTAGTGTTTTGAACTACATGTTCCTACATTTAAACCTAGAACATACGTCTGGTTGATGTCAAACCAATATACAGTATGAAGTTAATTTTGCACAATGTAGCACGGAAAGCATCTGCTAATTGACAATATACATTTAATCAAAAATGTTCACCAGATATTGTTTGGATGATGAATCCAAGCTAATGCAATCCAAGTAAAAAAATACTGGCACATGAAAAGGGTTTCCTAATTTTTTTTTTCACCCGTTTCCACATCCACTCTACACCACTGCCCACAACTGTGAAACTAGAAAAATTGTTCAGTCACTTTGGGTGTCTTGTACAGCTAGTCCTCTATAAAGAACTCCAACTTGCATTACAAAAAATTACTCATCAAGTGCAGCTCATCAAAGCAAGATCATATCATCCAGCAATGAATAGACTTGCTGAAAGTTTTGTTCAGAACATGAAACATGCATTGAAAACATCACAAGGGCAGGAAACA
Organism: Clarias magur; assembly: GCA_013621035.1. Lineage (NCBI taxonomy): Eukaryota > Metazoa > Chordata > Actinopteri > Siluriformes > Clariidae > Clarias > Clarias magur. The sequence goes on along the minus strand of QNUK01000346.1, from coordinate 333,828 downwards.
TTACATCAGATATTACTTTACATTCTACTAAACTACCACAACAGTCCACATTCAATTACAGGTTGTCCCCTACTTACGAATGAGTTCCGTTCCAGGAGCACAGAATAATTTCATACATTTACTTACATATTGAAATTATTGTATATAATTGGGATTACCTGTATAAAGGTCTGCCCACCATGTTTGGCCTCCTGAAACCCACATCGGTAAAGGATACTGTTTAACAACAGAATAAAAAACAACAGGCCAAAGACATATGATGCTTTGAACTAAATGCTTTGATCTAAATTATCTAAATATTATTTATGCAAAGAACAACAGGCCAAAGACAAATTCTTTATACCAGGAGAATCTCTGTTGGCAAGGAACTACCATTGTGAACCTAACTGGGTTCCTGCCACTGTTATTGCACAGACTGGAGCAGTTGCTTATTCAGTCCAGACAGCCAGTAATGTATAGAGGAGACATGTTGATCAGCTTTTACAGACCCTGTAAAAACAGCAATTTTCTGAACCAACATAACATTTGTTGACTGTCCAACACCAGCACCAACCATCATTCATATTGCTATACAGGTGACAAAGAAATTGTCAGTATATAACAGTTTCCATGTTAATGTCTAATAAAATATACTGTATTTATATAAAACAAAAATTCTGGACCATTCTTATATTTTTACCATATAACTTCAGGATATTCATGATGTAAGAATGTTGGGCTTATTACACTCCCTCATGGTGTCCTGTTTTCTCTCATGTACTTATTTGACATTTCTGTTTCTATTCTGACCTGTATTGAGCTACATCTCTTTCCAGTTTATGCAGCTTGATTAGGAGGCTTTTCCTTCAAAATGTCACAGGCTTTTACTACATTAAGGAATATTAAGGAATAGTACCCTCACTGTTTATTTATTTATGATTTCTAAGTGGTCTCTACTTCATGTCTCTACATTCTAGTATATAAACCAGCCTTTTATTTACCTTTGTATCCATTAGTTTGCATATATTTGATGTTAGTGCTACTGATCGATAGTGTTCTGGTTTGCTGACTTCTTTATCTGGTTTCCTTATTGGTATTATCACTGCCTCTTTCCAGGTGTCTAGCAATGTGCCCTCTTGCCACGCCTTATTGTATAATTTCAGGAGCTTGCCAATTGGCTATTAAACTGATTGCTTTTCATTGAAGAACTTTATAGCATTTATGCCATCACCTACCCATTAATGGCTCCTGGTCTGCTTGCCCACTAAATTGATCTCATAACTCTTCCCATTTTAACCTATTCATATCTAGGTGGTGGACTGCTGTTGTAACTATAACCTGTATTCTTTCTATTTTGGATTTTATTTCAGCCATTGCCATGTATAACTCTTGCTATGAATTTCACTAGTTCCCTCTCCTTTGGACAGGATTAAAAGTTCACTTGCAGTATCCCAAGTTTTGTGTGTGTGTGTGTGTGTGTGTGTGTGTTTGTTGTCTTTGCAAGAGCTTACCTCTTACCTGTTTTTTTTTCTTCCATGATCCCGTGAAATCACATGAAATATTAGTGTGCAAATTATTTTCACCACACAGTGAACTGCTCATGAGGTACCAGGTATCGTGACCTCCCTGATCCATCCTGATGCCCTTCTTATGTTTGGGTTCTCCTCTACTTCCGCTGCTGAGGAAGGTCTACTGGGTAAGATTAAAGCTTACTATGAGCTTACTGTGGATGTACTTCTTTTAATTGATTGATTCTTCTTCTTCTTCCTTGTCTTTCGGCTGTTCCCTTTCAGGAGTCGCCACAGCGAATCATCTGCCCCCATCCCACCCTATCCTCTGCATCTTTTGCTCTCACACAAACTAACTTCATGTCCTCTCTCACTGTATCTATAAATCTCTTCTTTGGTCTTCCTCTAGACCTCTTGCCTGCCAGTTTAAACTTCAACATCCTTCTACCGATGTACAGTGGAACCTCGGAATGCAAGTAACGCGGTTTGCAAAGGAAGAAGGGAGGAGAGTGTGAAAATATAGTAAAAGGAAAAAGACGTTGGGTTGCAAAAGGAAGGAAAATGAAGCATAAAGCATAGAAGAATCAGAAAGTGAGGAGAGGGAGGGAGGAAAGGTGTCCTACATGTAGTAGTAATATTTGAAGGAGAGGAATGGGTTACAAATGTAATACAATACAAATGACAAAAAATATAAGAGGACAAGTGGAGAAGTGAAATATAAAGGATGCATGAGTATAAGGACATGGTAATCTATGGTAATCTACCAAAGTGGATTTAGGAGAGAAAAACTGAGGATTGCATTTTTTTTTATGTTAAGAAGGCAAATTATATGTTATGGAAAGGGGAAATGCAATCAAGCTGCATGTAATGGGAATTGGAGGGAACATGTTTATTTGGATTATGGATGTTCTGGATGAAAAAACAGCCCAGGTGAAAAAACAACAATTTAAAGTATAAAATGGTACTCCACATGGGAGTGTGTTAAGCCCAATAATTTTACCGTAATGATAAATGATATCTATGATAATACTCCAAGTAGTATAGGGCAATCTTTGTTTGCAGATAATGGAGCAGTGTGGAAAAGAGAAAAAAATGTAAAACACATAACTCACAAACTGCAAAAAGCAATTAAACATGTGGATGATTGGAGTGCAAGCTGGGGATTTAAGTATTTAGTGAAAAAAACAATGGTTATGCCATTTAGAAGAAAGAAAATCTGAAATTGTTAAGTTACTATGTATGGGGAAAAACTGCTTCGTGGGAGTACTGTTTGTTTTAAAATTAACTTGGAAGAAGGGAATAAATGTCATGGAGTGTTTAGCAGGGTTAGACTGGGGAGCTAGATTTGGCACACTGAAGAAAATACATGTGGCACTAATACTGTAAGATCAAAGTCTGACTATGGATGTATTGTCTATGGATCACCAGCAAAAACTGTGCTAGCAGGGTTAAGAACATATACAGTCACAGCATTAGTTGACAATTGTATTTGTACAAAGAATGTATGCATCTGTTTATTTCTATTAGTTATTTCAGGTACTTTAAACACACTGTTGGGTTGCTCATGCTGGGTCAAATGAGGTGTAGTGGGTCATTTACAAATGAACACCTGATTGGGTTATTTTGATCCAACAACTGGTTTATTCTTTATTTTCTGGTTTCTACAAACGGCAGCCTGCAAAATGTTCGAAATGTTACTGTTATTGTGTCACAAAGTGTAGCTTTAAGCTTTGTTTAGGTGAGAATGTATGTGTATACAGCTCAAAACCTCCATTTGCTATTGAAGATAGTGCCTATTTAAAAAATTGGCCCAGCGATTTCAAAGATTTGAGCTCCTGGCAATCTGTGGCACTCTGTGCTCAAACAGCCGCCCAATGCAGCCTCATCTCAGAAATACCATAATCATAATACCAAATACCAAGTATAATACCAAATCAGTAGAAGAGACATCAGTCAGTTTTCAGAAGTTCTTTCTGAACTTCTGGGGCTGCATTAGGCGGCTACATGAGCACAAAGCGCAACAGGATTGCCTCAAATCTCCGAAATCGTTGGGGCAATTTTTTAAATAGACACTATCTTCAACAGCAGAGTACCACTATCCCCGAACTCTACTCCCACTTCAAAGACGTCTTCTGTCCTTGGCAAGCCACACAGCTGCCACCTCATCGGCCATGGGACTGCACCATCGACCTCCTTCCTGGTGAACCAGTGCCCAAAGGAAAAATCTACTCACTATCCATTCCTGAACAGAAAGCCATAGAAGAGTACACTGAGGAGGCTCTACACCATGGTTACATTCATCCATCTACCTCCCCTGCTGCTTCCAGCTTCTTCTTTGTGGCTAAAAAAAAGATGGGGGCCTTCGCCCCTGTATTGACTACCGTGCCCTAAATAAAATTACAGTCAAGTTCAGTTATCCTCTTCCTCTTGTCCCAATTGCCTTGGAACAACTGAGAGGATCACAAATTTTTACGAAGCTGGATCTCCAGTGTGCCTACAACCTTATCAGAGTAAAAGAGGGGGTGGAGTGAAAAACCGGGTTATCTCATCTGTGGTGATGGTGGAGCTAGTGAACGAGTGTAGACCAACAGATGACACATAAAATACGGAGAGGACGCTGGACAGTAGATGAGATATAGGAGCAGGGAACGAGATGAGACGAGGCCAGACGAGGAGCAAAGTTTGACGATGTGTGTAGCCAAGTCTGTATTACATGAGTGAGGTCAGATGCTGAGTGAGGGGAAGTGCAGTGTATATAAGGTGTGGTGTTAATGTGATCCAGGTGTGTGCTCAGAACTCGGTAACTGGGAACGCAGATTGAGCCTGGTGTTTCCGTGACACAGGGCCTCTTATTCCTATTTATTTTAGGTTGTTGTTTTAATGTTAGTGTATGTTTTTCACAATGTCAGACAGCATTCAAATGCTTCCTCACCAGGTGTGAATCAGCTGTTCTCACATATACAGTCAGAGAAACTAAAATGCATAAAATACATTCATTAGCCCCAGAGTGTTTTTTTTTGTCACTTTGCTTTAGAAAAAGTTAATTTTTTAATGAATAGAAACAAAAAAAGAACAATATTAAAAAGATGCTGTGTTTAATTACATTAAAACAATGTTTGTCTATATTAATGTATTTGAATAAATAGCCTAGTATGAATTTTTAAGGGGTTGAATGTTTTATTTATGATGGTAAATTATCACATTTATGTGGATTCCAGCTAACATGGCTATTCAGGGAAAAAAAATGGGTGGAAAAACTGGCAAAAGAGAAGTGACAGATGTTAACATTAAACTATCAAAGTCAGACGAGAAAAGCACAGTATAGAAAAGGACAAAGCGACAATGGCAACAGCAGTGAGACAGTGCAGTAAAAGGCAGTAATGCAACTGTCATGGATAACCACTAGAGGACGGCATGCGCCCAGAGACTCCTTATGGTGTCCTGTTGTATTTTCTGTTTGTTTGAACTCCATTTCCCAGAATGCACCTCAGTCAGGTTATAGGAGCGCTCACCTGAATCGAGGTAGCTCATTAGTTTATGTATAAATCGACATGTGTTCAGTTAATCGGGGTCTTGCACCTGTTCTGTTATGTTTGATTATAGGGTTATCGTGAAACAACATGGACACTCGGTTACTACAAAGATGTAGTATTGTATTTGTATTATTAGAGCTTTCCAACTTATGGTCACTCAAATTTACTAAGTTATTTTTTAAGTGAGGTGAGGGTGATTATGCTTCTTTTGCCCATTTCAGAGGCCAGGAAGACATTTTAATGAATCTCTCAGACACTGCAGTTGCACCGAAGTGAGGGACCAAAATCTGCATTCAGTTTCAGTTATAACAAATGCAATACAGTTACTCATATTAAGTGTTAAGAGGTGCGGATTGGAGAGCTATACCATGAGATGTAATATTTATAAGCTCTGGAAATGAGATGTAATATTTATAAGCTCTGGAATCTAAAAATAAACTTATGATCCTCTCGGGGCCTATGCCCTTAACGAGGATTTATACCAGTGTCTCAAACCGATTGCTTAACCTAGATTGCGCACTCGCTCTCGATAATGCTGGCTGCTTTGAAGACTGAGACTGGGTCTTTTATCTGTCTAACTTTACCGGTGCAACATAAATGATTACACAAAGTGCAGCGGTATCAGGTATTCAGTGTGATTGCCTTGCGGCGGCGTTGACTGGCAACCCTGCATCTAGATGACCGTGCCTCTGCCCGAGTGCAGAGTATTTTTGCGTGGTTCTGACCCTCGTGAAACCCACATCATTACATGAAATAATTAAAATATATTTCAAAGGTTTTTCTCTATGTATGTAATTAGGTGTTACTTGGTGTCGTGCATAACCCCTAGTGGGCGTCTGGTACTAAGAGAATGTGTTTTGTTTGGCCTCAGTTTCCAGTCATCACCTCAGTCAGGTGATGACCCCACTTTCATGACAGAATGGGAAACCGTTATAGTGGCATAGCTGAGGGGTCCCCCCCAAATATATATTTTTTATGGGCAGTGACGACTCCCCGGCGAGCTGAATTAGTGGGGGGTCGGCTCGCTATCTGGCGTGACATCCTGGAGCATGTGGGAGCAAGAGGAGTGAGATCCCGTGGAGCGTCCCAAACGGAGAATGGAGGATGTGAACGAGCACGACGGAGCTCGGTGTGACGTGGCTCCCCGCACCGACCATGAGGTATGGACCAGGAGGTGTAGGCATGGCCAGTGACCAGGATGAGGAGGAACCGCGGACCAAGTATCATCAGTCATCTTATCGGAGGCAAATATAGGCAATCCAGCAGCAAGCAGAGGAGCTTGCCTTAATGATATCCATCTCCCGCACTGCGCAAGCCTGGGAGTATGTGCAGGAGCAGCTGGAGGAGGTGGCATCTCTTGAGGAGTGGCTCACCCAGCTAGGGAAGGAGGAAGAGGGAAGGCTGATCCGCCCGTAACCTAAGTGTAGGCCCAGTATGCCCAGAGAACTCTGCACCGCCCGAAAAACAGCTGACACTGCCGCCCGGCCTCTTTGACCCAGTGCTCACTCCACTGCTCGGCCTCGACGACCCAGTGCTCACTCCGCCGCCCAGTTTTAAAGACCTCATCTCTGCCACGTCTCCTGAGTAGAGAGATATCTTCTTTACTTCACCACCCTGCCCAAGGACCCAAGGAACTTACCCCAAGGAACCAGCTTGCTGTCGGGAAGCCTGACACAGGACCATGGGGAGGGTGACCTGGACTTCTGGTGGGACTTCTGGCCTAACCCCTAGAGGGCGCCTTGTGCCCAGAGACTATGTTTTGTCAGATGATGGGACCTCTCACCTTAGTGGTTGTCTTGTATCTGTGTTGGTTAACTGTTTTTTTTATACTGTGGATTCAGTCTGTTTGGTTTTTTGTTGTTCTGATGAGTTATCCTGATTTGGATTTGTTCAGTTATGCTATTCATTTATATTTTGCTAGAGCTTCATGTTTAGTTTGTTTCTGTTTTCTTTATACTATAAAAAAAAAGTCTTTACCTCTGCGCTTATGCCTCGCCTGCAACCCCACTACCGTGACACTTGGTATATTATTGTATTTTTATTATAATTTAATGCCTAACCATATTAAGGTTTCAACAAGTACATTGACCATCTTTTTTATAATTCAAAATGTTTTGCAAAACTCAAAAAAAAAAAAAATCCCTAATTTGCTGCCACTCACTATAAAAACATGAACACAAAGAATTACATGAACAAAAAGTTGTTGTTTTATATATTAGAACTCAAACAACATATTATTGATACTAAATTGCAAATTTACATGGCCATAAATTGTAGGCTGATTTAAACTGTGGTAGGTAGTATTATAGCAATTTGCAAAATCATTTATAATCCACAATGATGTAACAAAAACTATTTTAACAATATTTGTGCCTTTTATGGATTCCATGTACAGTACAGTACAGTACAAGAAACCATGCACAAAATATATCCTATTCGTTTACAGAGTTGGGTAGTAACAAGTTAAATTTACTCCATTACATTTACTTAAGTAACCTTTTGAAAAAAAAAAGTATTTCTATGAGTAGTGTTACTGCACCATACTTTTTGATTTTACTTGAGTAGATTTGTGAAGAAGAAATGCTACTCTTCTTCTGCTACAGTTGACTACACTCAACTTGTTCCTTTTCTAACATTTATTCTACACTTTAGATATTCTTTATTTTTGCCAGAGAAATGCAGCCGGTGGATCTACCACATGACTATGTTTCACCAAACAGATGAGCAATAATAATCACATGACTCCATTTGACCAATCAGCAGCAGTAACAATAACCAGATGTAGTCACATGACCTCACACAAATTTGCTGCATAGAGAGAAAATATTCAGCTGTGGTAGACAGCGAATGAAAACATAAAAATGCAAAACTTCATAATGCGGTGTCTTCTCTGTCTGCCAAAACAGACAGAGATTTCAGCATATAAACCTGATGAAACGTTGTGGTTTGGTTAGCTTTTTTAGTTAATGTTGCAATGTTAACATATACATACGTGGACAAAATTGTTGGTACCCTTCGGTCAATGAAAGAAAAACTCACAATGGTCACAGAAATATCTTTAACCTGACAAAAGTAATAATAAATAAGAATTCTGTGAATGTTAACCAATGAAAGTCAGACATTGCTTTTCAACCATGCTTCAATGGAATTATAAAAAAAAATGAACACATGGAACAGGCCTGGACAAAAATGATGGTACCCCTAACTTAATAGTTTGTTGCACAACCTTTTGAGGCAATCACTGCAATCAAACGATTCCTGTAACTGTCAATGAGACTTCTGCACCTCTCTGCAGGTATTTTGGCCCACTCCTCATGAGCAAGCTGCTCCAGTTGTTTCCAGTTTGAAGGGTGCCTTTTCCAGACAGCATGATTCAGCTCCTTCCAAAGATGCTCAATAGGATTGAGGTCAGGGCTCATAGAAGGCCACTTTAGAATAGTCCAATGTTTTCCTCTTAGCCATTCTTGGGTGTGTTTAGCTGTGTGTTTTTGGTCATTGTCCTGTTGCAAGACCCACGACCCATGACTTCATGCTCAAGGAACATCAGTGCCAAATCGCACCATCTGTCGTTGTTTGAGCCAAAGTGGACTACATGGGAGACGACCAAGGAGGACACCATTGTTGAAAACAAATCATAAAAAAGCCAGACTGGAATATGCCATGTCGAATATACATGTTGACAAGCCACAAAGCTTCTGGGAGAATGTCCTATGGACAGATGAGACAAAAATGGAAGTTTTTGCCAAGGCACATCAGCTCTATGTTCACAGACGAAAAAATGAAGCATATCAAGAAAAAAGAGAAAAGACAATTAATTACTTTATGAAATGAAGGTCAGTCAATCTGAAAAATCTCAAAAAGATGATCAAGAAGATCCCTAAGTGCGGTCAACAAAACCATCAAACGGTATGATGAAACTGTCTCTCATGAGGACTGTCCTAGGAAGGAAGACCAAGTGCTACCTCTGTTACAGAGGATAAGTTTAATAGAAAGGCCAGCCTTGAAAATGTACAGACTTTACTAAATTTTTTGCTGCCCTTTTTTAAATGTAATTTGCATAGTATATTATATGAACATAACCATAAGGTCATGATCATAGCCATTAGAGACCACATCTAAACCGTCACAACAGCAGCTAGAAAATAAATCACAGGTTCACAAATGATTAAATATACACTGTTATATATATACTGGAGAGGTGCGGGCAAAGATCTTCAGTCTGGAGATGCTGGAGTTCTTCTTTAATGTTGTTTGCTGGTTATGGGTAACAATGTTTCTTCTTTGATGTCTAACATCTTGAATGACAATAAACCTAACCTAACCTGACCTAAACTAATATATTTTTTCATAATTGTATATGTACTAATTACTGTAATTTACTTTTGTTTAAAAAGGTGCTATATAAATAAAGTTTGATTAGATTTTTATTTGCTATTGTGAAACTGACCCACATGGGGAAAAAAAAAAAAACATTTTACTTTTTTTTTAAACCAACACAACGTAGACCTACTGTAAAATTGTATAGTAATAGGTAACATGTAATAGGATGTTCTAGAACGTATAACATAAAACACAAACATAAAAGCATCCCACTCCATTGTCAAAAAGTAAAAGCTGTACTAGCATCATAGTTCTATCTGTTACTTCTACCTTCCAGATCTGCATCTTAATCCAAAAAAATATAAAATCCTAATTGCTCCCTTCTTTAGTTTCATTATTCTAATAATAATAATTTAAAAAGCACTGCAGAATTTAATTTAAGCACACAAGGAGATGCATGTTTGCTTAGGCATGGAGCAAGACCATTAAGTACTTTATACACTTCATAAATCAGCATCAGGTGTACCCCAGTGTACTGCAGTGATTAATAGGATTTAGCTGGCAAAGAATTATTTGACCTTAACTTATGCAGTGAGTAGCTTCTCATTTTTAAAGAATTATGTCAGAAAACATATCCTGTGGTTGTGGCAAAGATTTTTTTCAGAAGGGTAAAATAATAAGCCTATATTAAGCAAAGAAAACAACTAAGGAGATTGTTGAAACTACTGCCCAACACATTATTAAAATCTGGAAGGATAATGGTGAACCATCATCTTCAAGGAAGCAACAAATCCCAGCATGATGGAAGATAATTTAAACATGTAGTAAACAATAGTGAAAGTAAGAGCAGTTTCACATTCAGAATGCAGAATAAATGTGGATTATTGGGAAAAGGTCATATAATCTGCATGAGTCTAGATTTACCCTATTCCAGAGTGATGGGTGCATCAGGGAAGTGATACACCCCTCATGCTCACCATACTAGCCTGTGGGGCTATGATCAAGGGTTGCTTCTGTTGGCCAGGTCTAGGCTCAGAATTGTTATGTGCTCAAAAACGATTTCAGCTGAAAACCTGAATATAATTAATTATAATTTTTCATCAATTTATTTTTTCTTCCCTGATGGCACGGGCATATTCTAAGATGACAATGCCAGAATTAATTAATCAGGCTCAAATTGTGAAAGAGAGCATGAGACAGGGAGCATGATGCATAATTTTCACACATTTATTAGCCATCAGAGTCCAGAATATAACCTCATTGAGAATCCTTGGGATGGAAATAAATATTCGCCTGATGGAAATAAATATTGTGACATTCCATAAGTTTATTGAAATTAAGAAGTGCATGCTGCAATCAAAGCAAAATGTGGTCCCATGGCAATGTATGTTAATATTATTAAACTATAATCAATGTAAATGGCTTAAGGGAGCAGAGTAGTAGGATGTTCTAGAACTTAACACAAACAGGGACAATACTGACAATATTAACACAAACAGGGACAATATTGTCAAACTATACCATTTGGATTGTACAAAAAATCCAAATGGTCAAAACAAGAAACATGAACTATGGGTATGAGGCAAGAAATGTATGGACTATAAGTGAGACTGTAGCACATATTGCCGTAAACAACAGCAGCATGAACACCGGCTTGACAGTGAGTTACATGCAGAGAAATTAGAATTTGAACTGAGGTGCTAACTAAGCATACTGAGATACAGTTGAGAGTGATTAGGAGACCAGTTCATGTGATATGCAGGGACTGACGTGTAGTGTCATTACCTAGTTCTGCACCTTGCAGAAGTGAAAATTCCCTATTACTATCTACTGTCTTACCAATGTAATAACCGATGCACTATACCTGTACAATGCTTGAGAAATCCTCAGGTCTGAATTTGTCCATAAACTGAGTTAAATTTCTCAAAATACTGGCTGCTCTGATTGCGGATCATTCTTCTTCCATGTGGTTCCTTTGGATAAACAAATGTTTTACAGTGTTACAGGGTTACAGTAACTGTCTTGGGTAAAGTTTTCATTTCTGTTAAAGTTTTGGTTTTTCAGCTGCTGACTTTGACAAAATATATTCTTTTCCACTAAACTATAATTTTTTTATTATTGTTGTAGCACAGCTCACAACTTGAGGGATCTACATGAGGAGTCTATATATTACTACTACTACTACTACTACTACTAATAATAATAATAATAACAAAGGTGTGTGTATAATATGTATTTGTAGAACTCACATGTTCATCCACTATATGATCAGATCCTTCTTTCTTTTTGCATTTCCTGTGTGAAAAAAATTATGTTAGCTTTCATGATGTGGATTGTGTTCGTAAATCCTCTAGTAGAATGAACACATGTATATGTTGAACAAAATTAGTTAAGCTCTTCTTGCCTATAAAGCTACTTGTTTATTATACACATATATTTGCAGATACTCCAACAGCAACATGGAAATGAAAATTGTGACATTCCATAAGCTTATTTAAATTACGGAATGCATGCTGCAATGAAAGCAAAAGGTCGTCCCATGGCAATGTACTGTATGTCAATATGTTATCAAATATAGATGTAAATGGCTTATGGGAGAAGAGTAGTAGGAATAAAAAAGGGACAATATTGCCAAACTATTTCTTAAACCCCATTTCTGACATGGTTCAAATCGGAATGTACTCATTCCATAAAAATCGTTCAGGAAATTGTACTAGATCAGCCATAGTAGGTGTTATTTTATCACGTTCAACCTGGAAAAAGTCTGAATGGAGAATATATGCATTTCTGTCCACTTTTTTTAGGTTACACCAATAACTAATTGGTTCCTTTAATAAAGAAAAGCTCATTTCTTTTCTGAATTACCTGCATAATTGACTTGTGCCCGACCATTGCTGTTGTGTGGGATAACTACCACTTTGCCGCAGGCATAGAATGGTTTGCTGAACATCCTAAAATGTCAGTCCTAGTCTTACCTCAATACTCTCCTTACCTAAACTCTATAGAGAAGTTTTCCTTACGTGGTGTTTTAGGGTTTATGACCATCATTCACATGACCATGTCTTTACTGGATGACGTGAATTCAGACTATGTGATAACAATCTCCTTTTGATAATAACTTATGGTCAAATGCAGGATAGAGGGAGGATGACATCCCTTACAATACCATACGGTATTGTGATTACACCATACTTTTTGTTTATTTATTTGTTTGTTTGTTTTGTTTTTGGTAATTATTACCACATTGCAGCGCTGGTGTTACAGGAAGTAGTTTTTTAAAGCCTTCTTTTAACAAGTAACTATGTGCAAATATCCAGTATGAGTATAAACAGAGATACCCTAGGTAAGATATTACTCCAATAAAAGTCCTCCATTTACATTTCTACTACAAACGTACTGTATGGTAGAAATCACCCTTCAGATGTATGAAAAGTGAAGTACTATGATTTATTGCATTTAATTTCATTGTATTATAAATTAATATAGTTGACAATGTTTCCCATTAACATTTTCTTAAATATTAACAACAGGGAGATCTGAGTGGCTGTGAAGTAACATATGAGAACATGTAAAGATTCATTTAAATATTATGTAATATGTAATATCTTTGTGCATGACTTCGACTAGAAATAAAATCCAAAACATTCTAACAAAATATTCAAGATATCTGTTCGCCATCTTTTGATAAATGAATCTCAATGTTACAAGTTTGGAGTGTAATAAATTTACAGAGATACTAGCTTGTTTGCTAATTTAGTAAAGGTTATGATCACAACCAGTGGAAGCTGAATTTGTGGAAATATCAGTCTCAGTTTATTAAAGTAGTACTCCACTCCAGCTTCTAGCTGTTTTAGGATCAACAGCCGCTTGCAACATTAGTTACTGTACAAAACACTTTTATTTTTACCAAAGATATTAGTCAAAGTGTGAACATTAAATGTTTATCATTTCACAATATGAGAATATTCAACTGATAATCTTGGAGCAGATTATAGTGGAAAAGATAGTAAGCAAATGGAAATAGATAAAACTTCAAGTGATTACTGGTTTAAGCCCCCACACTGCTTTTTTCATATTGGCTTGTGGTGTAGTAATTCTACAGTAGTTAGTAGTAATTAGTTGTAATTCTAGTAGTAATTCTATGTAATTTAATTTTCTTAGCTATGGTCATGCACATGACCTAATCATGCGAATAGTGTATTTATTTTAAACATGTATACCATAACTGATTTTACTGTTGCTAGCAAACTTTAGATGTCTGTTTAGAATAGGACTACTAGCACAAAATGGGCTTAACACAACATTTTAACTCAGATTAATGGGAGAATTCTTGTGAGAAGAACTCTTACAATAAGGTAGCAATTAGGCAAACGAAAAAGGTATACTAAAATAAGGGACTCTTTCTTGTATTTCACAACTTCCATAAGAAATATTGAGATTAGGCCATGTGTGGGGAGTTTGGGTCAGGAATATCCCTGGTCATAGATACTGCTAAAAAGGTGCCAAATCAGGCAATGATTTTTCCCACTCATGAGTAAAAAGGAATGACTTAAGTTGGATAAAGTAATGTAGTAGAAAGTGTCAGACCAGCTCCTTTTAAGACATGTATTAAGTGTTTTGATCGCTTGAATAAGTATTGGAGGTGGGATTAAATGTATTACTGGAGTCTTCAAGAAGAATTGTGAAAATGTTTTTTTTTTTGTATTGACTGATGCATGTTAGCAAAAAAAAAATGTAAATAATCCAATTGTATGTCACGGTCACTCACCTGTGAATAGCCACAACACCGAAGATAATGACAAAAATCGTGACAGCTCCTGTGACCGAAGGACCTATGCACCATATTAATGTTGCCTTTTCACCCTCTGTATTTTAAAAAAGAGAAAAAAATCAGATAAAAATAGTTAATATCCCAAGAGATCATTTATACAATTATGAAATCAATTAGTTGCTTTTATACTGTCAATCATGTACAGTGGTGTAATTCATTAAAGCATGAAGAAAGAGGTCACAAGCTGTTGGTAATCTGCATGTCCTATACAGGACCAAAACTCTAATATCATTGCTGTGGTCAAAAGCAGCACTTGTGGTAAAAGTATTGTCAACCACAGCAAACCTATTCATCTATCTATAATTTACCGATATGCTGACACAAACACATATACACGTATACATACTACATACATATTCTGCATATTCTGTGCATTTCTGTGTATATATGTGTGTGCATTTCACTAAATTATGCAGTCAAATACTGTGTATTCTGTGTGTGTGTTGTGTGTGTATGTGTGTGAGAGACAGAGAAACAGAGAGAGTACAGAATTATTATTTTATAATTGAATTAAAATTAGATAAAAGAATAGATAACAAACTGAACCAATCATGCTTTTGTCAATTATCTACAATATGTAGCAGTCCAGAAGCTTGACAAAACATTCAATTTAACTTTATTTTAAAAAATCACATGTAGTCAGCAAGGTTTTAAATACAGTATCTTTAGGCAGCCTCACAGCTTATCAGCAAATGCGCTGTACTGTATACTTACTGTAGAAAACACAATCTTTTTACACCGAGAGTAAAGGCCAGATAAAAAAGTTAATTAAAACAAATTCTTATATTATTGTGGACAAATATAATGGTGGTTTATTATAGTTAAGGAGACAAGTTATGTTATCAGCAGAAAACCTCAACATCCAAAACATCAGAACCAAGCCACAGCCAATCCAGCCATTTCACAGGTTTTTCCCCGAATACCTTCTATGGTCAGTCTCCACTGCATGTCTAATGGAAAACATGAGTATAATCCTGCATCTGAAAGATGTATATCAGATATCTGTAGTTTTCTTGGATTTCGGGGGTCAACCTGCATCCTGCTTGATGTGTAGTTTGTCTCAGTTTGGTTTATAACTGGGCTGTAGATAAAAATAAATGTTCCATCTTTGCGCCAACCAATATCTTTATGTGCACCAGTCACAGTTCCATTGCAATGTAAAATAACAGTTTCCCCCTTAACAGCAGTTCTGTTCATCTGGTGTAGAATATTTCTCTCATATGACCTGGTAATATCTGCCATAATGAAACAAAAACGATATTTTTTATTCATATGTTTTATTAGTTACACTATTATTGTCATATTTATACTGAAAATCATTTCTATTATATGATATTGTTTTATGTAATTTAGTGTATTTAAAGTAGTTCATTAATTAAAAGTTTTTTATATTCATAATGTCATAGAAAATGCAATATTATTAATATTAGTATTATTGATAGTAGTAGTTTTTTTTCTTTCCAATGTATAAATTGTGTGAGTATTTAAAATTGTTTACCACTAAATATTAGACTAGCATGATAGCTTTTAATGATCTTTATATGGCTATGAAGTTGAACTGAATTTAATTTATACACCGTAAAAATAGAAACATTTGCTAGGTAAACTCTGTTGCAGAAACAGACCACTAATACACCAATGTGTTACAAAGGCAAACAGCAAAATTATACCAATATGAAGCCTTACCTCCACAAGTTAAAAGAATCACAATGGTGCAAAGTTCAAGATGCAAAGTCCTGGTGTGAAGATATGTCATATTGATACGAAGGTCCATGATGTTAAATTAAACTAATCATTTTAAATAATTTTGCTCTCATGCTCAGCCTTGAGACAGGTGAAGTATATGATGTGTGTGTAAGCACACTAGAGAAAGTAGTAAGAGGATGTGGGTTTGAGGAAACAGAACATCACAGAAAGCTGACTTGCAGTCCCCCCGCCTTTTTCCCACCAGAAAGTGATAAGATTGACAACAGTCAGAATGATTCTTTTATAATGTTTGTTGTGGTGAAGATCACACGCATTTTTTAAATATCAGTTTATTTTGCTTTGTGTGACAATGGATGAATTCATTGCATGAATATTTAACATTTAATGTTTAAAAAATTTGTGGGGAAAATTTGCTTTGTGGGGAAAAAAAACAAAAACAAAAAACTTTGTGGTGATGTCAGTCATTTTTGATAAGACATGAACCAGTAAAAAACAGATGCAGATGATGACAGATGATTAAACTATAAATGTAATTAAACACTTGATATGATCATTAAAACAAATATACATCAAATGTATATTTTATTGATATATGTATTATTTGAGCTTGGTGTAATGGTTGAACCACATCATAGTCTAAGTAGATTATTATACAAGTCAGAGGCTGACACTGAGCTCAGTGAGTGAGTACCATCACAGCGACACTTGAACTTCCTGTGCAAGTTTCTCACTATGAGCACATTTTCTCACTTTAATATTTATTTTTATCTCTTATGTATACTTTTGATTTAAAATATTTTAAATATACTTTGTTTTTTCCCTCTATCATTAATCATTAATAGTTTTTTTAAGACAACACAGTGTCTCCACATTTCAACTGATATCTAGATGAAGCCTTCTTTGGAAGCCAAAAATAATTCTCACTTCACAGTAACAGTTCAGAGGAAGAACTCTAGCATGCAAAACTGACTTGTTGGAAAAGTGACAAATTTAGACCTGACCTCAGAGACATTCAGTCTGTATATTAAGTAGACCTTTTTTTTCTAAAGTGGTTAAACCAGAGTTCTGTTTACTAGCCACTGTTCTGAATAAATGTACAAGAAGAAACACCGAAACATACTGTATGTGCAGTCTATGCCCTGCTATAAATCCCCTGCATGATAATCATTCAACATCATTGATGTTATGACTGATTGACTGTTCTTATAATAGAATTACATATCGTTCCTTAAACCATTGCAGTCATTGATTGGAAGAAGCTTGTGTTAGTAGAAACAAATATATTGTTTCTTAATTTACAATTGTCCATAATATTTTATCCTAGATTTTATGTTCATGTTGAGTTTATTGACTTTAAAAAGATCTAAAAAAGAATCATTAGAACATAGTTGAAAATTATATATATTTTTTACCTTCATAATTTATGTTTTGCAAATTCTTAAAAATGTGTAAGAATACAGACCAATTCGTTGTTTCTCTGACCATTGCCCTCCTTATTCTTTAACTATCAGTGGATGGCTTTGTCAAGCTTATGCTATATTCTTTTCATTTTTAAATAATTTATTATTAATTATTTTCATTTTTTATCATTTATTTATATATAATTATATATGTAATTTAATAAAAATGTGGTTCTGTGAGATTTAACAACTATTTTGTGGTAACCTGATCTGACCTAAAGAAATAGCAAATCTTAAGAAAATCCACAAACAGATTTATTTTAAAGTAATGAATCAATTAATAAAAAATTCAGTTCCATCAATTACAATAACAATCATAATTAAGCAATATCACAAGAGATATGCTGTTGCGCTGGTTATCAGCATGGCTATAATGTGAGGCACAATGGCGCAACCTTAATGCCGAAGGTTTCACACCGATTCTAATATCCACCACAACAGCACGCCCTTGAGTATGGTGTTGCTTTTATACAACGGTTCCACAAACAGCATTTATTCTCAACATATTCTGGTTTGATCCTCTTTACGTTTCTTTTTATATTTCCACTTATTCTGCTTTAGGATATCAGCTCTGTTAACTGTTAACTCTGAGTTCTGAAAGTAAATCCCTAATAGTGTTACATGGAAGGCTAGTACACTAGGGTGTATAGTCACCTGCTCAAAACAACAAGTAGTGTCCTTGAATAGGGATTACAAAGGGATTTGGGATTCAGCCTTGTGTTAGACGCTAGTTAACTTTTTACCTTGCCTTAGGCCTAAATAAAACATGGAGGAAATTAAAAATGACTTAGAAGAAATTATTAAGGAGACAAAGTGTTGTTTAACATGACATAACAGTATCAGTAACTTGTTAAAAGAGCGTCCATGTCTGGTTCTAAATATGGTGTTTGGGCAGGTAGCAGTAATAATTTACAGCATAGAACAAAATAGAACCACTGACTAAAAAATAAGTAAGAATAAGCAAATCATAATTCTACCAGTGTAGTTAAGGTATGAATCATATACAGATGATACTGATTGCACAGAAGAAGTCACTATTTTTCAATTTATCAGCTGTGCCATAGTGCAAAAAAAATCTCTCTCTTTTATTTTCGGGTGAGTAACTGTGTGGTTAGTACACACTGTAAGTAAAACCTGCTTGTTGAGAACACTGACAAACAGATCAGATCTTACACTCAAACCACTATACGTGTTCTCCAGTGACCTATTTTCTCTGCTAAATAGGTCAAAGATTCTATTATAAAGTTTTAACTCTTAGGGGTCGATCTTTGACGATGCCAATCACTCTTTTGCTCTTTGCTAATGCAGGTTTTTGTAAATTAAATTATATTGTATCAACACAAAAACTCCATTCACATGCAGTATTTATGTAAACGACTATTCAAATGTAAGTAAATGCTAATTTCTGTGTTGTTTTTGTGGGAGCGATGTGCTGATGTCTGTGTCCAACAGAACAACTTCGAAGGGCTTGCATGAAGAAACCAAAAAAAAAGTTACATTTTTTGACGTAAATATTTTTATATGTACGTAAGAATCTTCCCCCGAGGAAACGACTCATCTCATGAATCCACACGAAGCGCTTCAGTTTTTAAAAAATAATAATAATCATGCTTTTTTGTCCAGTGTTGAATAATTACTTGACCATGAATGGCTGGAATGCGGCTGTGAATTTATTACTGAAATAAAGCTGCTCACATTGCGCATGCTTACACGTTCCAAAATGCAGCATTTATTTAGAGAGTATATACTTGTTCTATGTCATTTTTCTGGGGTACTGATTTTAGATTTTGTCTGCTTTGCAAAAGATGCCCCTCTTTGTGATCTGAGTATATTATGATTAAAATAAATTTGCTCATATTGGCGCATATTCGCGGCATTATGATTGCTGGGTGAAAGTGCAAAGTGAAAGTTTGTGCTGAAGAGAGCAGCTTTATTTCACTCATAAAATACTCAGATCAGAAAAACAACACAATGCACGTTGTCTTTGAAAGGCTGAAATGTGGTTGTGAATAAGCCTTTTAGTGAACTTAAAATGTTTAAGTGAAAAAAAAGTTTAAAAATGTTAAAAGTGTGTGCACTTTCACTTTGCAGAGTTTTGATCAAAAGACAGATGAACAACGCAAGAGATGTGAAAAGATTTATCAATAAAAATGCACACATAATCCCCCGGAAATTCAACAAACACAAATAATTGAAAGATGTGAAAGATGACCACTTTTCAGACAAAAATAAATAATTGAAAATAAATTAATAAGCCATGTGCACAGTACTATGTATTACTGTTTCCAGATAAGGTCCAGATACACCATGACCCTGACCAGGATAAGGAGTGAGAATAGGATGATGTAGAAAAAATATATAACTCTGCCTTTTTTCCTTCTGATTGTGAAAGTATTGCACATTTGACAAGCTGGCACTTGATAATCATTGAGTTAGAGTCCTAAGAACTGAGAAATGTGTTTTGTCATTTGCCTTTTATACAGTCCCAGATTCTTTAATGTTTACTTCACAGACAGATAGCTCCTACATTTTCCTACTGATCAAAATGTATTAATTAATTAATTAATCTGTAAATCTTAGTGTACAGATTTGGTTAAGCATGTAAACTAAGTGATCATTAATAATGCACTGTATTAAATATACAAATATACTTTGGGTGCTACAGTACTTCCTGTAAAAAGGGCTTATATAAAGTAAGGTTTCTAGCACATTTTCACAAAAATCAATCTGGATCATTACATTTTAAAAGGTAAAATGAACAGCCAGACCAACACAACCTACACCTTAAATGATGTGGCTGTTATGTATATCAATGACAAGCTTCTGAGTAACTGCAATTCTTACCACATCCTGAAGACATTTTCACACATGTTTTTTCAGGGCTAAGTGATAAACGTCTGGTCAAGCTTTTGTTTAGCATAAATATCTGACTTAGAACCTGAAATTAACATAGGTCTTGTTTTCGTCCAAAGTACTAAAGAAGCTAGTGTTTTTTTAACTTCATTATATAGTGTACACTTTAACAATTACAGTTAGCATTCTTCTCTTTGTATATTATTGCACTCTTCTCTGTTTTGGTAAGCTATGTTTTCTTAGAATTGTTTCTTCTTGGTAACTTTGGACGATTGTACTTGA
Organism: Clarias magur; assembly: GCA_013621035.1. Taxonomy (NCBI): domain Eukaryota; kingdom Metazoa; phylum Chordata; class Actinopteri; order Siluriformes; family Clariidae; genus Clarias; species Clarias magur. Next base: position 313,355 of record QNUK01000346.1, on the reverse strand, counting down.
TACAACCAATATTAACATTATCCACTAGCATCACTTAGATATTTGGGATAGCCTTAACTTGGTACATATAATCATACAAAATGTTGTAAGGATCAGCTTTTCATTTTCACATGCTCCGTCTTGGTGGCATTTTTCCAAGTATTTGTGTCTAATTTTTCTTTATGCAAATGACACATGCCTTAGCATTTAATCTTTCACTCCCTTACCACTTGCTTTACATATAATATAATAATTTTGTTTATACAGTAAAGCCACACAAGTTTGTTCTGAAGCAAAAAAGGGGGCAAGATAATAAACACAATGCTAGTCTTGCTCAAATACTTCAGCCCCAAAGACACCACCATACAGTATGCAGATGGGCAGACAGTGACAGCTGATTTACAGCATGGTGCTAAACATTCAAGTACCACATGTATCTGTCTAGCCCAATTTATTCTTCTGTGTCGAGTTAACATGGGGCCTATGGCGTTGTGAGATTTTATCATTCTGTGTTGCTGTTGTGCTGCAATTACACCGCTAATTGGTGGTGGGGTTTCTTTGCCACTGTGCTGAGTCTGTTCTCTAATCTGTGTTAAGATTGTTTTGAAAAGCAGACGCGCTGAACTTTCTGAAACAGATGGACTGAACTGTGAATTTCAGATTTTTTCTTAAAGAAAGAAACAGTAATATTATATTGTTAAATTAACTAAATATAATGTAAAAACCTAATATTATGTTTTTAAAACACAATATAATATTAAAATTTTACATTTTTTACATTTTAGTAAATGTGGCAAGTATTTTTATGCTATTTGTTTTAACTGACATAAAAATCTTTGACTACCCAGAAAATATTGAACAATATTCCTGATTCTGCTCATCGCTCAAAGATGTACGAGCAATGAGGGGACCTGATTGTGGATCTGACCACTACCTCTTCTGTGTAAAGGTACAGTGGTGGCTACAGTGGGTCGAAGCCAAAGTGCCCTCCATCTGCCAAGAGGAACTGGGCATACCTGAGAAATTTGGCCATCAAAGAAGACTTCCAAATTGACAAACAGGTTTGCAGATGTTGATGCTGTTTTCCGGAAACATTCTCAAATTCACCAAGCCCCTGTACCCATTTATCAATCACCCGACATGGATCTTCAATGAATGCTTGGATCTGGTGGACCAATGGAAATGGGCCAAGCACCTCAATGTCGAGCAATACCATGTCCTCAACAGGCAAGTCAGGCAAAAGCTGAAGCCGAAAAGAGAAGCCTACTAGAACAAGGTCATATCAGAAGCTCAAGAGGATCAGTGGTAGAACCAAGTCCACTAAGCTGATGGCACAATCAACAATTGACACCTTACAGCGATGGAAGGAAAACCCTACACTACAAAAGCACTGGCTTTATAGAGCACAGGGCAGTGCAGAAGAGGTGCACAGGGCAATGCAGACCAGGTGAGACCAGTGGCGCTAAGCAAGTTGCGCTATGTGCACAGAGACATTCGGCTTTCTCCTTGTCTGGGGCAGAAGAGAGAAATATAAGTTTGTGTTTGGTAAGATCTTACTCACCAGATGGAACCCGTTTTAAAGGCCATGCTGACGCGGAGTGGCATGATTGTTAATCAGCCTCCAGCCCAGGTGAGTTCTGTTCTGTTCTGAGGGCCAGCATCTGCTGACAGAGCGCTTACCACTTGATGACATTCTGCAGACGTTTGCGCATACTGTGGAGCAGGAGGGCTGGCTGCAGTGGCTACAAGACCACACACAGTGACACAGACAGGGGCCCACATGAAGTATCCATAGAATTAAACAGATAAACATCTTCATGATGTTTTTGTAACCAAGATTTAAGTTAATAAAAAGTAATTATATGTCACTCACCAATATTAGATTCATTAACATTACTTTTATCTGTTCCATTATCTTTGCTGTTGTTAATAGGATGAACAAGATGAGAAGTAAACTTAGGAGCCCAGAACACGATTAACCTTTCCTTGCATTTTAATGCACCAATTTGAACTTTCTCTCCATTTTGCCACTTAACAGTTAGCTAGATTTTTTTATATGCACACACACCCCAGTGAAAAAAAATACACTTTAGTGTATTACAAATATATTGAAATATTCCATAGTACATTGCAAATATAGACAAATAAGTTGCACCACCAGTTAATAAAAAAAAGTATACAATTGTTATACTTTAACAAATTTTTGTTCTACGTATGTGGCAAGAACTGGCTGCTTGAGGAACTATTTGCAAAGAGCATAACCGGAGCAACCACGGGGGCATATAGGATAATATACAATAAGACCAACATGCTCACTGACTTGTAATTGTATCACCAGACTGCAAGGCAAACTCAAAGCACAAGAAGGGCAGGTTTAAACAGCCACCTTCACCAGTGGGAAAAACAAAAAACAAAAAACAAAACACTTTAGTGTATTACAAATATATTGAAATCTTCAATAGTACATTGCAAATATATTTTTAAAAGGTTTGTACAAAAAGTTGTACCATCAGTTAATATATAAAAAGTATACTTACATCATGCTTTTACCAAATTTTGGAATTAAACTTTAAACATACTTTAAAATAATTGTATCATAGTACGCTTTTCAAAAATATATTATAGGAAAATATACTTTAAGTGAAAGGTTGGTCTAATTTCCAAACTACACTTAATTAAACTTTGTTTTTCAATATATTTTTAGTATATATATTTTTTAAATATGCTTGAAATAATCATTGTACAAATGTACAGAAAGTATACATTAGAATACAAATTGTAATATACTGTAGTCTCAGTATATTTTCAGTTAAATTTAAATGTACTTATTCACATCTACTCATTAATGCTTATATTTAGTGCACTACTCTCTCTCGTGCGCGCTCTCTCAAACTCGTTTTTGTGCACCGAAACTCACTTTTGCGCGTTTAAAATTTATGTTTGCACTCTCTCTCTCTCTTCTACGCGCTCACTATCATAAAGCTGTACACTTGCACAAATAACCAGAGACTAGAATCGGCGCAACACTAACCAATCAAAAAACTGGAGGCGGGCACATTCGGACTGCTTTTTGATTGGTTCTTCCAGTTTTTCCGCTTCTGGTTTGAATTAACAAGTGGAAACTGCAGCATTGCGTGCGTTAGTTCGTATCGTTATTATTTTATTTTCATCGGCATAAGGTAAATTTTATGGTTTTTGTTGGATAATTTGTAATTAGGTACATAGTTTAAACTATGGAATGTATTGTTTAATGTGTTATTGCTAAATCTTGTGTACCTTCTCTGGTATATACCCTCTGGTATTATGCTCCGTAGCTCTCTGCCTGTTTTCAGTCTCTGTGTAACAGAATCAACACACCAGGTTTGAACTGATACTGTACTGTATATTCTAATACTGTGCGTGTATATTCTAATATTGTGCGTGTATATTTGAACACTGTATCTGTATATTCTAGTACTAATGTCTGTCTTTGTTCAGACAACAGTTTACATTTTAGTTTGTGAGACAACCTGACGTTGTGTTGAACACAAATAAACTATAGTAGTGCTTTATTGTAACCTTGTGCAAATTAAATCTGTTGAACTCATGAATAAAATCTGCCTCATTAATGTAATGTGATGTAGTGTGTTTCAAAAACATGTTAAAGTGTATAAAATGCATTCAGCATGTGTAAATTGTCCTAAAGACCTTTAGTGTGCTTGAAACATATTTGCAGTAGAGTATTATGGAAGACTGTGTGTACTGTATGATATAATAAAGTATATTTGTATTAACCACAAAGTGTACGTTTTAGTATTTGTAATTGGCCAGAAGTATAACAGCATGTTACTGCTGCAATAAGAACATATTCATAGTATATTAATCATGTATTTGTAACACAGTAAGAATTGATGTAATGCACTTATAATACATTAAATATATACTTAAAGTTCATTAATTACTGTCAGGTATGTGCGTTAGTTCACACACAGCCATATACTTTAAGTGTACTAAGTATACTTAAAGTTGTTCCACTTTAGCACACAATAGTATATTTAATACACTTAAAATTGTGCTTTTGTACAATTTAATTACAACTTAAATATACTTAGTACAAAATTAGTTGTTCCAAAATAGCAAACTTCAAGTAGACTAGTCATTAGTCTGTAGGTAGCAAGTACACTTAAGTATGCTTTGGCACGCTAGGATTTAATATACTTAGCATACTTTTTTTTTTTTTTACTTGGTGACAAATATAAACTGACAAAAAATTACATTATCACCAAAAATAAATGCCATGTATCATGTTAATGGGCAGTCACTATGATGTGTAAGGCTTTTAGTTTAATTTTGTTTGGTATTTTTGTGTGTATTCCCAAGTAAAAAAAGAGTATGCTAAGTATATTAAACGCTAGCATGCCAAAGCATACTTACACACGTGGACAAAATTGTTGGTACCCTTTGGTCAATGAAAGAAAAACTCACAATGGTCACAGAAAGAACTTTAATCTGACAAAAGTAATAATAAATAAGAATTCTATGAATGTTAACCAATTAAAGTCAGACATTGCTTTTCAACCATGCTTCAACGGAATTATTTTAAAAAATGAACTCATGGAACAGGCCTGGACAAAAATGATGGTACCCCTAACTTAATAGTTTGTTGCACAACCTTTTGAGGCAATCACTGCAATCAAACGATTCCTGTAACTGTCAATGAGACTTCTGCACCTCTCTGCAGGTATTTTGGCCCACTCCTCATGAGCAAGCTGCTCCAGTTGTTTCCGGTTTGAAGGGTGCCTTTTCCAGACAGCATGTTTCAGCTCCTTCCAAAGATGCTCAATAGGATTGAGGTCAGGGCTCATAGAAGGCCACTTTAGAATAGTCCAATGTTTTCCTCTTAGCCATTCTTGGGTGTTTTTAGCTGTGTGTTTTGGGTCATTGTCCTGTTGCAAGACCCATGACCTGCGACTGAGACCCAGCTTTCTGACACTGGCCAGCACATTTCTCTCTAGAATCCCTTGATAGTCTTGAGAGTTCATTGTACCCTGCACAGATTGAAGACACCCTGTGCCAGATGCAGCAAAGCAGCCCCAGAACATAACAGAGCCTCCTCCATGTTTCACAGTAGGGACAGTGTTCTTTTCTTGATGTGCTTCATTTTTCCTTCTGTGAACATAGAGCTGATGTGCCTTGGCAAAAAGTTCCATTTTTGTCTCATCTGTCCATAGGACATTCTCCCAGAAGCTTTGTGGCTTGTCAACATGTATATTCGACATGGCATATTCCAGTCTGGATTTTTTCTGACTTGTTTTCAACAATGGTGTCCTCCTTGGTCATCTCCCATGTAGTCCACTTTGGCTCAAACAACGACGGATGGTGCGATCTGACACTGATGTTCCTTGAGCATGAAGTTGACCTTGGATCTCTTGGATCTCTTCTGGGCTCTTTTTTTACCATTGGGATTATCCGTCTATTTGATTTGTCATGAATTTTCCTCGTGCGGCCACGTCCAGGGAGGTTGGCTACAGTCCCATGGATCTTAAATCTCTGAATAATATGTGCAACTGTAGTCACAGTTACACATAGCCTTTACCTTTAACATGCTTGTCTATAATTTTCTTTCGAATCTCCTGAGACAACTCTTTCCTTCGCTTCCTCTGGTCCATGTTGATTGTGGTACATACCATGTCACCAAACAACACAGTGACTACCTGGAGCCCTATATATAGGCCCACTGACTGATTACAAGATTGTAGACACCTGTGATGCTAATTAGTGGACACACCTTGAATTAACATGTCCCTTTGGTCACATTATTTTCAGTATTTTCTAGGGCTACCATCATTTTTGTCCAGGCCTGTTCCATGAGTTTATTTTTTTTAATAATTCAGTTGAAGCATGGTTGAAAAGCAATGTCTGACTTTCATTGGTTAACATTCATAGAATTTTTAATTATTACTTTAGATTAAAGTTATTTCTGTGACCATTGTGAGTTTTTCTTTCATTGACCGAAGGGTACCAACAATTTTGTCCACATGTGTACGTGTACTTGCTCCAGACCAATGACTAATATACAGTGGAACCTCGCATTGCATTTAACACAATCAAATAATACAGGTTGTGAGGTGCGCCCGGGGTAGCGATGGCACAGGGTGCTTGGGCCCGTCATCGTTGCTTGCAACTATATTTAGTTTTGTTTTTGTTTTTTTTTACTTTACAGCAGTGATTCCCTTAGTATGCTCACCCCAGATCAGAGAGATTTCTTTTTTCCCTGTTAAAACGGTGTTTCCGATGTGTTTATGTGTGTGTCCGTTTGTTGTGAAACTTAAAAAGTGATTCCATTAGTATGCGCTCATGCCAGTCTCCAAGAGATTTCTTTTTTTCCTGTTAAAACGGTGTTTCCGCTGTGTTTATGCGTTTGTTGTGAAACTTAAAAAGCGAGGTGGAGAGAGGGAGGAGGAGAGTTCCTGTGTAAAACGGGGCGAGGGAAGTGGCTAATTCCACACACACACACACACACACACACACACACACACACGGCCCCTGCGGGCACCAATGGTAACACTTATCTTGCGGGATTTATTTGTGCTTTTTTTTTTTTTTTTAAGGTAAAGTGCAGATTATTTTTTTTCTTTTCATGTATTAATTTTTTGGGGCTGTGGAATGACTAATTTGAGTTTTCATTATTTCTTATGGGAAATTATGATTTGGTTTACGAGTGTTTTGGAACATGAGCCCACTTCCTGAACGAATTATGCTCGTAATACAAGGTTCTACTGTACTTGAAGTTTGCTATTTTGGAACAACTAATTTTGTACTAAGTGTATTTAAGTATTTAAAGTATTTAAATAATGCAAATGCAGGTAATCCGTTCAAGCTACCCAAAAAATATTACCAATATTACCAATTTCCACCACTTAATTATATTTTTGCATATAAAAACAATCAAAACATTTTAAAAAGACATTTTTAAAAAAGACAGTTTTTCCAAGTGCTGCATAAGACTGTGAATTGTTCTGTCTTTTTGCGGATGAATCAAAATTGGATTATTCACCACTGGGACAGTATCACATCACTGCATTTTTTCATTATCCTGCCCCTGGATTGCGCCCATGAGGCCGATACAATACTCCCACACTCCCCCCCCCCACACACACTTACATCCACACCGCAAAATATTTTGTACATAGTAATATTTTTTGCACTGCAGAGTCTGTTTTGTATAACACACATTTGAGTTTGGTATATTGGGTGTTGTTCGTGTTTTTTTCGTGTCCTGGGGTTTTGTTAGTAATAGCAAACAAGATAAAAGTCCCATGTTTGTGTTATCTTGGTTAATTAACAAATAAGAGTGTTATAAACATTCTTGGGACCCATGGTTCTAATTCTTCACTAAATCTTACGTACAAAATGAAATAAAAAACAAATAAGCACAAAAAAATATGTAAACTCGCTTTGCTTAGCTTTCCACTTACGCAAATGCATTTTGATAGGCTACTGGAAGTACAAAACTGGAAGTATGAGTGAGTGGCTGGCCTGATCGTTTGTACAGGTATGCTGAAACTGCTTTGCATGGCGAAGCAAAATCCAGCCTAAGAAAGTGAAGGACACAAGACACTGGATGCCAATTAACATCCTTTTGATTAATCCTGACAAGACAGAAATCCTGACAAGACTAGGACCACAGGCAGCTAGAAGTAAGTTTTCTGATCACACAGTAACTAAACGGACGGCCTTTCTGTTTCATGTACAACAATAAAAGACCTCTGTGTGATTATTAATTCCAATCTTTAATTTGAAGCTCATGTAGATAGCATTACCAGAATAGCATAATTTCATATCAGAAATGTTTTCAAGATAAGAAATATATCGTCACTACACGATGCAGAAAAAGCATTTCATGTTTTTATCACTTCTAGGTTGTATATTGTAATACACATTTTTTTTACACATCTCATATTAATTTCCATATTCCAAAATATTCAAAGATTTTATTGAATAATGCAATCTGACATATTTATGCTCGGGTGCAACAAAGGCCTTGAATTTAAAAGTTATAAAATTACAGAATGCCAGGATTATGAACATTTTACATTGTGTTTTAATACTGCTTTGCCAAAATATGTTTTCAGAAGGGTCAAATTATTGGTCTGCAACAAGAATTGCCATAAGAAAACTACTTGTTAGTGAGAACAATTAGTTAAAAAGGCTAACGTTTTTTAGGAAGCAAAAAGATTGGCCATTGGAGATATAAAAAAGGTCATGTGGTCTGATGAGTTCAGATTCATCCTAAAAGTGATGGGCATGGCAGGCTAAGAAGAGAAACAAATGAAATATATATATATATTGCAAATGCTTTCTTATTTTTAATTCATGGTCAACCATATTTAAATAGAAATATTATGTCTCTTGATTTGTATGGATTTAGGGTGAATTGAGCTAGACAGAATGTTTTATTTCACAAAAGGTGTGGGCTTATGTAAACAGAAAGTAGACTGAAACTTCCCAACCTCCCAGTATGACTGTAAGTTTAATTAGTACAGTGGAACCTTGGATTACGAGCATAATTCATTCCGGACAATATATAAAGTAAAAATAAAACAAATTAACCTGCATTTTACCTTTAAAAAAAGTGAAAATAAATCCCAACAGATAAGTGTTTCTGTTTGTGCGCGCAGGCGCCGTGTATTTGTGTGTGTGTGTGTGTGTGTGTGTGTGTGTGTGTGTGTGTGTGTGGAATTAGCCCTTCCCTCGCCTTGTCTTACACAGTAAAACTCCTCCTCCCTCCCCCCACCTCGCTTTTTAAGTTTCACAACAAACACACACACACAACGGAAACACTGTTTTAACGGGAAAAAAGGAAATCTCTTTAATGACACCCGCGTGAGCGCAGACTAATGGAATCACTGCTGTAAAGTAAAAAAAAAACAAAAAAACAAATGAACTAGCACCTTAAGAATCGCGACAGAGCAGAGTTTCTGTGTAGAGCAGAGATTGTGTGTCTGTGTGAAGCTGGGGAGGGGGGGTGTAAAGGCGAGAGAGTGTGTGTGTGTCGGTGTGTGTGTGTCGGTGTCAAAAAACTTGGCACTCGTAAACCAAGACATGCTCGTTTTTCAAGTCAAAATTTATTAAAAATCTTTCCTCGTCTTGCGGAACACTTGTAAACCAAGTTACTCGCAATCCGAGGTTCCACTGTAAATTCAATTTCGAGTGCACTAAATGCAGTAAGTATTCATACCAAGTGGAACATAATAAGGAAAAATAATAAACAGTTTTCAATTTTCTTTTACAAATAAATATTTAAAAAGTGTGATGTGTATTTGCATTTAACCCCCTTAGTCAGTACATTGTAGAACTACCTTTCTCTGCAATTATAGCTGAAAGTCTTTTGGGGTATGTCTGTGCCAGCTTTGCACATCCAGAGAGTGAAATTTGTGTCCATTCTTCTTTGCAAAATAGCTGAAGCTCAGTCAGGTTGGATGGACAGTATCTGTGAACTGCAATTTTCAAGTATTGCCACAGATTCTCACTTGGATTTAGGGCTGGACTAGGCCATTCTAACACATGAATTTGCTTTGATCTAAACCATTCCATTATACCCGTGGCTGTATGTTTAAGGTCATTGTTCTGCTGGAATGAAAACCTCCACCCTAGTCGCAAGTCTTTTGCAGATTCTGCAGATTGCCCTGCATTTAGCTCCATACACCTTCTCATCAACTCTGATGAGCTTCCCTGTCCCTGCAGATGAAATGCAACATGATACTGCCATCACCATGCACATTAACTAAGTAAGCATACAAAATGATTGCAAAATATGTCACATTTTTAAGAACAGAAACAATATTATAAGCTTAATTAAATCACCTTGGAGCCATCAAAACAAAACATGCATTCAAACATGCAATTGTAAAAAAAAGTAATTTTATCCTTTCTATTGCTTTCTATTTGCAGAGGATTATAAGAGTAGAATAATGTTCTACATAAACATTAGTAATTAAATAATTTAATAGTACGCACCAGTCTCACTCTCTCTGTCTCTCTAAAGAAAAGAATGCATCTTTTATAATCATTAATGCTGTCAATCAAGGACTATGGATGATTGTGGTTTTACAGAGGGGATGGGTTTTGTTATGGGATCATTCATCCTACCTCCTCTCCGGCGGGGGCCGGGTTGTTCTTAGTGAGCAAGAAAGATGGTTCCCTTTGTCCCTGCATAGATTATAGGGGCCTGAATGAGATCTTCGTGAAGAACCGGTACCCCCCCTCCCACTAATGGGTACTGCCTTTGAGCTTCTCCGAGGAGCCAAGATTTTTCAACAAGCTCAATCTGCACAATGCATACCATCTCGTCTGCATTCGAGAGGGGGGCGAATGGAAGACGGCCTTCAATACCCCTACAGGGTACTATGAATACCTAGTGGTTCCGTTTGGCCTTACTAATTCCCCGCTGCCACTCAGGCCCTCAGTAACGATGTATTCAGTGACTTACTCAATTTTTCAGTGTTTGCCTACCTGGATGACATCCTGATCTTTTCTCGGGACCTGGAGGAGCACGTTCCACAGGTGCTACAGAGGCTCCTAGAGAATATAACCTGTTTGTGAAACCAGAGAAGTGCGAATTTCACATCACGTCCACCACGTTTCCTGGATTTGGCATTGGGCCTTCAGGGATCCAGATTCAGGGAGTTTTTCCCTTGCCATCGTCGCCCTCGGCTTGCTCATCAGGGACAATCTTATCATTTTGATTCATACACATTGCATAAAAACTTACTTCTTTTATTGTGTAAAGCTGCTTTGCGACAATGTCAATTGTTAAAAGCGCTATATAAATAAAATTGAATTGAATTGAATAGATAAAACCCGCCAAGCTTCAACCCGTCATGAACTTGCCCACGCCCACCTCACTACAGGAATTTCTTCACCAGATTAAATTTCACCCTATCCCAGGGTCAAAAGCTCCAAGCCAAATGCACTCTCGAGACAATTTACTTTCACCCACCACTCCACCACCTACGAAACTATTCTGCCTTCCCCCTGGATGTTCGCCATGGCTGAGCTCAACATCCAGACTTTAAGTTAAAGTTAAGCAAGCCTTGACCAACGAACCAGAGCTCTGCAACATTTCCCTTAAGCATACCCAGAGGTGAGCCAAGGACTGTATGATGTCACAGTAGCAAAGACATCATATGGTGATGTTCAGTGTGCTGTATGTACTGTTCTGAAATGTGAGGTATCTACCTAGAACATGTGATGTCATAGACATGATATCATAGTAGGGGGGGGGGACGCTTACTGTGTGTACCCTGAAGTGCATGATGTAATCTCTGTACACTGAATCCCCAGGAGTACATGAGGTAATCTCTGTACACTGAGTATCCAAAAGTACATGATGTAGCCTCAGACATGAGGTAATCTCAGACATGGGGTGATCTTAGCTGTGATGTAACAAGTGTTGGATACATATGCAAATGAAAGAACACAGACAGATAACCAAAAGACACACACACTCAACTTAATGAATAATAAGTTTAATAAGAGTAGACACAAAAATAAAATAGCATGTGCATCTACAGTAGGAGCCCTGTGAAACAGCCGCCTGGAACATGGCGGGTCCAATAGCGAACCATGACAAGTCCGTGCACGATCCATGCACAGAAAGTGATCCCCCGCGTTGACGAAGTTAACGATGCCCCGCCCCATAAACGCCCCCATGCGCTTTCCAATAATATGGTTGCAATGCTATATAATCTCGCCAGGTGGAGCATTGACTGCTTCAGTGTCCTGCAGTGTCCAGGCAGTTTATATAGCATGTCTATATATTGTACAGGTGAATTTTTTAAATCACTCAATACACAACCCATTATGCTTATGCTGTTTAAAATTAATTAATTTCTTAATAAATAAAATTAGTTATTGCAATATTTTCCAAGACATCCTTAATAATCCTTAAAGACACGGTAACATGTGTAATTTATCTATACCGATAGCTGTAGATACGGAATATAAATGCAGGCTATGTATTTTACATTACGGTGTATTTTATCTAGTTCCGTTTAATACACTGATAGATTAAAAATCTATCTGATAGATAGCTCAAAATGTAACTTCTGCTTGAGTATGTTTTCGTTATATTTTTGGTGATGCTTTTTTTTTGCCGATAGTCAAAAATTGGCTTAACAAATTGATTAATGGCACATAATATCTGGAACAAATATCTGCCCATACGGATGTTATGTGGCGCGGTATGGAGAGCCGCACCACGAGATGTTTTTAATGATAAGAGCTTTTACGCAGGTCATGAGAGGGGTTTAACGAAATAAGAGTGTGTGAGAGTACTTATGATACGCACGGGAAGACCTTTCCATTTGAAGGTGGCGTGGGATTAATAATTAGGAAACGTGAAAGGAAACAAAAGAAAACTGATAACACAAAATGAACAAAATTCATCCGCTCTGGAATCAAAAATAAAACTTTTGATCCTCTCTGGGCTTATGCCCTTACCGAGGACCTATGAGAGATAGTTATGTATTTTTTTGTGCTGTAGTAGCGGCCTGCGGATCTGCCCGTTCTGAACAGTTAATGCGCGGATCTGCATCGCCGCGACCCGCATCGTTACAACAGATCAGTATTTCTTTTGTCATTTATCCCTGCATAACGTTCCCCCAGCAAAGATCTGATGGGGCATTAATCACTTATCACAACTGTGAATACAGGGTGGGCCATTTATATGGATACACCTTAATAAAATGGGAATGGTTGGTGATATTAACGTCCTGTTTGTGGCACATTAGTATATGTGAGGAGGCAAACTTTTTAAGATGGGTGGTGACCATGGTGAACATTTTGAAGTCGGCCACCAGTCTTGGATCCAACTTTTGTTTTTTCAATAGGAAGAGAGTCATGTGACATCATACTTCGCAAGAAAAACAATGGTGTGCTTGGTTTTAACGCAACTTTATTCTTTCATGAGTTATTTACAAGTTTCTCTTTGTTCACAGCCATTGACTTGTCGAAGAGGTTAACACGTGATGAGCGGATCGGAATTGTGTTGATATCTGGTGTATGTCTCTGCCTAAAATGTACTTCACCAGCAAAACATAAAAATAAATAGAAACAAATAAGTTGGAGTTCATACATTGAGTGTAATTAACTAAATTTACTGAATATATTCAGATTTTGTAAAATAATGAAACCCGTTTCCTTCCTTCCTTCCTTTCTTCTTTTGTCACATCACAGTGAACTGAAGCTCAGCACGTCTACCTTCCTTGTTTTAATCTGTAATGTTTAAGTGAAATACGTTTTGCATATATGCTTAAATATTCATTTTTATTTATGGCCAGGGGATGTATGTTTGATCTTCATTATTGCAAGAGACGATGACTTTCTGGGGGAGTATGTCTGTGAAAGTAGAAGCCGCGGGTTCAGGCATGCCGATGAACAGCTTTATTTCAGTCATAAATTCACAACCACATTCCAGGTATGATTTCCAGCCATGGTCAAATAATGGATGAAATTATTATTCAATGCTGGACACAAAAAACAAAAAAACATGATTATTATTTTTATAAAAAGGCCAAAGCACTTCGTGTTCATATTTGTTAAAATCATGTGATTGCAACTCAGCGCAGCTAAATTGTTGGCTTGTGTTAACGTGTTCTTGAGAACAAAGCACCATCTAGTGGTGGCACCAGGTAAATTAATAAATAGAGCTTGAATGGAGGTGTTTACTGCGAAATCTTGACACACCTTCCTGGCAGGAGAGGAAGGAGGGGACCACGGGGTATTTCGTGTGGCTCCTACTGTACATAGTGAATAACATAAAACACAAGGTATAAGGCCCAACATAAAAGTACAGTAAAATAGGGGGTATGGGTAAGCATCAAATAACAAAAGGCATAAGAAATCAAATATCAAGCCTTCTCTGATGCAGAACAACATTAATGAGAAGATCAGTGTGAGGCATAAAAACAGAAACACCGTGATTTAAAAGTGGTGTAGGCGCTTGAGGAAAATCAGTTTGAGTATCAACAGACACTTTAAAATCAGTCAGAGTACCGACACTGACTTGACCAACAGGCCTTGAGATGAACGGAGCTGGAGGACTAGACTCTGGCCTTACAGGCCTAAAAGGATGAGAAAGAGGGCTGTTTGCCTTCAGATGCAGTCTTTTAGAAAGACCAGGTTTGGAGTCATCCTTTCTGACATTAGTAGAATCCTTCTCATGTAGAAATTGCCTCAATGATCCATCAGACTCACCGAGGCCCAGTCCATGACAGGCTCAATAGGATTGTAATCCTCAAAAAAGTTATGATCCAGACTGTCAGAGTCATCCAAAGGGATGTAGTCAGCACTTGAGCAGTTGCGATTAGCTATAACATTAAAATAAAAATACGTAAATATAACAAATTGGAAAAATAAGAAAACTAAGTGAAATAAATGCGACAGAGATGCTTACCCATGGCCTGTCTCTTCAGAACTGTAGAGTAACCCGGAAGAACTAGGAATATATAGGGAAAATATGCACCACCCCAATATTTTTTAAACTAAACAAACTTAGTGCAAAGATAATGGAATATAATCTGTAAGAAAAATAAGGTGGAAGAAATTGTAATTATAACGTGTGAAATTATTGGGAAAAGTAGGATTATAATGGGTTAATAATTTGGTGAGGGGTGGAAAAAAAGTGTCCAGAGGAGGGGACTAGGTGAGCGCCCCTCCCCTTCAAAACTAAATAAAATGTGTGTGTATGTCACAGTCAGATCAGTCTGTTCTTGATGATGCTTGGATTCACAACCTCTCCATTTCTAAGCTGGCTCACTGGGTTTTATTGCTGCAATAAATGCCTTACTTCATCCAGATCTGCATGAAGTCCGGAGTCTTTCTCCGGTTCTTTTATACTAAAGTTACAGTGTTTGTGTAATATTTTGTAATTAAGGCAACAGTAACAAGTGGAAGAGAAAAATCTCCCACACTCTCTCCTTGAATTCTTAGGTCCTGGAATGAGCGCACAGCTCCAAGCTTTCCTGTCACTCCAGTTCTACTTAAACCCTGTCACAAGGCCAGAAGGGTTTGTTGGCCCACCCTAAAGGAAGACATCTCCAGAATAACAGGAGATGTGTTCAAGTTAATATGGAGTCATTTATTTAGTTTATTTCAGCAGGGGTTAAGTGGTTTGAGAAGAAAGAGCAGGGGTGCAGCTTGATGTTGTGTGTGGTTCTCTGGGAAAGTACACCTCCTACCCCTGTGCTGGAGGTGTCGACTTCCAAACTGACATGACGGGTCTGGAATGGTGAGGACAAGGGTAGATGTGAATTGAGTTCTGAGAAAGCTTTTTTGGTGGCTAGGTACCAGCAGAAATGTGTCTTGGGAGAGGTCAGGGATGTTAAAGGGGCAGCAATGGAATGGAACCACCAGGTACTCATAGTGTCCCGTTGGGGTTTTAAAGGCAGTCTTCTACTCATCGCCCTCTTGAATATGGATGAGGTGGTATGTGTTGCATAAATTCAACATGGTGAACAGTCTGGCTCCTTGGAGAATTTCAAAAGCCGTAGCCATAAGCGTAAGGGGGTACCGCTTCTTAACTGTGATCTCGTTTAGGTCTGCATAATCGATGCAGGAATGGAGAAACGCATTCTTTTTGCCCACAAAGAAGAATCCGGCCCATCCAGGAGAGGAGGAAGGATGAATGATCCCTGCCGGGAGAGACTCAGTGATGTATGTGGCGTGGCGGTGGCTCATAAGCAAGTTGTGGCTGATGATGGGCTCCAGATGGTGATTCTGTTCCTGGCCCAATCAATCTTGGCTACATGAAAAAGTGATTCAAAAAAGCATGAGAGGATTGCGCTAAAAGGCACACAATAATTTTAAGTAAAAAATGTTTTATCCCGGGCAGATTAGGACTGTCTGTTTTCTGATTGGCTCTCCAGTCCTCCGCTTCTAGTTTGAATTCATGGCTGGAAGCTGAATCATTATGTGCGTTAGTTCATATCGTTATTATTTTATTTTCATCGGCATAAGGTAAGTTTTATGGTTTTTGTTAGGGTAGCTTGTAATTAAGTATGTAGTTTAAACTATAGAATGTATTGTCTAATGTGGTATTGCTAAATTTTATGTACATCATTGCAGACAACAGTTTATATTTTTGTTTGTGATACAATCTGTCATTTTGTTAAACACAAACTATAGTATATATAGAATTCATGAATAAAATCTGCCTCATAAGTACTGATGTAATGTCTTTGTAAACATGCTATAGTGGCCACTGCCATATCTTATGAGTTAGGGGTATTAGTAGTGATTGGGGTATTAGGATTAGTTAACAGATTATGGGCCAAACTTCGCTGAGTGATGATGGTAGAATAATTATAAAGGTCTTGATTAAAACAACATGCATGAGAAAGCACAAAGGAGTTTTCATTTTCTGCAATGGAAAAGTACTCTAACTAGTTACTTTTACCAGAAAACAAGTAATGTAACTGATACTTTTTGAAAACAGTGATTTTGTAATATAAATTGTTACTTTAAAAAATAACATCCCCCCACACTGACTGTATGATATAATAAAGTATATTTGTATTAACCACAAAATTTACTTTTTTAGTGTTTGGAATTGGCCAGAAGTATAAAAGCATGCTACTGCTGCAATAAGAATATATTCATGGTATATTACTTGTGTATTTGTAACAGTAAAAATAGCTGTAATGTACTTACTAAATACATTAAACATATACTTTAATTTAATTAATTACTTTCAGGTATGTACAGTCGTTGCCAAAAGTTTTGAGAATTACATAAATATTGGAAATTGGAAAAGTTGCTGCTTAAGTTTTTATAATAGCAATTTGCATATACTCCACAATGTCATGAAGAGTGATCAGATAAATTGCATAGTCCTTCTTTGCCATGAAAATGAACTTAATCCCGAAAAAAAAAAACTTTCCACTGCATTTCATTGCTGTCATTAAAGGACCTGCTGAGATCATTTCAGTAATCGTCTTGTTAACTCAGGTGAGAATGTTGACGAGCACAAGGCTGGAGATCATTATGTCAGGCTGATTGGGTTAGAATGGCAGACTTGACATGTTAAAAGGAGGGTGATGCTTGAAATCATTGTTCTTTCATTGTTAACCATGGTGACCTGCAAAGAAACACGTGCAGCCATCATTGCGTTGCATAAAAATGTCTTCACAGGCAAGGATATTGTGGCTACTAAGATTGCACCTAAATCAACAATTTATAGGATCATCAAGAACTTCAAGTAAAGAGGTTAAATTTTTGTTAAGAAGACTTCAGGGCCTCCAAGAAAGTCCAGCAAGCGCCAGTATCGTCTCCTAAAGAGGATTCAGCTGCGGGATCGGAGTGCCACCAGTGCAGAGCTTGCTCAGGAATGGCAGCAGGCAGGTGTGAGCGCATCTGCACGCACAGTGAGGCCAAGACTTTTGGAAGATGGCCTGGTGTCAAGAAGGGCAGCAAAGAAGCCACTTCTCTCCAAACAAACATCAGGGACATCTTCTGCAAAAACTATGGCGAATGGACTGCTGAGGACTGGGGCAAAGTCATATTCTTGGATGACGCCTCTTTCAAATTGTTTGGGCATCTGGAAAAAGTCCGGAGAAGAAAAGGTGAGCGCTACCATCAGTCCTGTGTCATGCCAACAGTAAAGCATCCTGAGACCATTCATGTGTGGATTTGCTTCTCATCCAAGGGAGTGGGCTCACTCACAATTTTGCCCAAAAACACAGCCATGAATAAAGAATGGTACCAAAACACCCTCCAACAGCAACTTCTTCCAACAATCCAACAACAGTTTGGTGAAGAACAATGCATTTTCCAGCACGATTGAGCACCGTTCCATAAGGCAAAAGTAATAACTAAGTGGCTCGGGAACCAAAACGTTGAAATTTTGGGTCCATGTCCTGGAAACTCCACAGATCTTAAATCCCATTGAGAACGTGTGGTCAATCCTCAAGAGGGATGTACACAAACAAAAACCCACCTATTCTGACAAACTCCAAGAAGTGATTATGAAAGAATGGGTTGCTATCAGTCAGGATTTGGCCCAGCAGTTGATTGAGAGCAGCCCAGTCGAATTGCAGAGGTCCTGAAAAAGAAGGGCCAACACTGCAAATACTATTTGCATAAATGTCATGTAACTGTCGATAAATGCCTTTGAAACATATGAAGTGCTTGTAATTATTTTTCAGTACATCACAGAAACAACTGAAACAATGATCTAAAAGCAGTTTCGCAGCAAACTTTGTGAAAACTAATATTTGTGTCATTCTCAAAACTCTTGGCCACGACTGTACATTAGTACACACTCAGCCATATGCTTTAAGTGTACAAAGTATACTTAAAGTTGTTCAACTTTAGCACACAAAAGTATACTTACCGTAATACACTTAAAATTGTGCTTTTGTACAGTTTAATTACAACTTGAATGCACTTATTATTTATAAAATAGTTGTTCCAAAATATAAACTTTAAGTATACTAGTCATTAGCCTGGAGCAAGTACACTTAAGTATGCTTTGGCATGCTAGAATTGAATATACTGTACTTAGCATGTTCTTTCTTTTTACTTGGGTAAACAGAGAACAGGGTAGAGAGCCATCATTTTTATCCATTTTATTAGTTTGATTAGACCAAAATTTGACAATTGCCTTCAGATGACCCCAAAGATAAAAGTCTAAGGGGGTCAGATTGGGAGACCTTGGGGGCCATTCAACTGGTCTGACACTAACCCACATTGGATAGATCCCTGTTGGAACAAAAAAAGTGATGGTATGGTGTGGTATATGGGGTACAAAGATAGTGTGGCCATTCTTCATCAATAGAAACCTCAAGGCCACTGGATATTTTAAATTGCTACATGATGATGTGTTTCCCTCTTTATGCACTGAAGCTGGCACGTACCCTGAGTTTTTCAGGGCAAGATGGTGCACCACCACATTATGGGTGTCAGGTCCAAGCATTCCTAGATGAAGAGTTTCCTGAAAAGTGGATTGGTCATCGTGGGCCAGTTGAATGGCCCCCAGGGTCTCCCGATCTGACCCTCTTAGACTTTTATCTTTGGGGTCATCTGAAGGCAATTGTCTATGGTTTGAAGATACGAGATGTGCAGCACCTGAAACTATGAATACTAGAAGCCTGTGCTGGCATTTCTCCTGCGGTGTTGCTATCAGTGTGTGAAGAGTGGGAGAAGAGGGTTGCATTGACAATCCATCACAATGGGCAGCACATTGAACACATTTTTATAAGTGGTCAGAAACTTGTAAATAACTCACGAAAGAATAAAGTTACGTTAAAACCAAGCACACCATTGTTTTTCTTGTGAGATTCCCAATACATTTGATGTGTCACATGACCCTCTTCTTATTGAAAAAACAAAAGTTGGATCCAAGATGGCCGACTTCCAAATGGCCACCATGGTCACCACCCATCTTGAAAAATTTGCCCCCTCACATATACTAATGTGCCACAAACAGGACGTTAATATCACCAACCATTTCCATTTTATTAAGGTGTATCCATATAAATGGCCCACCCTGTAGTTTGTTTGGAGTGGGATGTGGTGGGGGTGTGCATTTCTGAGCGTGAGTGCACGTCCTTATTAGATTTGATAAGTAATTCATTTACAAGATGGTGGTGCCTTTAATAAACCCAATTTATTAAATTGTAAATGTTAAAACTGGCCTCAGTGTAAAAAAAAACAGACCAACATTAAATCATAGTTGTACTGACTTGGTCAGGGTCCAAATTTGTTGTACCAACAGTTATTGGCACCTACATTAAAATGATCAAAATCAGTATAGCTTGATTACATTACAGTTTTAAATGATTTAAACTGCTTATCAAGTCTTAAGTGTAGTGCTGTATGTTTGTGACTGTTTTCTGAGTAACAGCAGTGTTTACCACATCCTGAGGAGAGGGGTTTCACATGCCTCACTTTATCTACAGTGTTAATGCACACTATATAGTTTGCACATAGGCTTTTTATTTCCATACTATTTCCAAACTATTAATGAAATATATATACTTGCATTTACTAGAAGGAGACCATTCTGTGTAAAAAGTTAATGGATGTTGACTTTGCTATCTTTAACCGTCATAGCGAGCCGATGTTTTATTCTTTGATTTCATGAATGATGGAGGATTTACTGTAGTGCTGCTTTTGCTTTAAGTTATTTTAGATAAAGTAAATGAAACCACACACTACAGTGTAAACAGGACTTGTTAGATCATTTTTCTACTGTCCAATCTTAATGCCCTCTAGCTAACTGAAGCCTGAAGATACTTTTTAAGAAAGTATTGTAAAAGGAAAACCATTGTAAAAAGAACTATTGTTTCTTTAGATACAATAGTTTTGTTAACCCTATTGTTTTAAGCTATAATATTCTATTGGACACTTTCTAAGCCAATTCCAATCATTTCAGCAACCTCCTTATTTGTTTACTTGATGCATACTCTTCTGAAACACAATTTCTTTTGACCAGGCAGTAAGAAAAAAATAATACAATATCAACATTTGCTTATTATAAAGCATAAAAAGATCTAATGCATATGTTGGTAGGCTCCACATTTGTTGATTAGTCTGATCTGTACCCTACAGCTCTCTCAACACATGAAGGATCTAGAGATATGGATACTGGCATTAGTTGTGGCAAAAGTCAACTAATACTTTGATGACGTAACATTCTAGGCTTGTTCTGAAAAGGGGACCATGAAGCCCATGCTCAAGGCAGAGCTACAACAATGAGAGTAGCCATCCTCCCTCTCCACCTCTGAAGTGTACTGTATGCTACCCTAAACAGGGTGAATATGAGCAAAGCATGTGACCAGCACTGATGGCATCCCTGGCTATGTGTTTATTCCGTGTAAAGAACATCTAGTGGAGATCTTCACAAAGGCAGACGTGGCAGACAAAGGCAGACGCACTTGCACATCTTTTTCAGTTCCTCAAAGATGTGTATTCTCCCCGCTCTATCATATTTGAATGAAACCCAGATTTAAAGGCCTGATCAGAGATCCTGATACTACTAGCCTATAGGAAGGAGGTCCAGGATAAAATGGAATGCAACATGAGGAAATGAATGAGATCTACAGTGGAACCTTGGATTATGAGCATAATTTGTTCCGGAAGCAGGCTCGT
Organism: Clarias magur; assembly: GCA_013621035.1. Taxonomy (NCBI): domain Eukaryota; kingdom Metazoa; phylum Chordata; class Actinopteri; order Siluriformes; family Clariidae; genus Clarias; species Clarias magur. Next base: position 292,244 of record QNUK01000346.1, on the reverse strand, counting down.
ATTCCAAAACACTCATAAATCAAATCACAATCCGAGGTTCCACTGTATTTGGAATTTAGACAGGCTGTAAATCACACTCATACTCTCATCCACATCAATGAAGCTGCTGTTAAGTGTGTACTCAGCTTTATGTTCCTTTTCTGAGGAGTCTGAAAAAGACCCCTATGTGCTTCAAGATGCTTGTAAACTTTTACCACTCTACCACTGAGAGTGTCAACTGCATCTCAGTGTGGTACAGCAACTGCACTGAAACACATCTCAAAGCCCTTCAGAGGGTGAACAAATCACTCAAGCAATCATGAGTTAATCACTAAGGAGGACTCTTACAAAAAATACTACCTACAATGGTCAAAAAAGCATTCTTAAAAGACATCTCTCCCCCTCATCATTTAGCCTCCTCTTAGGTGTCTCAGTGCCCACACAAAGAGACAGATAAATATTTTTTTTTTCCCTGTGGGAGTTTCCTTTCTAAACAGTCACAACGTAATAACCACTATACTACACTGGAGGGGCTGCAAGGCAACCGTTCTAACCACTAAGCCACCATTTGGTTTTTAATTAGAAGATCTTTAAAAAAAAAAAAAAAAAAAGATCCCAGCTTTATGCCATCTGCATGTCCATAATAAAAAAACAATTTTAAATGATGAAAAAGTGTGATTTTAGAAGTATTGCATGTTTTCTGTATTCATAATGTATGCATTCACATGAATCATGTTGAAAATATAAATACCTCGAAATAATCAAGAAGTATGTAAAAACATTTTACAATTAGGCACAATTTGCATTACACATACAGTATTTACTGACAAATAAGGTGCATAGTTGATGTCTTTATCATTATTATTATTATTATGATGATGCTGATGATGCTGATAATAATAATAATAAATCTTGTCATCATAGAATTTATGTAAAATATGTAGACCGCTATATGTCTAAATTTTTTGACTGCTAACTAACACTATTTATGTTAAAAATATTTATATCTTACTTAATTTTTTATGATACTCTCATTAATTTTTACATAGCAGTTTGAAGCACACCATGATAATTCTTTATTGCCCATTTGTGATCATTGCTTTATTCATGTTTATCCATTGTTTATTCATGTATATTAGGCACCATGGTCAAACACTTCAAATTACTTCCATAATGCAGCTGACCTTAAGTATGTAGACTAATTGGAAATTATAAACAAAATATTAATCAGACTGCAGTATGCTCAAGAAATTTTCATAAATTGTTATGTACAGTAATACATTTCTGGCAATAGACTGAAACAGAAGACTACCTTCACAGAACAGATAAACCCACAAAAAAGAGTAGGTGGATGTGCTTGTTGAGAGCTACGTGATAGAGAACAATGTTTTAATAAAAAAAAATATGTTTATATATATATAATTCTGAATAAAAAATAGTTCATGTGGTTTGCAGTGAATCATTCATAATGTTATTTAATTTTTTATTGACTTTTTATTTTTAAGCCAACAAAAGGCCAACAAATCTAAATCTCTTGGTGTCAGCAAAAAGTGTTTTTGCAAATTTTCATTATAAGTGTTATGTCTTAATTTTTGGACATGACTTACATGACATACATTTTTTACTTTTGTAGCTTCATATGAGTTAGCGCTGAAAAATTTATTGTGTATATGTATTATGTCATAATGGTGCATCTGTGGTAAGTATGCTAAATGTTAAGGGGGTCTAAATGATCACGTTGCAAACAAGTCTTTAGCGCTTTGAGTTGAAGGGGGACAGTGAAACGGAAGCAGCACAAAGGCTTACCACAGTTGTTAACCTTGACCTAAAAATGTATCCTACTGATGTTCCAGCAGACCACACATTTTACATGTGAACACATCTGTGAAAAACTTCTTAATGTACATCTCTATGTGAGAAAGACAAAGAAATTTAAGATTGCAGGGGTAATTTTATGTTTTGCGTCTTGCAGAAAAAAAGACCTTTCATCAGATGCCATTTCATTTGATGCAATTGAAAATAACACATTTGTTTAAACTCAAATTTTAAATATTATCTATGATCAATCCGCACTGAATGTCTAACTGAATAGAAAAATTTATAAAAGATATAACCTGTTTTTTCTGTACATTCAGGTGGTCAGCTGTCTTTTTTTTTGCCACATATCATTGTTAGGTTTAGACCTGACCAATTTAAGCAACCACAGACCATAACACTGTCTCCAGTGACTCCAGTGGGTACTGTCCATGATGGGTGCATCGCTTCATGCACTTCCCTTCTTACCTTGGCCTTAACATCACCCTGGTTTAGGGTCAATCTGGGCTTATCAGACCACATGACCTTTTTTACTCCAAAATCCATTCTTTGCCATCTAGCAAACCGAAGCCTTTTTTTCTGATTCATCTCACTAAGTGAGAAACAAAAAATAAAGTTGACAGTAGAAACCACAGTGAAGAATTTACTTTATTGTAACAACATAGCTATGATTTTTACTGTCAACTTTTTTTTTCCTTTTCTCTCTTAGTGAGATGAATTAGAAAAAAAAGGCTGGTTGTTGCAGATGTTGCAGCACCTTGCAAGTTTAATAATGCATTGTAAAGTTATCACTCCAAAGGCAAAAAAATCTGAAATTTCATTAGTTGTTTTCTTTGTTTTCATCGCCATGCCATCACACTACTACAGTGTTTAACATTGTGTGTGATGTCCTTAGTGTGGAATTGCTCCAGATGTGGCAGGACATACAGTATATGTCTTAGGTTGTCTTTCAGCTCATCAGCCCACAAAACATTATCCAAAAAGGCTTGGGGGTCATCAAGTTGTCATTTTTCTCTTTATGCTCTGTTTGGTTAGCCGTGGTTTTTAGAGGCTTTCAGTTCCTTAGTAGTTCTTCTCAGTTCTCTTGTAAGGATGATTTCAGAAATTCTTTAATTTATTTTATCTTTATTTCAAATTAGCAGTCATCACTATGTTTGCTTGAATTATAGAGCCTTATAAAATGCCTTTGTACTGTATATATTCTTTGACTGATATATTAATTTTATTTTGAAACAGTGGCTGTGCGTGGGTTTAAGGAGAGGCATATTTGCAGAGGTGAAGTGCTTGAAAGTCTTTAATAAAGAACCAGGATATGAACTAAACATGAGATAAACTAAACAGAAGACAAACTACACATGACAGACTAGGAGCTACGCAGACTAGGGGTTACACACAGGCTAGGAGTGACATACAGGCTAGGAATTCCCAAAAGAAACCAGGAAATTATCATGATCTAGAAAGCTCAGAAGTTTTACAACAACCATTTTAACATACACAGTGTAATGATGCGGGTCGCGCGAGGAGCAGAGCCGTGCTTAAACTGTTCAGAACGGGCAGATCTGCAAGCTGTTACCACGCGGAGTTCTGAACAGGCAAAAGCACGGCCATTTATACACACGATTGCTAGGCAACGCCGCCGTCAGGCATGTTTATTTAAGGGTCCTGATACCGGCGCACTTCGTGCGATCATTTAGGTAGCACCGGTGAAGGTATCGGGGCCAAAGAAAGAAAGAAAGAAAGAAAGAAATTAAAATAAAATAAAATAAAAGACAGACAGCTGTTTAGGGACAGAGGCAAAGCCCCAGCCTCTGTCTGTTTAAGAGGCCGACGAGAGCGAGTGAGAGAGAGAGACAAATAGAGAGAGCGGCACGCAGCAGTTCAGCGTGCACGCTCAGTAGTTTGTTAGTGCACGAAGCACAAACTCTCTCTCTCTCCCAAAATCCTCGTTAAGTGTGAATGCCCCGAGAGGACAAGCTTTGTTTTATTTTCCAGAGCCCCGTCCGTTCTCGCGTAGACGGCGGAGCTCTGTTTATTTTGTGTTTTCACTTTTTCATTTATTTTCCTTTAAGTTTCTTAATTAATAATCCCACGCTATCTCCAAACGGGAAGGTCTTCCCGTGTGTATCACAAGCACTCTCACTATCTCCTATTTCACTGACCCACTCTACCGCCCAGCATAAGGGCTCTTATAATTAAAAACATCGCGTAGTGCGGCTCTCCATACCGCACCACGTAACACATAGCAAACCAAATAGAACAGATGCAAGACTCAGATCACTAGAACTCAGGAACCTTAATAACACAACTAATGAGCAACCTTGATTCAGGTGAGCGCTCCCATCACCTCACAGTGGTGCCTTCTAGGAAATGAAGTTCAAACTAAAAAATACAAAAGAAAACAAAAGGAGTCTCTGGGAGCTTTGGCGCCCTCTAGGGGTTATCCCTGACAAATTTGAAGTCCAGACGTAATTTCTATTGCAGTATAATGTGTTCCTTGTTGAAATATTTTAGTTTACTTCACACTCCTGAAAATGTCTGTTTAAAAATAAAAAGGCTGATAATAATTGAATGATTCAATTAATTTTATAATTACATTTGGTTCATTGGGATTTGAGCAACCACTGTACATGTTCACACAGGGCCAGTTACTGGTGGATAGCGTTTTTAAAAAAAATTTTATTAGTGAATGAACATCAATAACTTATGTGTGTTTAGTCACAATGTCTTTGTCTTATATTTCGTTTGAAGATCTGAAACATGGAAGTGTGCAAAAAAGAACTCCGGAAGGTGCAAATACTTTTTACAACACTTTAGATGATCAGTGAGTGCACTTATATTTTTGCCTGGAGCTGTTCTTTTACAAATGAACAATGAAACAGCACACACAACCTGTATGAGACTGGGTTAAGTCCACTAAAATATGGAGAATTTCATAACATGCACATAGCTGATTTCACCAATTGTACACTTTTTTTGTTCACGTTTGTTGATTTGTATGATGTGCTGTCCCCTAGTGGCTCTAGTGTAGAACATGAAGAATACCATATGTGCTAAATGCACATCACAAAATACCACATTGAAAGCTCTTAGAAGGCTGTGGAATATTTTGCTGTATATTCCAAAAATTGACTGATATATTGTAACATTAAATATAGACAGCATAAATCTTCAAATCTTAAATCTATAAATTGATATAAGGACAGACTAAGGAGTAATTCCATGCAAAATTACTTATTTTTAATATTTATTATTTTTTTCTAATGTTAAAATTCCCTATTTAAGCATGCTATTTATATACAGTAATTTGTAGAGGACTGATTCAGACATCACATCCATAATCCCAGTTTATTTTAAACACTTTTTGAGTTTCTTTTGTGGTACAAGTGCAATGCTTTCTGCACTTGTCTTCAACTCTCTCATAAAATATTTTTATCTTTTATGTTTGTTTAATTTTTCGTCCATGATACTGATAAAATGCTGTATATTTTCAGGATGTAAGTGTCAGGGAATACCCCTAGAGGGCGTCAAAGCGGCCAGAGACTCCATTTTTAGGTTCCTTTTGATTTTGTGGTTTTTGTTTGTTGAACTTCATGTCCCAGAATGCAACTCGGTCAGGTGATGGGAGCGCTCACCTGAGCCAAGGTTGCTCATTAGTTTTGTTATAAAAGTTCCTGAGTTCAGTTAATTGTTTGTTTTGCATCTGTTCATTTTGGTTTGCTGTTGAGTTAAGTGGTTTGTTGTTCGTTTCCTTATATTCATCAGGGGTCCGTTCTTCGTACGTTGCTAACTCAGTTAGCTGGATTTGATTGTTGTGGATTTGTCTATCTTGGATTGTTTCGTTCTTCGAAGCGCATCTCGCACTTGCTGTCATAGCAACATGTCCGTAAGCTTAAACCCGCTTGGAAGTAGGTTTATTTCATGTAAACAGGATTTAGGCTGCGCTCCTGGTGGGTTATGATTGGTTGAAATTGCTAGATCACATCTGATTGGTTAAAGAGTATGACTCATGCGGACTGACTCACGTGGAAAAAGAAAAGTATCTTGCATATATTTATGGATCGATGCATTTAAACATACATACAGTATATGTATACATGTGTGTGGCTATGGTCATCATTCATGTGTTAATCTCAGTGTGTGTCTAATAATATGTAACAATCCCCCGAATGTAATATACCCCGATTGTGTTTATATAAGTGGAGGTAATTTTCTCAAATCTGTCGCAGCCATGTCTTGTCTGTTTATGAGAGAGCAACCGGTTACTGATGGTGTCAGCATTATATGCAGAGTTTTTCAAATTCCTCATGTATTGCGTGATAAACAGGATCCTTTAGCACAGCATGACAATATACTTCTTACTATACTTGTTCTTCTACTTCACTTTTACACTGTAAACCTGATTAAGTTGGCAAAACTCAAAATATTTGAGGTAATCAGTTACATATTTTTATGTAATGATGTTTCCAATTTTAAGTAAATAGAACTCTCAATATTTGAATTTGTTGCAAATAAAGTAAATTAAACCAGCGCGGGAATCAAACCCAGGTCTATCGCATGGCGGGCGAAACACCTACCCCGCGAGCCACCAGTGATCTTTAGATTTAAATTGGTGGACCTTTAAGGTGACAGTTACTGTTACTTAAGTACTTATTATTACTTAAAATATCAAATTTGTTCAGCTAACTTTAAATTAATACAAATAGGATTTGAGAGTATATAAACATGTAACATGGGCAGCACTCACGTATTTAATAATTACTTTTATTTTAAATTATCTTTATTAAAGTTTGAAATTCTCCATAACCCTCTAATAAAAGCTCTTGCTTCGCTGGAGAAAAAAAAAAAAAAGAGCTGACCTTTTCCCTTCTCGTCAACCAATCGAAGGGGTGGTGATCAGTGTTTCTACTGTCGATGCATATCGCCGTTTAAACAAACGCACGAACGCGCAATAATCCTAGACAACTCAATCCAGCTATACTAATCATCAACAACAGGTGTGCTCGAAGAACCGAATTAGCCACATCGTAATTAGCACGATGATCTCATCTTAGATGTGTCAATTCATCTCGGATGTTTCAAGCGACGAACGAAGAACAGACCCCAGTTCTGTGTATCTCCTAGTTCTGTGTATCTCCTAGTTCTGTGTATCTCCTAGCCTGTTTATGTATCTCCTAGCCAGTGTTTCTCCTAGCCTTTGTGTAGCTCCTAGACTGTCATGTTTAGTCCCTGGTTAGTCTGTCATATTTGGTTTACCTCCTGTTTAAGTTCATGTTTTGTTCCCATTTGTGTTCATTAAAAGACTTTCAACCTCCACCACCTCTGCCACTATGCCTTTCCTTCAACCCACGCACAGCTACCGTAACACTAAGTCTGTCCCTGCTCTAAGGCTTTTTGTTGGGTAAAATTAATCCAAATGTCACATTTATAATGCTGAAACCACATTAAGGCGTTATTTCGGTTTAATTTAAATTCATTTTATATAAGCATTTGACTGACCTATATTTCAGGAACTAAACATAAATGCACAAATTCCTCTTTCAACACAGTTATTAAAACAGTATGACATAGTTATTTATAGAACAATGGATTTCAAATTCAGATTTCAGTGTATACTTGGACCATAGCCAAAGACAATAACTTTATATTCCCTGTCAATAAGTTAATAGTTTCAGATGGTGACTCTACAAAGCAGAAACAGATGTTACTCTGCAACAGATGTTACTACAGGATTCAAAGATAGTTGAAATTACAGAAGTTATTCGTTGGCGTAGATCTGGAAACAAAAAAGTATAATGACAATTATAACAATGACAATAATAATAATAATCATAATTATTATAATTATCACATAGTTTGCCTAAATCAATTAACATGCATTCGCTTAGGGCAGGTTCATAAAAACCTGCACAGGAAGTTATCGTCTTGTCGGGATGAACAGAATCTTTATATTCCTTTGCCTTGTTAGACAGAAAGTAAAATAAATAATCCCAGTTTAAATGACTGATTGCTAATGAACAAGGTAAAAATTATATGCTCATTAAAGAGAGAATTAATTAACAATGTTTTTTATTAACACAACAACAAAATATTGCCTGGGTCTATGGTATTGCCAAGAAATTTATATTGTAACCAGCAAATAAACTGAATAGATTTTGGAATTAATCCAAAACCTTTTGATTTGGTGAAACTAGGCAATTAACAGGCGATTCACCCTGAATTTATAATTCTCGAAAATACATTTTGAAATGCCAATACAGTTTCAATTTGAAGATATTAGACAAAATAAGGTAACATTCAATTGTCTCTCAGAATAGAAGCCACAAAAAATTACTTAGTAATTCATTTTCTATACAATATAACCTGTGCAGTGTCACAGGAGACCTGAAGGCCTCTTAGGAAACTGCACAAGGCAGTCTACACACTGGCATGCTGATTACAGGGATTCACAAGTACTGTATATATTCACATACATTTATATTTGCGGTATTTGGCTGATGCCTTTATCCAGGAGTGACATTATGCACAATTTGGAAACACCAGTCATGCTACAGTACATTGCATGTCTCCTGTTCCTGTGGAGGTCCGAGGCAACAGAGTCACCCATTGTAACCCTCTTATTTTTATCATTATTAGACAAAATATGCATAGCATTTGTCCTCATGTAGTCAACATTACTTCATTACTATAAGATAATTTTAACAAATTTTTGTACTTTTTTGAAGGGATAAATTTTTATTAACTAAAATATTTTTATAAATTTTATTAACAAATTATTATTATTTATATATATTATTATTACAGGCCTCTATCCATATACTGATATATATCCAACGAAACAATATGAGGTCATTATCATTTTGGTAACACCTTGTTAATAGTTATTAATTGTTGGTAGTGTCATTTTAATTTGGTAGCAATGTTGGTAGCAATAGTATGGTTTAAATTCCTTAACGGCTCGTTATTGGAATGTTATCATGTTCTAATGAATTTGTTTAAATCGTTAACGGCTCGATGTATTGTTGTGCTTGACAAATTTACCGAATTGGTACCAAAGAGCTAATTTCAAAGCCATCGGAAGAGGTCAGTAGCAAATTTGCCTCAGTGAAATTGGGTATAAAACAAATGAGCAAACAATATTTAAACAATAAGAAGAAAAAGAAGAAGAACTTACTGGCTCATCACAAGTTTGAGTTTGATCAGAGGATGGTCTTCTTTGACACTTTCTGTAATAAAATGCAAATAGTCATTTTAGCGAGTTGTTTAAACCACATATGAATGGTTTAAACAACTTGCACATTAATAAAGCTAATGTGATTCCTATTTGTAAACTTTATTATATTATAGTAATGAAAGAATGTTGATAACAAGAGGGCAAATGCTATGCATATTTTGCCTAATAATGATGAAAATACGATTTTCACATGAAAATTATATACATATTTAATAATGTTTTACTTGGGGGTCACAATGGTTAAGTGGTAGCTTAGCTCTGTTCCTGTGCAAGTTTATATATGTTGGACTGCTGAACAGGAGGTCCCTTTGAGCCTAAATGTTGCTGGGTTGCCATATACATTTTATATATGTATTGTTACCTGGCCTGACATTTGCTGCTATCTATCAACAGATATATCTACATATTTATCTATCTAACCAACAAGCATACATTCAAATCGGCATTTTAAGGATAACAGAATTGTATTCATTATGGTAGACAAATCCTTTAAAAAATTTTTTTACTTCTGTATTATTATTAATAATAATCACCATCACCATGATCTATATTACTTAAGCAGTGTAGGGTCACAGAAGGCCAGAGGAACTCTGGGAACAAGGTGGTATACAACCTGTATCGGGTGCCAACTCATTGCAGAGCACAAGCATACCCACATGTCTCCAATCTTACACTATGGACAAATTTGGTTGGCAAGCAACCGTAAGTTTATGGACTGTGAAGGGAAACTGAAATACTCAGAGGAAACCTAACAAGTATGGGGACAGCATGAAAACTCAACACACAAACGTTCAAACCTACATGGAATTGTGAGTCAACAGCATTGCTGTTGATAGATATAATAATAATAATAATAATAATAATTCAACTGATGTTATAATGTGTAAAGTCTGAGACTGTGTGCTGTATATTGTCGATATGTCAACTGTGGTGTTTTGCCCTTAAATGTAGAAATTTGTGTCTTGCTGCTGTATTTTAAAGTGTGGAAACTTTGGATTCTGCTTTGTATCCAGGTCAGACTGCTTCACAACAATTAATTTTGAAAAGCTGAATCCAATATACACTGATCAGCCAAACATTTAAACATTAATATTAATTATCAATTACATACCAGTAAAATGGTGACAGGATCATTGCAACACAAGGCCTTTATATGCCTGTGGGGAGCAAAGGCTAGCCTAGTCAAAAAATGTAAGTCGCTCTGGATAAGGGTGTCTGCTAAATGCCTAGATGTAGATGTAGTCATGCCCCAAGAGGCCAGCACTGTGCAGCACTTCCCAGATGGCACAAGGTGTCAAAACCCCTGGTCTGATCTCTATGATTTTCGTTTTCTCCCGCTGTATCCAGTGTTTACATGTCTATTCAAGCACATGGCGTTTGTTTTGATCCTTCGCCATTTGCCCATGTCTCTGTGACATCACTACCACCCCTCCCACTTCCTCATTATTATTCTATCAATATGATTTCACTCACCTGTTCCCCTCGTTTTTGCTGTAATCATTCACCCTATTTATACCCTCATGTCTGTTGTCCTGTGTCAGATCGTTGTTCCATGTCTCCAGCCACTTGCCCGGTTTCCTGTCCTGTCTAGTCTGGTATATGAAGTTTCCTATTTTGGCTCCAAGCCAGTATCCTTTGGTTTGTTTGTTTTTTCACCTTTGCCCCCTCTTTCTCAGTATTTTTGTCCTTTTTCATACAGACCTGCCGGCTTGCTCTCGCTCTTTTTCACGGCCGTGAGATCAGCGGACTTCGGCTATATCGAAGGAACGTGTCTCCTAGTCAAGGCCCTTTTCCTCTTAAAAGTGTTTTTTGGGACATTGGCACTCCTGTGTTTTGCTTAAAGAGAACAGTTCAGTTTGTTTCTGTTTTTTTTTTTCCTGAATCAACACATCTCTTGAATAAATAAAGCCTTGAAGGAAACCCGCAATTGTGTCCATTATGTTTACCTGACACAAGCAGTACCTACATATTATGTGGCTTCCAAAGATTTAAGAAACTCTGTAGTCCAACTAAGGACCATGGAGGCCAATACTGACCATATTGTTTTTCCCCATTTTTATGACTGTGGTAGGACCTCCAGCCAACATTCACACACTACTGGCAATTTGGGAGCACCAATTAGCCTAATCTGCATGTCTGTGGACTGTGGGAGAACATGCAAACCAGACCTTAAGACAGAACCTGGAGCCTGTTACAAGGCAATACTGGTAACCACTAAGCCACTGTGCTGTAATACTTGGCTTAATGTTTTTCATTGTATTGTTATGGTTGATCGGGTATATTAGATACTCTCTCACTTATCACTCACGCATTGTCTATACCGCTTAACCCTGTAAACAGGGTCGTGGAGAGCCTGGAGCCTATCCTAGGAGACAGGCACAAGGCTGGTGCCAATCCATCCCAGGACACACACATACACACAGTAACACACTCATTCACAAATTATGTACAATTTGGGGAATGCCAATTAACCTAATCTGCATTTCTTTTGAATGTGGGAGGAAACCAGAGTACACAGAGGAAACCCACCTAGCATGACTTTTTTTTCCATGCAAACTCCATGCACACAGAGGCGGGAATCGAACAAGGCTGGGAATCAAACCTGTACCCTAGAGGTACAAGTGTTTAGAAGGGGCTAAATGCACTTGTTCTATTACGTTGTCAATCACTTCTGAGGTTTTATTAACCAAAGTAAAATCCAGGAGATCTCCCAAAGGAGAAATAAAGAGCAAGAGTCAGTGATTGAATTATTGGAATTTCTTTTAAATATTGAATAACTCTTTAAGGAAAAGAAATAAACATTCAAATATATATGTATAATTCAGATAGAATACAACAGGTATTAAATTATAATATTCAGATTTCCAATTATTGTCTGGAGTTGGTTCAGACGAAAATGCAGCAAACAAGTACAGTCCAAGAATGTAAACAGTCCCAGATATTTGCAAGTTCCTTATCTGTTGAAGATAGCTTGGAGTGATCCGTGTCTTTGGCTTGGAGATGTCCCGTGACGATAGGGATCCAAACGCTTGTCCGAGGAATATGAATTCGATATGTGACAACGTTAGTGTTTATAGTAAAGTGTGGTGCGTGTGGTTAATAGTCATTGACGCACACTAATAATCCTCAGAAAGGGGGAGAATCTACCAGTGACTTGCCATCACACCCATCAGCTGTTTGTCGACAGAAATGCACAAGTTAGACTAACTTGCTTTAACGAATTTGTCTGGGTAATTTAACTATAGTTACAAGGAAATCGCAAAGATAGCAGCTTCGCGCGCAGCCATTGCCCAGGAAACGCCACCTTCCTTTCCCCCGCTCATTTCTGACTAAACCACGCTCCCCTCGTCACATCTAAATGCTGAATGGATAGCTGTTTCAGACTGATCTCAGTACAGCTCTTACGTTAAAGAACAAAAACAAAATCAGCCGCCCCCAAATTTGGTAAATTTGTCACGTACAAGATCTTTGAAGTGTTGTTATCTGAGGGTAAGGCAGGTAGTTTAATCAATCGAGCAGCTGGTCTAGTGCGGTATTTCACTTTGACTGAAGCAATTCTGACTCTGCCATCAGGACTGAGGTACCGATTCGCCAGAGTGCTCTTGGCTGCTGCTCATCAGGGATAAGGACCACAGTTCCAACTGCACTGTTCTCCCTATCTTGGTTCCACTTTGAACGTGTCTGTAGAGTAGGCAGGAAAGCATAAATGAAAGTGAATTCCAGAAGTGAATGAATGAAGTGTTTAAAGAGTATCTGACTATGTCTCCATCTCTTCCTACAGAGAAGATCAGATTCAGTATAGATCACCTGAGGCAGGAACGAGTTGTGCCGCCCCATAAGCAAGAAAAACTGGAGACATATCCAAGAGGTCTTGAATTAACGAAGCTCTCAATCTCAGTTAAGATGGTTCGTAGAACCTTCTCGGTGACGACCTCCTCGGTGACACCAAGTGTGGTGTGTAGGCCAGTTGTAACAGATCTCACTTCCATTTCCCATGACCCATCAAGGAGGATTAAAGCGGAACTGAATCTGTTCTTTGGCTAGCTGATTTCCTAGATCAGGTTGGATCTGGCGAAAGGCATCTTCCAATCCAATTCGTTATATCCTCCTTTGAAGTTTGTACTTTGATCTGAGGTTTTCCTCTGCGGCTCATGAAACGTCTGAGAGACATCAAGAAAGAATCAGTATCCATTTGACTTAACAGATCAAAGTAAACAGCACGAGTCGTCAGACATTTATAAGGTTTTTTGCCATTGTGAGTGCACTTAAATAAAAGTGGAGTCTTATAAAGGCTTGTTCACGCGCTGTCCTCTCGCGGAGATCAAAGAGCGGCATTGCCCTTTTTAAAGTCTCTGGGATGCATCACATCTCCCTGCTCGCATGCCACTCTCCTTAGTAAACTCCACAGCGAGATGCTTTTTAAAGTCCAGTTTCCCCCAGCAGACCCCGAGAAACACTCCCGCTATGTTTCATAGTGCGGAGAGAAGCTCAGGATCATTAGCGCCGATAGCTCACCAGTTGTGCCTAGTTAGTGAGCTTCGGAATGAGTGAGGATTGATATTGATTTGGGCGCAGGCGCACGCCGGGACACAAGCATACATTTACTTTGCTTAAATTTGATGCAAATAAGAAACGGCTATATGTATTACTATAATTTTAGTACTGTGATTGTATTTTATAAGGTTTTGTCAGCGGGGGTACAGCGCAACGGGGTCATTATTTATTAAAGAAAATTATGATGATCATAACAGCGTACACATATACAACAAATTTAAATAATACCGCAAAAACACAAGCGGGGCTGAATGACGACATCTGCTTACGCAGTAGCACGTCCTGACAATGTTTTTATTTTGTAGTCATTTAGTTTCATTTATTTCGGTATTATCTACTACAAATTTAAAGAACACAAAATTTAAGATGACCTAAAACCCTACACTGTAAACCCGATTAAGTTGGCAAAACTCAAAATATTTGAGGTAATCAGTTACATCATTTTTTAAAATTAATGATGTTTCCAATTTTAAGTAAACAGAACTACCAATTTTTGAGTTTGTTGAACTTGTGCAAATAAAAAAAATTGGTGCAAACCATTCAGCACGGGAATCAAACCCAGGCTTTGCGCATTTCAGGGCGAAACACTTACCACTGCTCCACAAGTGCTCTATAGATTTTACTTTGTTGGAAGTTTTACTTAAGTTATTGTTACTAACGTACTCAAAATGATTATTCATTCAATTATTTAGGTTAACAGTACTCAATGTGTTTAATTACTTTGAGCATTAGGGTTTACAGTGTAGTGTACTTGTTTTAATGTTCAACTTCAATGTTTTTTTTTACTCATTAAACTATTGTACAGCAAATATCAATAGCTCTGATTAAGATTTTTCTTGCTTGTTGTATAAAATATACAGATGTGGAAATTACCATTACTGTAGTATTTCTTCGATACAGCATTTTGTTTTGACTTTTTTATGACTTAATTATTTTTTAAAAACCGAGATGACGGAAAATGTCACTTTGCGCCACCTGGCGGTCATTTCACGAATTTCCTTGAAATGCCACTGATTTATTTTGGCTCCTGTCGTTTTTGTCGTGGCGGTGAGCACGACGGTAATAGACATTCTCCTCTTCACACATCTGTACATTTTGAGGTAAAGATTATGACATTCTAAAGACATAAAGTCTGGTAGCCCAGGTGTCTGAAACATTAACCTTTTGTCTTTATGTACTTCCTGACCACTGGGTAAGGTCCCAAGGTAAATGTGAATGCTAATCTCAAGGCCAGTCTGTGCCTTTGTCTCTATGATAATGTGAAAGTCTTGGCGATACTGTCAGGCTGATTAGATTAACACCTATGCATTTCAAAGGCACTGTTATGCTGATGAGATTAGGACTGGGGAACTTCCATTACCAGGCTGATTCCTGTACTACACTATGCTTTGTTTAGATTGTCTCTACCTCTTTGTATCCCTCCCTCTTGTAAAGTATAAACTCTCCAGAGCTTAGTTTTAGATAGACTTGGATGACTACAGCAAAGACTTGGATGACTACAGCAACGCACAGCGGGTTCTCATTAAATAGTAACTTCTGCTTGAAATATATCCCAACGTCTATTGGTCTCTGATTCAGCAAAGGGGAAAAAGTTCCCAACAAGAACAATCACAAAATATGTGCAAATACTTCACAGATTTAAATATCTGCGAAGTTTAATCATGGGCTGAAGGCAGGAGCTGTAGCATCTAGGTAGGGATACATGAGATAATTGAGACAACTAATTTTCCCATTGATGCCATGCATCTAGTAAATCTGTAGGAAAGCAAGGGTCGTCCCAGTCTCGTTTTTTATCCCACAAATGAATAATGATCTTAGCTCTTGTGGTAAAGGGGATAAAAAACCCAAGATGATCATATTGTTTTGCAAGAGTGCGGTAAATTTTCCACATGGTGATCACACCTTCTTTGCTGTGATAATGTTTGTATGACAAAGTGTCGGAGTTGCATTTCCATAACAGGCGACGTGCCCTTCCGTGGGGATTTGTCATTGCTTGACTGAGCCAGACCTCACTGCTTTCTGATTTTTGCTCACATGGAGATGTTGAATGACTCTAGGGACATTACTGGCCCACTGCCGCAGCTCGAATCCACCTTCCTTAAGATGACTCTGTAATCTGTGCACCAATCTCTCAGCCTTGGTTTCAGTTAGAACACTTTGTAGACAATTGTCCACATAAAATCCGCGCTCTATAGTTTTCCTCACCTCACCTGAAGGCTCAAGGTGATTCTTTGCGTGTGACTGAAGGGCAAACGTGGCACAGCAGGGGCTACAGGTGGTTCCAAATGGCAGAACCTCCCATTGATGAACAGATGGAGGCTCTGTTACTCGCCCACTGCGCCACAGAAACCTGAGGAAGGGTGTGTCTTCCTCAAGGAGGCGGACTTGATGAAACATTCGCCGCACATCGCTGCAAACAGCTACAGGCTGATGGTCTTCCTCTGCAAGATATGAAGAGCTTCTGAGTCTTGCCGTGAACAGGTAATAATCTTTTCACTTTTCAGATTGCTAAGGCATGATGTCCAATTTCCAAAGCCTTTCAACTTGACTGAAGAGTTCAGCATCAGGCGATGAGCAAGAGACAAAAAGGCATTCCTGTGGCTGTAGACGAGGCTGAACGAGTCTCGATGGACCCTGTAATGTCCATCCAAGTCTAGTATGCACCGCTGCTGGCCCACCTGGGGGGACCTAATCTCACTGGTTCCACTGCTGTAATTAAATGGGGATAGTCTGAGCCAATGAGAACTAATGGTTGCACTTGACTAATGTCAGACAAAGGCAGATCTCGTAAGTGGTGATATTTCTCTTGCGAGTAAGCGATAGGATACGTGTGCTGGACTAGGCCTAGACTAGGTCAAATCTCCATGAATCTGGAATGCTCTGTCAGATAGCGGGGCTGGAGCAGAACGTCCATGTATGGTATGAGCTTCATGTCTCACAGTGCGGAGGGCGAGGTCTTCTGGCTTTCCCTGAAGGCACAAACCTTGAGCAGCCTCATGCAAAAGAATCGTTCGCTCCGAGCCAGAATGGCGTAAGTTTCCATTGATTTGTCACCATTCCGAATTACAACACAACTTATTTTAAGCAGAACTTGTTTGCCACTTGTGGGTCAATCCAGATACAAAGTCTGGTAAGTGGAAGTAATTGGAATGGTGGCTTCACCTGATGCCTTGATATTTGCAGTGCCATTTAAATCCGGGTTGGCATTCACATCATGGAGAACTTCAAGATGTCTCTTATCACACTTCTTGCATTTCTTACTGCATCTCCAGCATCGATGGCCTGTCTTGACCCAATAATTTGCTCTTTAACCAACAACTGAAAATTAGAGCACTGATTCATGAAGTGTTGTATAGAATCATAGAATGGAAAGTATGGGTTTTTGCTGTTTCCTTTCTGATGACACTGATGTCAACTTTTCTCGAATGCTACTCGTTTGTTCACCTCCATGCAGCACCGTGGTCAATTTTCGGGGCTGGATTTGAGGCCGTTTGTCCTTGCGGAAGCCTTGTTTTCCATGAACAGAATATGTATGTGCAGAGTACGTGCAGTGAGTTCCTTCAACCTGCACGCGAACTTCATATTCAAGCCAATCAGCTAAATCCATCAGAGTAGGAATGGGAGTCTGAAGAGGGTTAATGAATCTCTTGAAGTTGGCTCTCATGTCAGGAGACAACTTAGTTATGAGGCAAGATACGTGGGAATTAAACTTTAATTCCGTCCATCCTAGGCTTCCTCACTGATTCAACATCACAACTAATGCACGAACTCTATGTGCAAAGCCTTTGAAAGCTCTGACATCTCCACTCCTTATGTTGGGTCCATCCATTAGATTGCTGATCCGTTGCAATGCCAGCTGATGCGGCTGACCGTACATGTCAGTAAGAGCTCTCATAGTGTTGCTGAAAGGAGTACGACTATAACTATATGAATCAGCAACCAGAAGAGCATCCTCAAACTTAAGATGTTCCATCAAGATCTGGAACTTGAAAGATTCAGTAGCATCATCAGGCAGTATGTTGCATAGAGCAATCTTCAGACGGGTGAATTTACGTGGGTCATCATGAACAAAGTCAGGAATAGTAGGAGTGGGTCCACGATACTGCACTGGCGAAGTGTGCCAGACACGATGGAGCCCCTGTTCTCCACAAAGAAAGATGTGAAGGATCAGTCAAATACAATCGTTCATTCGTACGATAGTGATCAGGTCACATGCTATATTGAAGATAAGCATCTGAATAGTCTGATAAGGCTATTGTCTGAAAGGTGCACCCACGATCACCAAAGAACTGATCAGGAGTATCCCTGACGGGCCTATATCTGAATATGAATGACCAATATCTCAAGTGGAAAATAATGGTGGGTTAAAATGCGACACTACTGGGGTATCAAACTGCCCCCGTGGAGGATCGTACAAGCGCTACTTCACCCCGTGAACTGGATAACTGGGATTGTATTGCGGAGAGTCTTGGTTCCAATTGGGTGGTTTATTATACTGAGGGATCAACTGCCCTGAATGTGATGGACTGCCACTCAGTTTAGTCATTTTACTTAAACTGCAAGTAAGATCTTCTATAAGATCTTGATGACTATTACGATATGAGTGTAGGGACTTATCTCTAGGGGGCACCAAAGGATTGTCATCTGTCTGGCTTGGATTTCGATCATCCTGTGGTGAAGCCGACATATTATCGATCCTTGGTGCGGCTGTCGCCCCCAAATCTACATGCCGTAATGAAGAAGAACCCTGCAGTGGAGCTAACGAAAGAGAAATTGCGATTATGTCTGATATACGCTGAACATCTTGTCTAAGTTGCCTACTTTCTTCTTTCATTTCACAAATACACGAGAGGACATCTGCATTTGTTACAGTACTAGCATGCTCATCCGCAAATGTAAGGCATCTTTGAGGATAACTAACTGCATAATCTTGAAGATGCAAAGGCGGCCTAGTGGCTCTGCGTGGCCTGACCACCTCTTGCTCTACTATTCTCTTTCTGAGTCTGGATTTCAGAACAGAAGCAGTTATAGCATCTGGCTCGAAGGACCATTAATGTTTGGAAGGGGCTAAATGCACTCGTTCTATTATGTTGCCAATCACTTCTGAGGTTTTATTAACCAAAGTAAAATCCAGGACCCAAAGGCGAAATGAAGAGTCAGTGATTGAATGAATGGAATTTCTTTAAATACTGAATAACACTTTAAGGAAAACAAATAAACATTCAAATATATACGTATAAATCAGATAGAATACAACAATACAACCATGGGCGTCGCTAGGCCATTTTTAGGGGGCTTAGCCCCCCCCCTCCCCCCCTAATATTTGTACTCAGCCCCCCTAAAACGTCTCCATAAACTTTACACAAATTGGCGATCGCCCACATCCCCTTTAAATTTCATATGAAAACAGTGGCAGACTTCGGCTCCTCCCCGTTTTTCCATGCGGTCTTCAATTTGCCATCACAGAGCGAGGATTAAGCCAAGGTGTGTATTTTTCATACATTGTTATATCTGCATCAGTGCAGTCTTTTCTCATAAATACAGTTTACAAAATGCCATGAGGGATTAATCAATTACTATGTTTTTGCTGTCTTCACTCTCACCCACCTACACCAGCTGTTTCCTTTAGTGAAAATGAAGCCCTTAAGACATAGTGTATGAACCTAGAGTCTACTTTGTAAAACAATCGTGATGTTGTTGTTTTAATTGAAAAACCCAACTGTCTATATAAAACATTGCACAGTGCATACGGCATTAACGACCATATGCACATAAATGATTAAAAACAGTGACAGTCAGCATTCAATGCACTCGTTTTAATTGCATAGCAGTGTGATTTACAGAGATAGAAAACTCCTTTTTTTGTAATAAATATTGTATTGTATTAAATAATGTCCCAAATCGTTTAAAAAAATACAAAATTTTTTATTTAAAATAAAATTGTATTAAGTTTTTAATAAAAATACATTCATTAGCCTTAGAGTAGGTTTTTGTCACTTTGATTTAGAAAAAGTTTTTTTTTCATGAATAAAAAAAAAGAATGATATTAAAAAGATGCTTTGTTTAATTATATTAAAACAATGTTTGTCTATATTAGTGAATTTGAATAAATAGCCTAGTAGCTACGAAATTTTAAGGGGTTGAATGTAGAACCTACTGTCTTATTTATGAAGCTAAAACAATAAATTAAACTAGATAACATGATGATCAAATATTTATATTTAACTGTAGATGGAAGGTTTTTCGAGTCACATGGGAGTAGGTCTCCAAATCGTGAGTACTGATTCTGAACAAGCCAAATATGTGCTAAACATCTAAGGGGGCTGAGCCCTCTAAAAGTGAAAATCCTAGAAACGCCCCTGAATACAACAGATATTAAATTATAATATTCAAATTTCCAATTATTGTCTGAAGTTGGTTCAGACGAAAATGCAGCAATCAAGTACTGTCCAAGAATGTAAACAGTAAACAGTCCCAGATATTTACAAGTTCCTTATCTGTTGAATATAGCTTGGAGTGATCCATGTCTTTGGCTTGGAGATGTCCCGTGGTTATGGGCATCCAAATGCTTGTCCGAGAAATATGAATTCGATATGTGACAACGTTAGTGTTTATAGGAAAGTGTGGGTGCATGTGCGTGTGTTAATAGTCAGTGACGCACACTAATAATCCTCAGAAAGGGGGAGACATCTACAAGTGCCATCACACCCATCAGCTGTTTGTCGACAGAAATGCACAAGGTAGACTAACGTGCTTTAACGAATTTGTCTAGGTCATTTAACTATAGTTAAAATTCGAAAATCGCAAAGATAGCGGCTTAGCGCGTAGCCATTGCCCAGGGAACGCCGCCTTCCTTTCCCTGGCTCGTTTCTGACTAAGCCACGCCCCCTCATCACATCTAAATGCTGAATGGATAGCTGTTTCAGACTGATCTCAGTACAGCTCTTACGTTAAAGAACAGCCTTTTTACACAAGGCTAACCACTAAGCCACCATGCCGCTTGTATTAGATACTACTTTCTATTTAAAGTTCAAACACCTATGTTTTTAGTACTGTGTACATTGACATTGTGGAATCTTTATAAAACCTTTTATGGTCACTCACCTGTGGAGGCACGTGGTGCAGAAAATTAAGAGACACACTGTTACACACGCTGTTATTAGTGAGAATAGTATGTAGAATGCCCTTGTGCTTTGTTTTTCATCCTCTGTGTTGGAAAAAGATAAAAATACAACATGAATTACCATCAGAGGTTTTTTGATAGTTTTTCACTGGATGATATCGAAGAAGACCAGAGGTGGACAGTAACAATGTAAATTTAATGTGTTACTTTACTTAAGTACTGTACATGTTTTAAGTATGTGCATTTATGTATTTTCATTTTTGGGGTGTTTTAACTTGTATTCAACCACCTTTCTAAAATAAATAGTGTAGTAAAATATTGTACTTTCCATTCCATTACATCATGTGACAACTGTGATTACTTCTTACTGATGGTGCACAACTGTACGTTACTACTTATTCTATTATGCACGAGTCACTTTAGGCATACTTGCACACCCCCTGGACATGTCTGTCTATTTATACTCCACTCCTTTCCACACAAAAATCCAATATTCTATATTTTTCTATATTGTACAAAATCTTGTGTGTATATATATATATTCTTTCTATATTGTACAACCAGGTTTTCTTTTCTTATATTTTTCCTATACTTTACTGATTGAATTTTGTACTGTACAGATATTTTAAATGTTAAAATCCACTTTTTTTTGTGTATATGTGTACTGTAGAGACAGATATTTTATTCTTAGATTTTCTTTTTATATATTTATCTCCTATAAATAGTCTTTAGTCTTTTATTTTATGGTCACGGGCAGTCGCCTAAGCATTTCACTGCATATCGTACTGTGTATGACTGTGTATGTGACAAATAAAATTTGAATTTGAAAACAAGATGTGAATTAGAATGCAGTGTTTGCTTTATTTTGGCTAATTTACTTTGACCAGTTGGTTGCACACGTGGACAAAATTGTTGGTACCCTTTGGTCAATGATAGAAAAACTCACAATGGTCACATAAATAACTTTAATCTGACAAAAGTAATAATAAAAAAAAATTCTATGAATGTTAACCAATGAAAGTCAGACATTGCTTTTCAACCATGCTTCAACAGAATTATTTTAAAAAGTAACTCCTGGAACAGGCCTGGACAAAAATGATGGTACCCCTAGAAAATATTGAAAATAATGTGACCAAAGGGACATGTTAATTCAAGGTGTGCACTAATTAGCATCACAGGTGTCTACAGTCTTGTAATCAGTCAGTGGGCCTATATATAGGGCTCCAGGTAGTCACTGTGTTGTTTGGTGACATGGTATATACCACACTCAACATGGACCAGAGGAAGCAAAGAAAAGAGTTGTCTCAGGAGATTCGAAAGAAAATTATAGACAAGCATGTTAAAGGTAAAGGCAATAAGACCATTTCCAAGCAGCTAGATGTTCCTGTGACTACAGTTGCACATATTATTCAGAAATTTAAGATCCATGGGACTGTAGCCAACCTCCCTGGACGTGGCCAGAGAGACTTCTAAAGAGCCCATAAAGACTTCTAAAGAGATCCAAGGTGAACTTCATGCTCAAGGAACATCAGTGTCAGATCGCACCATCCGTGGTTTTTTGAGCCAAAGTGGACTACTTGGGAGACGACCAAGGAGGACGCCGTTGTTGAAAGCAAATCATAAAGACAGACCGGCATATGCCAAACTACATGTTGACAAGCCACAAAGCTTCTGGGAGAATGTCCTACAGACAGATGAGAAAATGGAACTTGGCACATCAAATACCTGCAGAGAGGTGCAGAAGTCTCATTGACAGTTACAGGAATCGTTTGATTGCAGTGATTGCCTCAAAAGGTTGTGCAACAAACTATTAAGTTAGGGGTACCATCATTTTTGTCCAGGCCTGTTCCATGAGTTCTTTTTTTTTTTATATAATTCCATTGAAGCATGGTTGAAAAGCAATGTCTGACTTTCATTGGTTAACATTCATAGAATTCTTATTTATTATTACTTTTGTCAGATTAAAGTTATTTCTGTGACCATTGTGAGTTTTTCTTTCATTGACCGAAGGGTACCAACAATTTTGTCCATGTGTGCTATATCAATTGATTTGAGCCAACACCTAGCAGAAAGGCCATGTTTGTGCTAGCAATCATTTTCTTAATGGGTACTCTAATGCTAGCTTGCAGCAGACAAATATTTCCTTGTATATGCATTTACAAATAATCCATCATTACCACAAATGTCATGTGCATGATTAGCCAAGTAACTGCTAACTCTTAAAGCAATAATACACTGCAACCTAAAACAACAGCAACATTTATTCACTTCCCATTTTAAATAAAATTAATTTTGACCAGGTTTGCACTTAGCTGATGTTTAAACATTTAGCAGGTAAATTGAAATTCTGCTTTAACCAAATAAGATCAATTTATATTAATCAAAGAGAGGGAGACTGATACCTGGGATATTTGGTTAAAAATGGATTATCTGTATTGTCTAAAGAAAAAAATTATACATGATATGTTGAAAATAAATGTTAACAGGAAGGCTTGCCTTTTCTCATATCTTATTTTATAGCAACTCAGATCTCCTTAATAGAAATGAGTCTCCTGCATGTTGACTGCACCTGATGTTTATGATCATTTACATTTAGGCATTTGGCAGACGCTCTTATCCAGAGCGACTTACAAAAAGTGCTTTAAAGTTTACATGACTAGATAGATACTTACACTGGGTTAACTAGGTCAATCACTAAGTGCGATTAGTCTAACACAACTGTAAGTACTGGAGAAATAGATAAGTTTTGAGTCTCCGTTTAAAGATAGTCAAAGTCTCTGCTGTACGGACATCTAGAGGAAGTTCGTTCCACCACCTATGTGCCAGAACAGAAAAGAGTCTGGATGAATGCCGCCCTCGATCCCTGAGAGAAGGTGGGACGAGGCGAGCAGCAATGATCATCAAACTTGTTTAATGACCTAATATTAACAGATCTGTGCCCAGAATGACAAAAGAGCCTTTTTCAATGGGTTGATTTAAGAAAAAGTCTAGTCACAAAAATATAACATTAAAGAACATTGTACTTTTACTCAAGTGGAAATGTAAATGGAGGACTTCTACTTTTCCTATAGTAATAATTTTACCTAGATGATCACTAGTTTTAATCAAGTACAGGGTTTGGGTCATCCACCACTGAAGAAGACATACAGTATTAATTTCTACAGACACTGAAACAGCACTCTTGGAAAATGCCTGCTCTGAGTATTTCAGTTAGTAAATTAACAGAAACATATTAACTTGTTTACAAAGGTGTGTAATATTTTAACTTTTAAATACCTACTATGGTCAGTCTCCACTGCATGTCTAATGGAAAACATGAGTATAATCCTGCATCTGAAAGTTGTACATCAGATATCTGTAGTTTTCTTGGTTTTCGCGGGTCAACCTGCATCCTGCTTGATGTGTAGTTTGTCTCAGTTTGGTTTATAACTGGGCTGTAGATAAAAATAAATGTTCCATCTTTACGCCAGCCAATATCTTTATGTGCACCAGTCGGAGTTCCATTGCAGTGTAAAATAACAGTTTCCCCCTTAACAGCAGTTCTGTTCATCTGGTGTAGAATATTTCTCTCATATGACTTGATCAGATCTGCTGGAATGAAAACAAAAATTCACTGTTGACACTGTCTTAATGTTTAAAGTTATAAATGTTTATGCAGGTATACAAGTTGGTTTCCTTCTTTGTTGAGAAATTCACAGTATTTATTTGAGATGATTATAGGAATGCTACTAAATTTCAAATGGAAAAACTAAATCTGGATAAAGGTTGCTAATCTGAGTGCAAATGTACTAGATTAAAAAAGGACTACACTACCATTCAAAAGTTTGGGATCACTTTTTCATTTCAATTTTTTATTTGGTCATTTTATCTTCTATATTCTACAACAATACTCAGCTTTAGAATTAGAGCTGTTATGCAGACTTTAAAGATCACGAGTAGCAGATACATCTCGAACATTAACTGCTCAAAGGAGTTTATTGCATATTTTGGACGCATTTAGCATTGCTTTACAATGTAGAAAGAAATAAAAAAAAGGAACGAACATGGCGTTAGAAAGTGATCCCAGACTTTTTCTAGGTATTGTATTTGCAGAATCACATATTCACTATTAAATATATTCACTATTCACTACTATTCATGAAAATTTAATGAGATTTACTGAGTGCATGGACTGAACACTCAAAAAATTAACAAAGCAGGTTGTGTACTTTACATAATAGAATTATTTTCATTATACACATAATAATTGTATTTGTTGACTTCAGATGTTTTTTATTCGATTAAGGTTCACGTAATTATGTCTCAACTTGACCGTACAAATTCCTATTACATTGTCTAATCACAAACCATTCTTGTTAAGTCAACATTTCATACATACAGCGGGTGGCAATAGCGAGACGCCAGCTGTCATGAAACGCTAAAGAAACAGAGGAGCAGGACGTATCAAACTACACATGCGCACACTTAATTGACTCTCTGCCAGCGTGAAATAATAGCAGAAAGATAGGGGTAAATTATATTAAATTTTTATTATATTACACATTTTTAGTTGCTATTGTTGACATTAAGGACATGATTGTGCATTTTCCTTTTAAAATATTCTTCTTTTTTGTTTTTAAGATTTATACTATGAGAACCTTTTTTTTCTATATATATTTTTGTGGGTAACATGATTTTTTTTTTCTTATGTAAAACATGTCCAGAAAGAAAAGTTGAAGATAACCAACTTTAATGTTTTTTTTTTTTTTTATGAAACAAAATTTTCCCCCCTCTTTAAATGTGTCACAGTTGACAGTTGAAAATGTTGGGGGTGGAACGTTATGTTGCATATTGTGTACAGTTTGTCTTTTGTATTGTTGGACCATAATAATCTCAATTTCCTAATTTCCGTGCTGCATTTCAAACAGTGCCAACTGTTATTTAAATGCTTGTGACAGTAATCTTGTTGTGAATAAAGGCCCTTACAGTTGTTAGTTGAGTTTACGAAAGTCATTTGTGTTGAACTTGTTGACAAATTAAAGTTGATTTAACCTAACTAATAAAAATTCAATTTAGTGAAAGTATTCTGTTTTTATTAATTAAGCCTAAATTAAATGTTTTATTGTAAAATAATTATTTTACTTTGAATAAACAAATATGTAAAATGCAACTTCTAAACAATTTTGTTTTGTCCATACAACATGACTGACTCTTGTTAGTTAAACTCAAATTTCTTTTGTTGAGCAAAAGTTATTGATAATATTTGGCTTGAATTAAAAAGATTATTTCTCCCTAAAACAACTCCATCATATTTGATGAACTTATTTTCAGGCTCCATCATATTTTGATAAAATAAATGCTTTCAACGTTCATAATTAATTTTCATGGAACATGAAAAAATTAATTAGTCAAGTCAAGTCAAGTTGGCTTTATTCTTATTCCAACCATATACAGTTCAGTACACAGTGAAACGAAACAACGTTTCTCCAGGACCAATGTGCTACATACATGCAAACGACATAAATTAACAACACAACATAAATTAGCAACGCAGATTTTACATTTTTAAGTTAACCTAAGCTATCAATTGTTATACTATAAGGAAAAAAATGGAAAAAATGTTGGTACCCATCGGTCAATGAAAGAAAAACTCACAATGGTCACAGAAATAACTTTAATCTGACAAAAGTAATAATTAAAAAAATTATATGAATGTTAACCAATGAAAGTCAGACATTGCTTTTCAACCATGCTTCAACAGAACTATTAAAAAAAAAAAAAAAATCATGGAACAGGCCTGGACAAAAATGATGGTACCCCTAGAAAATACTGAAAATAATGTGACCAAAGGGACATGTTAATTCAAGGTGTGTCCACTAATTAGCATCACAGGTGTCTACAATCTTGTAATCAGTCAGTGGGCCTATATATAGGGCTCCAGGTCGTCACTGTGTTGTTTGGTGACATGGTATGTACCACACTCAACATGGACCAGAGGAAGCGAAGGAAAGAGTTGTCTCAGGAGATTCAAAAGAAAATTATAGACAAGAATGTTAAAGGTAAAGGCTGTAAGACCATTTCCAAGCAGCTAGATGTTCCTGTGACTACAGTTGCACCTATTATTCAGAAATTTAAGATCCATGGGACTGTAGCCAACCTCCCTGGACGTGGCCGCACGAGGAAAATTCATGACAAATCAAAGAGACGGATAATCCCAATGGTAACAAAAGAGCCCAGAAAGACTTCTAAAGAGATTCTAAACTTCACGCTCAAGGAACATCAGTGTCAGATCGCACCATCCGTCGTTGTTTGAGCCAAAGTGGACTACATGGGAGACAACCAAGGAGGACACCATTGTTGAAAACAAATCATAAAAAAGCCAGACTGGAATATGCCAAACTACATGTTGACAAGTCACAAAGCGTCTGGGAGAATGTCCTATGGACAGATAAGACAAAAATGGAACTTTTTGCCAAGGCACATCAGCTCTATGTTCACAGATAGAAAAATGAAGCATATGAAGAAAAGAACACTGTCCCTACTGTGAAACATGGAGGAGGCTCTGTTATGTTCTGGGGCTGCTTTGCTGCATCTGGCACAGGGTGTCTTGAATCTGTGCAGGGTACAATGAAATCTCAAGACTATCAAGGGATTCTAGAGAGAAATGTGCTGGCCACTGTCAGAAAGCTGGGTCTCAGTCGCAGGTCATGGGTCTTGCAACAGGACAATGACCCAAAACACACAGCTAAAAACACCCAAGAATGGCTAAGAGGAAAACATTGGACTATTCTAAAGTGGCCTTCTATGAGCCCTGACCTCAATCCTATTGAGCATCTTTGGAAGGAGCTGAAACATGCTGTCTGGAAAAGGCACCCTTCAAACCTGAAACAACTGGAGCAGCTTGCTCATGAGGAGTGGGCCAAAATACCTGCAGAGAGGTGCAGAAGTCTCATTGACAGTTACAGGAATCGTTTGATTGCAGTGATTGCCTCAAAAGGTTTTGCAACAAACTGTTAAGTTAGGGGTACCATCATTTTTGTCCAGGCCTGTTCCATGAGTTCATTAAAAAAAAAAATAATTCCGTTGAAGCATGGTTGGAAAGCAATGTCTGACTTTCATTGGTTAACATTCATAGAATTCTTATTTATTATTACTTTTGTCAGATTAAAGTTATTTCTGTGACCATTGTGAGTTTTTCTTTCATTGACCGAAGGGTACCAACAATTTTGTCCATGTGTGTAAATATTGTGCAAATATTGCAAATAGTAGATCAGGTAGGTAGGTATGAACAAATTAAGACGGTTGTAGATCAGTGTGATTGTGCATGTGTGTGTTTATCAGTTCAGTCAGGATGTTATTTGGTTCATCTGAGAGATTTGTGTGTGTGTGTGTGTGTGTGTGTGTATTTATCAGTTCAGTCCTTTTGTGTTGAGGAGAGGGATGGCTTGTGCGTAAAAGCTGTTACACAGTCTGGATGTGAGTGCGCGAATGCTTTGAATACCTTTGGCCAGATGGCAGGAGGGTGAAGAGTGAGTGTGAGGGTTGTGTCCAGTCAGCCACAATGCTAGTGGCTTTGCGGATGCAGCGTGTGGTGTAAATGTCTGCGATAGAAGGGAGAGAGACCCCAATGAGCTTCTCAGCTGTCCTCACTATTCGCTGTAGGGTCTTTTGGTCCGATATGGTACAATTCCCAAACCAGACAGTGATGCAGCTGCTCAGGATGCTCTCAATAGTTCCTCTATAGAAGGTGGTGAGGATTGGTGGTGGAAGCTGTGTATTTCTCAGCCTTCCCAGGAAGAAAAGGCGTTGCTGGGCTTTCTTATGCAGAGAGCTGGTGTTAAGGGACCAGGTGAGGTTCTCCTCCAGGTGGACGCCCAGGAATTTTGTGCTCTTGACAATCTCCACAGAAGACCGTCTATGTTGAGCGGAAAGTGATCGCTCCGTGTCCTCCTAAATTCAACAACTATCTCTTTTGTCTTTTCTACATTCAGAGACAGGTTGTTGTCTTTACACCAGTCTGTTAGCCTCTGCACTTCCTCTCTGTACACTGACTTGTTGTTCTTGCTGATGAGACCCACCACAGTCGTGTCATCAGCGAACTTGATGATATGATTGGAGCTGTGTGACACTACACAATCATGAGTCAGCAGTGTGAACAGCAGGGGACTGAGCACGCAGCCCTGGGGGTCCCAGTGCTCAGGAGGTGATGGTGCTGTAGGTATAGCTCCTGATTCGCACTGCCTGAGTTCTTTTGGTCAGAAAGTCCAGGATCCAGTTACAGAGGGAGGTGTTCAGGCCCAACAAGCTCAGCTTCCCGATTAGGTGTTGGGGGATGATTGTATTGAATGCTGAACTGAAATCTATGTACATCATTCTGACGTAAGTGTCTTTCTTGTCAAGATGTGACAGTGCCAGGTGGAGTGTGGTGGAAATGGCGTCGTTCATTGAACGGTTTGAACAACTGCAGGGGGTCCAGTGAGGGGGCAGCAGGGTCTTGATGTGTCTCATGATGAGCTGCTTGAAGCACTACATGATGATGGATGTGAGTGCAACAGGGCGGTAGTCATTGAGACAGGACACAGGAGACTTCTTCGGCATGGGGACGATGGTGGTAGCCTCCCACTGATAGTAAGTCGCAGCCTCCCTAAACATGTTCCGGTCAGTGTTATCGAAACAGCCCTAAAGGAGAAATGGCTCCTGCTGGCCAGGTTTTTACCTGCTTCAGAACCGTTTTTGAATGCCTGACGAGTGGTCTGTATGCTGGAATTAGCATAACAGAGATGTGGTCTGATTAGGTGGGGGCGGGGCTCTGCCCGATATGCGCCGGGAATGTTTGTGTAAACAAGATCCAGTTTGTTATCCCCTTTCGTTGCAAAGTCCACATACCGATGGAATTTAGGAAGCAATGACTTGAGATTTGCACGTTTGAAATCTCCAGCGACAATAAACAGTCCATCCGAATGTGTATTTTGCAGTTCACTGATCTTAGCATACAGTTCCCATAGCGCTTCCTTAGCATTAGTGCTAGGTGGAATGTACACTCCGATAATGAAAACAGTGGTGAATTCCCGCAGTAGATAAAAAGGTCTGCATCTAACAGTCATAATCTCCAGCAACGATGAGCTAGCACAGAGATCTTACACCATTTCATGTTGAAGTAAACCCACAAGCCGCCGGCACGAGGCTTACCGCACAGAGCTGCGTTTCTGTCAGCGCGAAAAGAGGCTAGCTTGTCTAGTTGAATGCCGGTGTCTGGAACTCTGTCGCTGAGCCATGTCTCTGTGAAAACAAAGGCGCAGCAGTCCCTAAACTCATGCTGTGTAGTCTGTTGGCGTCGGATGTAGTCCAGTTTATTTTCCATGGAGCAGACATTAGCTAAGATGATGGACGGCAGAGCCGGCCGCCTAGGATTTATTTTTAGCCTAGCACAAACTCCTGCCTGCTTGCCGCGCTTCCACTTCCTCGCGCACCAGGCAATGCTGAGGACTGGAGGCCTGGTTCCCGAAGCACGCTGAGGTAGCGTAGCTTCTTGAATCTCATTGAAGCTCATCTTGAATTAAATTTGCCGGTTTATTGAGTAGTAAAAGTGTCTGGCGGTGGTAAGTACGAACACAGTTTGCGCCGTTGTCCATATCCTGGGCAAAATAAACGCGCTACAACACAAAGTAAATAAAGTAGCACCATTTTGGCTCCGGAGCGGCTCTCTCTGACACTGGCGTGAGCATAGTAACGATATCTCTGCGGTAAAGTAAAAAGACAAAAACAAAACAAATTAACCAGCACCTTACCTTTGAAAAGAATAGCGAAAGAGCAGAGTTTCTGTGTGTTTGTGATGCTGGGGAGGGGGTGAAAAGGCGAGTGTCTGTGCGTGGGTGTGTTGGTGTCAAATTATGCGCGCGCACACATAAGAAACGCTGAAACAGAGAGGGAGATGTTGATTATACAAGTAAGAGACGAGTACCCACAATTCCGCAAGAGTGATGTTTGGTGTCAAAATAAGAGCCGCATGCGTGATACATGATACTCTGCACTCATAAACCAAGACTTGTTTGTTTTTCAAATCAAAATTTATTCAAAATCTTTGCTCGTCTTGCGGAACACTCGTGAGTAACCGTGTTACTCACAATCCGAGGTTCCACTGTATACAGATCTTATTATACATGTTACTAAAGCTAAGCTGTGCTAGTAAATGTTATAAATTAGTTTGAAGTACATTTCTTACACAAAGTATTCAAAACTAAATAAAATGAGTTATAAAAACTGAATACCTGCACAAGATAACAGAAACATGATGATCACCAATTACAGCATTTTGATCTGATGAAGATGATGATTAGATTAGATTAAAGACACGTCTTACACATTTTGTAACGGCTAATGTAGAAGACTGACTTTCAAAGAGCTAAACCGCAGAGCAAGCAGATGAGGAGCGTGAGAAAAAAAGGTGAAACAGATAGTATAATTCACAACCAATTAATAATTGTCATAATTTTGGGGCAAATCTGCAACTACTGTATGAATGCACCTGTTAAACTGAGTGTTTAAACAAAACGATCTTTGCAGGCACAGGCCAAGGCAAGGTTAAAAAGCAGTCAATTAAAAAAATATTACTACATAATCTTTGGTAAACTATATTTAAGTAGCAGTTCATTTAGTAACTCTTTGTTTTTTTGTTCCTCACCAAACACCCACACCCACCCCTACTGATGTTTGGTGTGAAGATAAACTGAAGCTCTTGTCTTATCTGCATGATTGTATGGATGGGTTTCATGATTTTCTTGGATATAAAGATAAATTAAAAACCAGACTTATTCTAAAAGTTTGAGTAAGAAGTATATATCTGTAGTGTTGTATGACCATTGCAGGTTTCTGAGTAACAACAGTTTATACCACATCCTGTGGAGAGTGGTTTCATACAGGGAGTCTCACCTCACTATTATTTTACCAAAGGGCAAAAATATGTTTGTTAGTTGTCTTCTTATTTGTTTATTTTTATTATGCACTGTCCCCTACTGGCTCTAATTATGTGTGAGTATATGAAGGAGTTTATATAATAATAAAAATAATAATGATAATAATAATACTAATAATAAAATTACACGAAGGAGGTGATAGAACACCCCATTGTGCAAGTTCTATGTGACAGGAAAAGCATATAATAAATTACAGTATTTAAACACAGTTAAGAACCTTATTTTCAACATGATTACATCCCTATTAAGTAAATTGAACCAATAGTTAATATTTAAAATATTAAAATGTATTGTTTTCTGATATAAGTACTGTACATGGTCTAGCCCATTTCTGGATGGCAAAAGGAATGTTACTTACCAGTTACCAGTTGCCAAAACCCCATCACACTTATGTAGATAACATATGTTATTATCAGTATTATGGTAACAAAAGTTATTTAATTTAAAAAATGAAATAAAATAATTATGTGTACATAATTGCTTCTTTCATTTCTGTGTGATTCATGATTTTTTTTTTTACAGTTATAATTGGGACTCTTCATTCTCTGTTGTTCATGTTTGCTGTATTTTTTAAGCTATATCTGACACATTCAAAATTGCTCTTATTGTATAATAAGAATTTAATCTATAAAAATATGTAAACGAATAATTTTATAACGTGTTATGTAGGGTAGGCTGTGCTAATAACATGTTAAGAATAGTTTAAAATACATTCTCACATTAAGTGACCAAAACACAATAAAATAAGTAGAAAAAAAATGAATACCTGCACAAGATAAGAGAAACATGATGATCATCAAATACAGCATTTTGATCTGATGTTGATTATGATGATGAAGACTAAAGGTGAACCTTACACCTAAACGGCTAGGACTGACTTTCAAAGATGGTTGGCTTCAGAGTTAAACCGCAGAGCAAGAGGAAGAGGAATGTGAAAGAAAAGTGCCACACAGAGTAGATAATATTTCACAGTTGTCCAAATATAAGCCTGCATAATTTTATGATTACATAATTTTGGATTAAATCTACAACTACAAATGCACTTGTTAAATCTTTGCAGGCAGAGGCCAAAGCAAGGTTAGAAATCAACCAACATAATAATATAATCACATTGTTTTGGTAAACTATATCAGTTGTGTGGGCAGAAATGCCTTACAGATAAGAGATGTCAGAGGAAAATGAAGATCACATCTGGGTTTATTTGTGTCAGCCAAGAACAGAACCTTAAAGCTATAGTGGACAGACTCATTCGCGCTGGGCAGCTGAAGACTGGAAAATATGACCTGTTTGTTTATTTGTTTGTGTTTATTTTTTTACAAGTCAAGTCAAGTACGCTTTTATTGTCATTTTAACCATATACAATTCAGTATGCAGTGAAACAAAACATCGTTCCTTTTTGTAGTATTTTAAATGGGGAAACAATGCTCAACGCATTCTCCACCATTTATGTAGGGTTTCAGCTCTGGTTCATAGGTGAATAGAATCTTTAAGGATTCGAGTTAATTTTGTTAAACTTAATTAAAAGCTATAGCGTTGTCAGGGATAACCCCTAGAGGGCGCCAAAGCGCCCTGTGTTTTTTGATTGTAGTTTTGTTCAGTTAAAACTTCAGTTCCCATGGGGCAACTCGGTCAGGTGACCAGGGGGCGCTCACCTGAGCCGAGTTGGTGATTAGTTTTATTATAAATAGTTTGTTTTCTTTGAGTTTCTTGTCTTGCGTCTGTTGATTTATCATGGTTAATGTCTCTGAGTTTCGTGAGTGTTTGTATACGTGTTTTAGTTTCAGTTTTCATTTATAAAGTATCTTTGTTTTATGTTTCCCCTGATTTTATGTTAAATAAACATCGTTTCCTTTAAAAACCTGGATTCTCTTGCAATTATGCCTCGCACCCAGAAACGTGACAGAACGCAAGACCGTGAAAGAGGCGTAGCAGAGGAGCCCCCCCGGGAGATTCTTTTGGGGGGGGCAACGATGTTTGAAGTTTGGGGAACCGACGCGGAGAGCAGGAGGAGAACCAAACGGCGTAGTGGAAGGCGGAGAAGTAAACGGGACAGAGAGGAGCTAAGACGGCAGCATGACTGGGATGGCTGCCGGCTGGCGACACGGCGCACGCCGTTCGGGAGTAGCGCATCTCAGGGAGACAGGAGTCCCCGCACCGGCCGGAGTGCAGAAACCAGGCAGTCCAAACTCGGCGGTGACCAGGGTGAAAGGACACCCCAAAGCGTGCGGCTACAAGGAACGGCGTGTGGGCGGTATGCACAGCCGGGAGCAGCCTCCCAGCTAGACTGGAGCAGCGTTGAGCGGAGCGCCGAAGAGAATGAAGGGCGCATCCGTAACCTGCAGGAGCAGGTAGCTGACCTCCAGGATATGCTGATGCAGCTGCGCCTCGAGGAGGGTCCAGACCTGCCAACTCCTTTCCCGTGTTTCAGCGACGACGAAGACGGTGAGCTCAACTACATGGCTTTTTCTGATGACAGCGGTGGGCACTACTATTTGCTGTATAGCGTCGACGATGAAAGCGAGCTCGGCAGCGACAACGAAGACGGCGAGCTCATCTTTCCACTGCGCAACGGCGGCGACGACAGCAAGCTCTATATTCTGCCGCGTAGCTGCTTCGTAGAGGACAGCGAGCTGCCGCCGCTGCACGGCGCCTTCGTCACGCACAGCGAGCTGCCGTCGCTGCACGGCGCCCTCGTCATGGGCAGCGGGCTGCCGCTGATGCACCGCGCCGATGAGCACGGCGCTTTCGTTGTGGACAGCGAGCCGCCGCCGCTGCACCACGCCGCCGAGGACAGCAAGCTTCCTCTTCCTCCACCACCGCCTTCATGCGCCGCCGAGGTCAGCGAGCTCCATCCTCTTCCTCCGCCGTCGCCTTCATGCGCCATCGAGGACAGCGAGCTTCCTCTTCCTCCGCCATCATCCTCTTCCTCCGCCGTCGCCTTCATGCGCCGCCGAGGACAGCGAGCTTCCTCTTCCTCCGCCGCCGCCTTCATGCGCCGCCGAGGATCACGAGTTCCATCCTCTTCCTCCGCCGTTGCCTTCATGCGCCGCCGAGGTCAGCGAGCTCCATCCTCTTCCTCCGCCGCCGCCGTCATGCAGCGCCGAGGACAGCGAGCTGCCTCTTCCTCCTCCGCCGCTGCCGTCACACGCCGATGAGGATAACGAGCTTCCTCCGCCTTCATGCGCCGCCGAGGATCACGAGCTCCATCCTCTTCCTCCGCCGCCGCCTTCATGCGCCGTCGAGGACAGCAAGCTTCCTCTTCCTCCGCCATCATGCGCCGCCGAGGACGTCGAGCTTCCTCCGCCGCCGTCATGTGCCGTCGAGGACGTCGAGCTTCCTCTGCCTCTGCCGCCCTGCGTTAATGAGGACGGCGATCCTCTTCTGCCTCCGCCACCCTGCGTCACCGAGGAGGGCGAGCCTCTTCTGCCTCCACCGCCCTGCGTCACCGAGGACGGCGAGCATCAACTGCCTTCGCCGCCCTATGTCAACGAGGATGGCGAGCTTCCTCCGTCTCCGCCGCCCTGCGTCAACGGGGGCATGAAGCCACCTGGCCCACAGGGCATAGGTGCCAGCCTCTGGGTGAGAGGGGCAGACATTGGACCCTGGGGGGGATGCCCTGGACCTCCTGTGGCGCCCCGGAGTTGCGCCCTTTGAGGGGGGGTTACGTCAGGGATAACCCCTAGAGGGCGCCAAAGCGCCGTCTTTTTTTATTGTAGTTTTGTTCAGTTAAAACTTCAGTTCCCATGGGGCAACTCGGTCAGGTGACCAGGGGGCGCTCACCTGAGCCGAGTTGGTGATTAGTTTTATTATAAATAGTTTGGTTTCTTTGAGTTTCTTGTCTTGCATCTGTTGATTTATCATGGTTAATGTCTCTGAGTTTCGTGAGTGTTTGTATACGTGTTTTAGTTTCAGTTTTCATTTATAAAGTATCTTTGTTTTATGTTTTCCCTGATTTTATGTTAAATAAACATCGTTTCCTTTAAAAACCTGGATTCTCTTGCAATTATGCCTCGCACCCAGAAACGTGACAAGCGTACACTTTATCAACTACCCCTCCAGCGTTTAGTATGATTTAGTGTATCTTACCAATTCTGTTTATCCCGCGTCCGACGACGATAATACAAAATCTGGTATTTACCTAATTATGAGCAAGGTAACGTAAGATCTGGGCAAATATTTAAACTTTAAAATACATGACCAAGACAACAATTCTTTACAAAGAAACAAGAATTTATTTGAACTAATCTACGATACATGAAACTACACTATTTGAAAACACGCATGCACGCACGCACGCACGCACATAAACATACCAACAGTTTGCAGGGTGACAGTTAATGAAGTTCATCTAGTACTGTTTACTAGACCAGACCAAAGAAAGTCACACGAGTCTTGGGTTTAATCTTACGGTTTTAGGTATGAAACGAGCACCATTTTCAGCAAGGCATGCAGCCTTGTTTGTATACTTGCGTTATGTTTCGTTCTCATCTTGTGGTTCTCCTCCGGTGAAGAGAATCACGGCGTTGCTGATTGGTTGGTGTTCTGTGGTTGAAATGATGTCTTTCAGGAAAGCCCTTCAGTGAGGCTTGCTTGCCTGGTTACAGATGACGCACTCTGGAACAACTTCTGTGGGTTTCTTCATTGCAGTTCTGGCATGAAGTCTCATTGAGAGTTCTCGAAGAGTGGATGACATCAGTGAAGTCGGCGTAGCGCACATAAGGGTGGAAGCCTGAGTGGTGAGCTTGCTTCCTTCAGATGGTCATGATGACGTGAACGTAGAACGAACAAACATACGTCTTTGGACGAGTTGGACACTGAGTTTTCTCTCTTTGTGACAATCCGTCCCTTGGATTATTGGTTCAATCGGATGTGGTTGTGGGGCTTAGCCACGCCTCACTTCGTTCCCCCTTTTGTGCATACGTTACGCCAGGTTTACGGCTGTCACGTGGGGCCAAGCCGATTACACTTTTAATTACCTTTTATAACGTGATTTTTCATGAGCTCTTGTTCATGCGACCAATTTTCCACGTACACCACTGTTCTTTAAATAAAATAAGCTCTCAATTGATACTACACATCCCCTATCTTACATACTCATTTATAGCTTTGTTTAATAAACAGGGTTTGTAAATGCTGATAATACCTTTAAAGTTATGTAGAATAAACAAACATAACACACAGATATAAAACATACTGAATATATGTTTCTAGCATTTTCCCCTACTGGCACACTTTAAAGATTGCTTAAATAGTGTATCAGCTGTATTCCTCTTTGTTCATTGAAAGCCATTTGAAGAACACATGTGTTCTGGGGTCACTGACATGGTCAAAGTGTGACTTGGTGGTTCCCCCCCTCAACTCGGGGTGAAGCTGTAAAACTGTCCGCTTTGTTTACAGGATCGCCAATTTACACCATGGTTTTGGGTCTAGTTTGAGGCATCTGGTTTTAGTGTAGCTTCAAGCACAGCAAACTTCCTGTCCCATGCCTGGTTAAGTTTCCTGCAGCTTAGGCCCTGTCCACACGGAGACGCGTTTCGCTGTATACGTATAAATTTTTTATCGTATTGGTGTTTCGTCCACACGGATCCGGCGTTTTAGGAGACTGAAACCGCTATTTTTTTAAACCGGGTCCCAAGGTGGATAAATCTGAAAACGCCACCCTTGCGGCTTCGTGTGTACAGCCAATCCGTATATTCTGTGAAGCGATGATGTCATCACATCACGTGTCGGCTGCATCATACGCAACAGCAAAAACAATAATGGCAGAGTACATGATTGTGTTCGTGTTGCTATTAAAAAGCCTACTAGCTTTATTACAGCTAAATCTAATGCTTCTATGCAACTGTGAAGGGCAACAAGCTATAATGGACAACACCGTATGCCGCATGCTCTTAGGTCCACCGCGGAAGACAACCAGGAGAGCAAGCAGGAGAAAATTTTGGAAAAGACCAGGTAGAACTAACAGTTGGTGGGACAACTTTGTCAATGGCGTTGTTGTGGAAGATGAATGGAGGGAGAATTTCCGCATGTCCAAAGCATCTCTCATCACCCTGAGCGAGGAACTCAGTCCGTCTATTGAAGGGCAAACAACGAACATGAGGGCACAAATTACTACACTCAAAAGGGTTGCGTTAACTCTGTATTATTTGAGCGACGAGGGACGGCTAAGGAAGACTGCTAACGCCTTTGGCGTGTCGCGACAGGCTGTGTCTGTTGTTGTCAGGCAAACATGTAAAGCGATCGCTGTCCACCTGGGTCCAAAGTACATCAAGTTGCCTTTTACGGAGTCCGAGGCCGAGGATCTGGTTTTGCGTTTCCATCGTGCTCATGGCATGCCACAGTGTTTGGGAGCGGTCGACGGCACACACATAGAAATCAAGCAGCCATCTTCCAACTCGATGGACTACATCAACAGGAAAGGCAAACATTCTCTCAATGTACAGGTGGTCTGTGATTATAAGTACAGATTTATGGATGTTGTGATAAAGTGGCCCGGGAGTGTACATGATGCACGGGTTTTTGCTAATTCAAAGCTCAACCTGGATTTTAAGACTGGCCAGATTCCTCCTCTGAAAAAACAGATTGTGGACAACGAAGAGGACATACCAATTTATCTTCTTGGTGACCCAGCCTACCCTCTGCTGCCTTACTTGATGAAGGAATATGCAAATGGTGGCTCCACACCTCAAGAACAGTACTTTGGGTTAAGTTTGTGCAGGGCACGGATGGTCATTGAGTGTGCTTTTGGTCGTCTCAAAGCCAGATTTGCTGCACTGAAAAGGCCTATGGACATTAACTTGCAGGACCTGCCCTTTGTCATTTACGCTTGCTTTGTTCTCCACAATTTTTGTGAAAACTGTAAGGAGACTGTGGCTGAACACAGTGTGTTGGGAACGATGCAAAGTGAGAAAGACTTACAGCCTCCTACACAATGCAACAACTACCTCACAGACTGTAATGAAGGAGAGGGAAAGAGAGTGAGGAGAGTACTCACAAAGTACCTTGACCCTTAAATCCTGGCCATAAATTTTTTTTTTACTATTTAGATCAGTTTTTCTTTAAAAAAAAAAAAGTATTTACACTATTTACATTTGGAAAATGTTCGATTAAAACCTAATGATTATTTTGAAAGTGTTTTGTTGCATTTGTTGAATAGTGAAAATAAATGACTGCAAAATTCCAGAATTTTTTTTTTATTGGAAAATAAATATTTAGGTCAAAGAAACATAAAAATAAAGAACAGGTATAAACAGGTATAAAGTGCAACAGTGCACAAAACACTAACTATATACAACTACACGGTACACGGTTGCACTGTGTACAGTTTGACCTGTTTTGTGAGGTAAAATAAACTCACAGGAAGGGCGAAGTTGGATCCGATGAAACAGGGACCTCGCATTGATAATACTGGAAACTTCTGCCATCAGTGTAAAAAGTATACTGACAGTCAATAGAAACTTTCAGGTATAAATGTACGAGTGTGTCTATTTGGACTGGCGTTTGAAATGATCCTTGTGGATTTGCTGATATCTTGCTGTTTGGGTAGTTCAGATAATGTTGAGTTGTCATGGTTTCACAGTTCATTGCACACGGGATGGTCTCTTTTCAAATGTGGCCCAAACACCCATGGTGCAATACTCAATGCGTACATGAATAATTTGAGGATTGGTTTTGGAGGCCTATATAAGGGCCCAATAAAAGACCACCATTATTAGTCCAGTGAACGTCATCATGCCACGTCTATCACGTGAACAGCGTCTCCGGGCACTGGGTATGGTGGAAGTCGGCTTGAGCTACAGCGAGATCGTGAGACGTATGGGTTGTACCATGGCCTGCCTATTCTCCGGATATGAATCCGATTGAACATCTGTGGGACTATCTCGGTCGCCAGGTGAGCAATCGGGTTCCCCAGCCACCAAATAGGCAGAGGCTGATCCAGGCACTACAGCAAGAGTGGGACAGGATTCCGCAGGACACAATCCGACGTCTTGTCTGGAGTATGCGCCAAAGCATGGCCGCCTGCATCAATGCACATGGGGGCCATACCCGCTATTGATTGTTGTGAATTTGTGTGTGTTAGACGCAATTTTCTTTTGTTAAATTTACCGTGTTTAAGTTATTCTTGAAACTTTAAATCTTTGTTAATGCATGTCAGCAACCTCAAGAAATGATTTATATGAAACAAAAACAGTTTTGGGTTCTAAAATAAAACTTATGTCAGGTGAGCATGTTTGGACTGCAGAAGTAAAGAGTCAAGAATCGTTCTTGTTACGCCGATCATGTGCTCCCATGCGCCACCCATGTGCGATGCGTGGGTAGGATTGAATTCCCACATGCATCCATTCTGGTGTAGACACTCGAGATCCTTTTCTGCTCTTTGGAATCAGATTCCATGCATAGTTCCACACTGGCCCCAACAAAATTCGTTCCTCTATCAGATCTCAACCGCTTTGCTGGTCCCTTTATTGCAAAAAACCTCCAAAGAGCATTAACGCAACTATCTGTGTCCATAGAAGCAATTACTTCTATATGTACTGCCCTAGTACTCATACAGGTAAACAGAATAGCCCAACACTTGTCTTGAGCTGTTCCTCCTCTTATACACCTGGTTACTACCGTCCAAGGGCTGAAAACATCTAAACCTACATACGTGAAAGGAGGGGAGGTACTCAAGCGCTCCGGGGGAAGATCCGCCATTTTCTGCACCTCCAATTTCCCTTGAAGCTTACGGCATGTTATGCAGTGGTGCAGGACAGAATTAATTACCCTCTTACCAGAAATGATCAACAGATCTGCTGCTCTGACAGCCTCTTCTGTGAATTGTCACCCTTGGTGCATCACCTGTATGTGGTAGTGATTCACTAACAATTTGGTGATATGACTGTGTTTTGGAAGATTTTTTTTTACCTCATTCTGGAGAGAAGCATGCTTAAGACAACCACCAACTCTCATGAGTCCTTTATGCATGAACTCCACCCTCCTGTAATGATACTATACTCCTCGAAAAATGCATCCTTCTGGACAGATGCCATTATAACCCTTTTTGCTGCTTCACGTTCTTCAGGAGAGCTAGGTTTGATGCACTGATGCCATCCTTTTCCTGTATTTGCTGACCCTGTAAATCCGGCCCTTTGAGAGCAGGCCTGATGAATCAAAAAAGAAACCGCAC
Source organism: Clarias magur (assembly GCA_013621035.1). Taxonomy (NCBI): domain Eukaryota; kingdom Metazoa; phylum Chordata; class Actinopteri; order Siluriformes; family Clariidae; genus Clarias; species Clarias magur. The sequence goes on along the minus strand of QNUK01000346.1, from coordinate 251,421 downwards.
CTAGCAGGGAACTCCATGAAAAGAAATGCTGGAACCGCTCTGAGGCTAGATATTTTTCTTTGGTGGGAGTGGCAAGTGTGGTTAACTGTGGCCTAACTTCCACATCCCGCTCTGGGTTAACCAATTCAAAAGGCTTGTGGCCCTCAGGATGAACAGTTTGATAAAGAAACTCTGCCCCTCTGCACCACATGGATGTGCTGATTAGTGATGCAGAAACTGACCTTGTTGCCAGATCCGCTGGGTTCTGGTGTGTAGGCACATAGTGCCACTTTTGTGGAGAAGTTGTCTGTCAAATCTGATGCACTCAGTTGTGCAGATACACATAGAATCGCTTGGACTCACTGTAGATATAACCATGGACAAATTTACTGTCACAATAAAATTTAACTGCATCTGGCTTGAATTCCAATTCATCGCACCATGAGGTATTGTGGGTTCAGGTTGAGGGGCTAGCTTGGATTTTCCCAGTACAAATCCAACTTGGCACGAGTTGTCACCAATAAGTTGTATGTATGCTACTGAGAAGAGGCACAATTCTGTGAATTCGGTGTGACTGTGATGTGTATGAACGTGGAACACGGAGTTTGGTCAGATGTTGAAGGGAATTCTTCCATGTCTCCCACCATTCGTTTTTGTTTTGAGGCAATGAAGTGTCCCAATCAGAAACATCAGTAGACAGCTCTCTCAGTAGTGCTCAGCCTTTTATCGTGACTGGTGCTGCCAAACCCAACGGGTCAAAAAGACTGTTGATGGTAGAAAGCACGCCGTGATGTGAGAACGGTTTATCACTCACTGCAACTTTAAAGGTAAAAGTGTCGGACTCTATAACCCAGCACAGTCCAAGGCTTCTTTGTATGGGCAGGGCTCCATTTTCAAGGCCTAAATCTTTCAGGCCTGTGGCCAGATCTTCAGGCGGGAAGGTTGGCATCACAGGTATGCTGTTTGAAGCAATTTTATGCAATTTCTGGTTTGATTTTTGGAGTGATGCCTGAGTGCGTTTGAGCAGACCCACTGCCTCAGATTCACTAGGTAGTGATATAAGTCCGTCATCAACATAAAAATGTTTCACAACAAAATGACATGTGTCAGACCCATATTCTTGTTCGCCTTCTTGGGCAGCTCATTGTTGCCTACAGTATATGTAGCCACTGCCGGGGAAGGACTATTCCCAAAAACATGCACTCGCATACAATAATCTTTCACTTCTTTGGTGAAGAAGTGATCCTTTTGCCAGAGAAATCTCAGATAGTCTCTATGGTCATCCCTAACCAAAAAGCCATTGAACATTTGCTCGATGTCAGCAGTAATTGCAACAAGTTCCTTCCTGAACCTTATCAACACTCCAAGCAGTGAATTATTCATGTCAGGACCTGACAGTAGGACACTGTTAAGAGAAATTTCATAAAGTTGAGCACTTGAATCGAACACAACACGTATTTGGCCTGGTTTTTGTGGGTACCAGCATTCTTCATTTTCCTGAACTGGGGGTGCTTCCTCTGCATGTTTGTTTTCAAATAGCTTCTGCATGAACGCTGAAAATTTGCTCTTTCATTTCTGGCTTTTTGTTTAGTGTGTGCCACAAAGAAGCAAGGCGTTTAAAGGCTTGCTCTCGATTGTTGGGAAGAGGTAGTCTAGGGTCCCTGAAAGGTAAGGGGGCAACATTACTGGCATAAAAACTATTCTAATTTAAATTTATTGTTCAAAAATTTACATCTAAATGGTTTTCTGTCGTAATTTCTTTGGGTTTGTAGAAACTAGCTGTGGCTCTGCAACACCAAAGTTCAAAGATATTCAGAGTCCAGGGCAGAGCCCCGCCCCCACCTCGGCTACTCAGACCACATCTCTGTTATGCTAATTCCAGCATACAGACCACTCGTCAGGCGTTCAAAACCGGTTCTGAAGCAGGTGAAAACCTGGCCAGCAGGAGCCATCTCTGCTCTTCAGGACTGTTTCAAGAAAACTGACTGGAACATGTTTAGGGAGGCTGCAACTTACGGCGACTACACTGACTTGGAGGAGTACACGTCATCAGTGACCAGCTACATCAACAAGTGCACCGATGACGTCACTGTCTCCAAGAACATCATCTCACGACCCAGCCAGAAACCGTGGATTACTGCGGAGGTGCGTGCACTACTGTGAACCAGAGACTCTGCCTTCAAAGCGGGGGACAAGGCAGCCCTAAGAACAGCAAGGACCAAACTGTCCCGGGCCATCAGAGAGGCGAGGCGCGCGCACGCCCAGCGAATCCACAATCACTTCAGGGACAGCGGTGACACACGGCGCATGTGGCAGGGTATACAAGCCATCACCAACTACAGAACTTCATCACCTACCTGTGACAGTGACGGCTCCCTTCCAGATGCGCTGAATAACTACGCACGGTTCGACATGCAGAACGACGTGATGCCAAGGAAGACTATCCCTCTGCCGAACGACCAGGTGCTGTGTCTCACCACGGCTGATGTGAGGAAAACTCTACGCAGAGTCAATCAACGTAAAGCTGCTGGACCAGACAACATCACAGGCAGAGTGCTCAGAGAATGTGTAGAACAGCTGGCAGGTGTTCTCACCGACATATTCAACAGCTCTCTGAGCAGCGCTGTCATTCCCACATGCTTTAAATCTACCACCATCGTCCCCGTGTTGAAGAAGTTTTCTGTGTTCTGTCCCAATGACTACCGCCCTGTTGCACTCACACCCATCATCATGAAGTGATGAAAACTGATGTTGACGGATTTTGCCGTGAGGCTTCTCCAGGTGGAAAAGCAAATGGATCAGATGAATAGTGCTGAGCAGGATGTTGATATTGTGTAAATGAAGTTGAGGGGCCATACTGTGGCAATGCAGGTCTCACCTCAAATTCAAGACGTGCTTTTTCCAGGTTCAGCCTTACCTACTGGAACTGTCTCTCCCAGGACATGTGCTCCTTGTAAAGACAATGTTCAACCTCTGCTGCTGTTATATTTTTGTCATGTTGTATTAACATGTTTATCCCTCTCTCCATGGCTTCCATAATTTGAGTTTTTTTCCCTTTGCGTTTACACCCTGATAAGAAAAATCACAAAATTGTATTGCATCATAAGATGTGCTGCTATATGATAATACAATATAAAATGAACATGCTCAATATTGTTATTGTGGAGACTTCATAATGTGAATAATTCATTATTGTGAATTATTTGGATTTTTAGAAAGAATTTAACTTTTTAACTGGTTAATTTGTTTCTGGAAAGTATTTAAAAGTTGAAAAGAATTTCACTGTGGTGTTCACCAACTATTCAAATAGCGAATACTTTAACACCTATGCATTTTTAAATTTCAATGTAATTTTAAAATGTTCTATAAATACCATTTACAACAGGACAGAAATGTTGACAGTTACATGCTGGCTTATTGGAGGGGGGGGGGGGGGGGCGGTGTCTGGTGGACACTTACTTGGAATAATGGAAGTTTATACTTGTACTTAAAAAGTATTGGAGGTCTGCTCTGTCCTTTGACCACTGTCATCTTCAGACGCCGTAATTGTAGCTGCTTGGTCTCGTGATGGCTCTGCTATACCAGATTACGGTGAACTGGTACCTGTAACAAAACATATTTAGAAAATTTGAAAGCTGCAAGATATTAAATAAATAGCAACATCAATATTTTGTACAGGGAAAAATTCAGAAACATACCAGAAACATTTTCTCTGAACTTGATGCATTCCACATGTCCATCCCGGGGGTTAGTCATAGGACGACAAGCTAACAAAACAGAAATATCTACTCAATATCGACAGTATTGGTTTAATTACTTAGTCATAAACAGGGTTATTGTGTTGCTATTTCTAGATTGTTTACTGCATTGTATTATTTATGTCTATTTTATTTCCTATGTATGCTTATGAACATAGCCATACATACTTTGCACACTGTTAATTACTTTTCACCACAAAATTAATATTCCTAAAAGTAGCAACTAAACAAGAACAGTGTCCAGTTCCACGAAGAATGGGCAGCATTGTGGATCTGACCCCGTCTTCTTGTTATGCTTCACATTCGCAGTAACGTCGTTTCAGATATTCTATGCGGTCTTTGCACTTCACCCTCTCGAAGGTATTTTGTACTGATAGACAAACCTCACAAACTTTACAAACCGCCTCCCAAACCTTGTGGTTATGTATTACCACAAGGTTAAAACTAGTCCCATCCGAATAGTGCTTATGGGAGTCTTATGACAAATGAACGAACAACTCGGGACTAGAGGATTCGTTGACAACCATTAAATTCTGTTTCCTGTGTACTGCACTGCATAGCGTGTAGAGGAGTCACGTGACAAAAGAACGAACGACTCGGTATAAAAGATTTGTTGAGAACCATTCAATTCTGTTTTATGTATATACTCTATGGAGATTTTGTGATGCTTTGCGCATGCGCACCCAGTAGAAAATAAATGAATCATTCTCTGAGACTACTCATTCTTCTGAGTCACGTTAAAGACTCTATTTAGAAATTATTTTGACAAAATTCTGAATGTGAATTGGTCCACAGTAAAATCACCACACAAATTACCTGAAGGTGCATGCGTAAATACATTGTATAGCCATTATCCATTAATAAACGTTCATAAGCTGGTGTCCTATATTATAGGAATGTTTTGTAATACGCATCACTCAGAAGCTTTTTCTGGCAACAGAAGGGGTGTGGCCTAGAGATGAGCGGATCCGGATTCATCCAGGTTAAATAACTTGATCCTTTTTATGATTCATAAATCACGAATCCTTTTCTTCATTTACTCGGATGAGTTGAGTCCTAAGTTATCTTGTTGCTAATAGCAGCATATATATATACAAACTGATAATTACAGAATTCAGAAGTAGTTGTTAGCTAGTACCTGTAGGAAAAAATGGCTGACTGAGTTGTTTAGAAAACTTCCTGCACAGTCAGAAACATGAGACACTCAAAATAACGGGTACTGATTTATCTGAACCATGGGACTCAACGGATCCACTGTACTTGCAGCGTGTAGTGAAACAGCCGAATATGGGAGACTCAGGCTGCATTCCATTCTGAAGTGTACTTTACAGGGTGCTCCCTACTCCCTGCTCCATTTGCAGGGAATGTTGGTAAAGGAAAACACCCCTAACCCATTCAGAACACCCTTCAAAGTCAACAGTCACTACCTCCGTGCGTTACCATGGTAATATAAGCACCTCGAAAACCTGTTGTTGCTGCCGTGAAAATTTCACCCTGCAGACATTAAATATTGAATATTTATTGAAACAAAAACTGATACCATTATTACATACAATTAAAACTTGTATAATTTGATTCGTTATAATTATCATTGATTAAAGGTGTATGGAGATTTTTTTTGTATCGATGAGCCTATATAATACTAAGAATACTAAGGATTTTCTGATTAAATTAAATTTTAAATTGTTGTGTCCTTTTAATATGATGTCATCCTCGATAATGATGATAATAATTTTATTTTTTTTTTTAGATCCAATTTTTTCACACTCCAGCGAAACACAATGTTTTCATTCCCTTTTCCGGTGAAGTGAAGACGTGTTGTTCACTCGTTCCCTACAACTTTTGCGTTTGCAGCCTTTGAACTGAGCATTTTCGCTCCCTGAGATTTGGAATCACACAACATGGCTGAACACCCTGTGAACTATACTTTGCAGGGTACTTCAGGTCAGTTGGAACGCACCTTCAGTGTGTGTTCATGAGTCCAAGGATTTTGTGGATTCTGAGGATTCGTTGATCGCTGCTAGTGGAGGAACCTGGTAAAAACCAGCAGAATCCGTATCACAATGACATGATAAACCGCAGCTGTTTCATTTTTACAATATTGTGTGATTGGACGCAGTGCTCTATAATCTGATTTTATTAACACCAAACATATTTGCAACATGTTGGTGTAGATGTGTATTATGAAAAACTGGGATTAAAAAATGGCTCTTGTATCACATCAGGCTGGTTTCCAACACAACACAACTTAAACAGAATGGTAATTCTAACAAATTATAATTTTTGATTCTGTGATTTACATTTTATGGTCAGAAACAAAAAGACTCAAAATACTGTACGTGTCCTGGCTGATTTATCTAAACTGTGGGATTCAGCGAATCTGTAAGACTCGTAGCGCGGAGTGAAACAGCTGGATCCTTGGACCCAGTGTGTTTTTGAATCCAAGGATTCGGTGGATATTAGGGATTGGAGGGCCCCCTAGTGGAGGGACCATAGGAAAATGCAGTCAGAATCCCTACTGACTCAAGTAACTCAAAGCACTCAAGAGACCCGAATAGTCGAATTTCAGTCAGAAAAGTCAGAAGGAGTCGAATCCGTTAATGGATCCAAGCTTCTCATCTCTAGGGCATGCAAAAAAAAAGCCACGCTTTGGCATATCAAGTACCCTGAGAGTCATGTGGTCCATGACAAAACAAGACCTCGAGTTTGCCAGAATCACGTGACTGACTCGTTTGGCGATTCTCCTAAACTGCATTCCATTCCAAAGTGTACCTCACAGGGTGCTCCCTACTCCCTGCTCCGTTTACAAGGGAAGGGAACTTTCCTCTACAAAACTTTTTGTTTGTTTGTTTTTGCTGAAAACAACACATAATCCAAACAACACAGCCAAGGAAGATACAAGAAGCAATGAATAACAACAACAACAGCATACAAGGAAAAAAAAAAGAGAATGAAAAAACTGTAACGGAGCATTAAAAGTAGAAACTAAAATGTTATCCCATATGACTCAAATAAATGTAGAATTCTAATAGCTTTGAAATTCTTTGAAGACCTAATACTTTCTAAGTATCTTATAATGAAATTTTTGAATACAAGAAAGAGGGGCGTACTATTATTAAATGTACATTTATGGAAAAAATTTATCAATTATAAAAAATTTAATTTATTATTAAATATTTATTCTGTAGTCAAAAGTACCAAAACGAATGACTTTCAAAACAAAAATCAGGAAACCAAACTTTAATAAAAACAAGAAAATTTGACCAAAATTTTACCAGTATAAGCACAGGTCCAAAACAAATGCGCAGTAGTTTTAGAGGCAGAGTTACAGAAAGAGCAGCTGATGTCGATTTCCTTTTTAAATCTCAAAGAGATAAAAGACTTGACAGAATATTTATATAATAATAACTTCTTTCATCTTGTTAGTTAAAATATATTTATAAGTTAAAGTTCAGACTTTTTTCCAAGGAATATTGTAAACACAATAGGACATCATATGAGGTATAGTGACCATCAGTTCATGAAGAAGTGCTCTAACTTTTTTATTGTTTTGATGAGCATCTGAAAAGCCACGACAAAACTTTACCATTCGAAATAACCTGAGAAGTCACCAGCATGGGTGTCACTTCCTCCGTGTGTTACTGCTGCTGAGGACATTTTACACTACGGATATTAACTATTGACTGTTTATTTAAATTAAACTGAGGCCATTATAAAACGTATACTATTGGGATACATTTTATAATGGCATCATTTTGTTTAAAAAATAAAAATTAAATTTATATAACTCGTGATTAAATTATTTAACAGGTTTTTACAGATTAGCCCATGTCCTCTATAATATATTCAAGCTCCATTTTTGCAATCTGGTGAAGCGCAATGACTGATTGATTGGAAACTTTTCATGTCCACTTCTGGCAAAGTGAGGATTGTTCACTTGTTCCCCACACTGTCTACAATTCCCATGCAATTTAGCAGTTTCACTGGATTGGAATTACATTGAACCTAGCTGAATACCCATGCAGTGAACTTCACTGGGAACTTCAAGCCAATGGGAACTTCAAGCCCTGTTACTTTCTCTGTACTCGTTTTAGCCCAAATTAATCATGTGACCAGCAGGGGAAAATAATATAAAATACATTATCAATAGTAACAGTAACAAATTATATACATTTTCATAGCCCGCAGTCATTTTTTTAATTAAAGAAAGCCTTCCTCACATTTATTTGTCTTTGCTCCAAGATCTATCCCAGTAGCAAAAGGAAAGTAACACAAGGCAAGATGTTGTGATTGCGCTATGTAGTGCACACAAGCAAAAGACACATAACACACATGAAGGATAATTGATGTTTCTACTTTTGTTTTAATATTTATTTCCTATCTAGATATTCTTTCTTAGATAAAGTAACTCTTTTGTTTTCATATTTATTATTCCTATTAATAGTCTTTGTTTTAAGGTCAGGGCAGTCGCCTAAGCATTTCACTGCATATCGTACTGTGTTTGACTGTGTATGTAACAAATTACATTTGAATTTGATGCTGCTAATAGTACAGTGCTAGGTAACAGGAATACCATAATAAATAAAAGAAAGACCATATATAAATTATGCAAAACACCCAAAAAGATCTCCTCCAAAGTTTCCCTTTTATCTTTTCCTGGGTGTTTAATATTGGTTGGCATCCTATTCTTGCATTACAGCCCTCTTGTATCCTTGTCTCTTTACTGCCTCTTTCCTTCTGTATGTTGTTGATTAAGCACATTTAAATATAATTTAAATATTCTAGTGCAGTGAAACCTCGGATTGTGAGTAACACAGTTTACGAGTGTTCCGCAAGACGAGGAAAGATTTCTAATAAATTTTGATTTGAAACACAAGCAAGTCTTGGTTTACGAGTGCCGGGTATTATGTATCACGCATGCGTTTCTTATTTTGACACCATGCGTCACTCTTGCGCTGCGGAATTGTGTGTAATCGTCTCCCTTGCTGGGTCTTAGTGCTCGTCTCTTACTTGCATAATCAACATCTTTCTTTCAGAATTTATACAGATACTCAAGCAGTATTCTAGTTTTACCGCTGCACCTCACAGCGGCAACGTTTGGGTTTGTGTGTTTGCTGGCTTTTACTGCTGAGTGGTGCTATATAACTACAGACTGACGCCTCAGGCCTTAGCTCATTCTCTCAAGCTGCAGCTCCTTTAGAGCTGCATGTAGTAGCAGATAAATCAAGTGAAACATTGTAGTTAAACAAATTCCTAATCACAGTACTAAAATTACAGTACAAATTTAAAATTTAAAATTAGAATAAATCTTATTAGGATTGAATTTAGGCAAAGTAAACATTAACACAGTGAGCCTTTCAATTTTATCATGTGCAAGTAGAAAAGCTACACGTATAGGTTTTTTTTTTGTCATCTTATATTTTGTGTTCTTTAAATTTGTAGTAGATTCATTACCTGAAACTAATATAAAATACAATTGAAACATTATTTTTTATAAACAAATGTTCAATCACAGTACTAAAATTACAGTACAAATTTAGGATTTATATTAAATATAGGCGTTTTTCATTTGCATCGAATTTAAGCAAAGTAAATGTTAACACTGTGAGCCTTTATATTTTATCATGCATAACACTTGCGTAGCCAAGTGCGTTAAACTCTGGGTGTGCGTCAGAAAAAGTGGGTGTGCCACAGGTGTTGTCAGATTATTGTGCAAAAACTATATGATAAAACTATATAAGATACATAGTCTTTATAAGTATCTACTTTCATTTAAGTGCACTCACAATGACGACAAAATTAATTAATGAAAGAAAATAGGGATACAGCACTATTCTGTATCTGTGAACTTGAGCGTCCCAGAAAATGGACCGAAACTCTGTGTATGCTTGCCTCACAGACGTGAAAAATATACACTTATAGATAGCAAAATGTCTGCTTTTATATAAACTAATGGAAAACAAATAGCAAATTATGAAATTTGTATGAAACATTAATTAATGGCGCATCCACTGCTGCGGAGATGAGCCCCTTCACTTCATTTCAGTATTACATTTCTTAGCCCCACCCCTGTTAAAATGGCGTATTCAGAGAAAGGCTCGTCCGCGAGATGCTGTGCGTGGTCAACTACACAGCAAAAGTATGTTAGTATTACATTATGTATGTATTATGTTAGTATGACTTACAGACAGATAAGTGTGTGTGTGCGGAATTGGCCCCTCCCCTCGCCTTACACCGTAATAAAACAAATTAATCTGCACTTTACCTTTGAAAAGAATCTCGATAGAACAGTGTTTCTGTGTAGAGCAGAGACTGTGTGTGTGGCGACGGGTTGGTGTGAAGGCGAGGGGCGTGGTGTTGGGTGTGTGTGTATGTATGTGTGTGTGTGTGTGTGTGTGTGTGTGTGAGAAAGTGTCAAATGATGGCTGATACAGTGACAGAGAGAAAATGGAGACTTTCTTTTGCTTTATACGCACGCGCACACTTGCGTTATAATAAACATTACATGTGCACTGGACACAAGTACATACAAACACAAAATAAAAGATGTTTTACGCACACACATATAGTCACAGTGTTATAGTAAACAGCACAGGCATGCACAGATGTTGATTATATTAGTGAGAGACGCGCACTAAGACCCAGCAGGGGAGACAATTACCCACAATTCCGCAGTGCAAGAGTTGGCTCAGTTGTGATCACGTGGCGCATGCATGATACGCGGTACTCGTAAACCAGGATTTTCGTTCGGTTTCCAAGTTTGGTTTTCCATTTATTACAATTCTTTGCTCGTCTTGCGGAACACTCACAAACCGCGTTTCTTGCAATCCGAGGTTTCACTGTAATTTTATTTGGTTAATTTATTATTATTTTTATATAAATTAAAACATTCTATTAAAATACCAAAGAAAATTATTGTGGAGTGATTAAAAAAAATAATGTATGTTATGATAAGGAAAAGTTACAATTTCTTCCGTTCCATGGATTAAAAACGTTAACAATGTCAATTTTAGAATCTAGAATATTTGAAATTTACACAAATTTAAGAAGAGGCCTGAAGCACTGCAGGTCTTCACAAAGGCCTCAGATCCAAGGGGGTCTTAAAGTGGGGAGTGGTGCATTTTAGTTTCTCTGACTCTATAGGTGAGAACAGCTAATTCACACCTGAGGAGGAGTGAATTATTTGAATTTGAAGGGGAAAGAAGATGGAGCTTGTGGGGGGGGTGTTATCAGTTATTTCTGGTGGGGCTTACCTTGATGCACAGCCTCGGCTCTGGATCTGTACTCCTGGATAGTGGTTGAACATTGTTCTTCTCCGAAGTTGCCCAGGGTATGAGGCGCCAGGCGAGTGTGGGATACCCACGAGTCCCCGTCTGAGTGCCATGACGTTGGAGTTTACCCCAGTGGACAAGAAGGTCGGCTCTCTGCGATGGGGGGGGGGTGTTTGGGGGAGGGTTCTCCTACTGTTGTCTGTGCTTATGCACCAAACAGCAGTTCAGAGTATTCTTCCTTCTTGGAATCTCTGAATGGAGTATTGCTTCAGGCTCCAGTAGGGGATTTCATAGTTTTGCTGGGGGGACTTCAACGTACATGTGGGAAATGATGGAGATGGAGAGCACCTTAGGCCAAAGATCACTGACCGATTTTGTGATCATGTCATCTGACCTGAGGCCATATGTCTTGGACACTCGGGTAAAGAGAGTCGCAGAGCTGTCAACTGATCACTGGTGGTGAGTTGGGTCAGGTGGCAGGGGAGGCCTTTGAACAAACCTGGTAAGCCCAAACATGTAGTGCGGGTGATTTGGGACGGTCTAGGGGAGGCCCCTGTCCAAGAGGCCTTCAATTCCCACCTCCAGCAAAGCTATTCCATCATCCCTGTAGGAGCTGGGGACATTGAATCAGAGTGGTAAATGTTCAAAGCTTCTATTGCTGAAGCTTCAGCTGTGAGCTGTGGTCTTAAGGTTCTGGGTGCCTCAAGGGGTGTTAACCCTCGAACAGTGTGGTGGACACCTGTGGTTAGGGAAGCTGTCTGACTGAAAAAGGAGTCATTCAGGGATATGTTATCCCAGGGGACTCTAGAGTCAGTTGCAAAGTACTGGCGGGCTCGAAGGATAGGAGCCGCAGCATTAGCAGAGGCAAAGCAGCAGGTGTAGGATGAGCTCAGAGATTCCATGGAGAAGGACTTTCAGGCGGCACCAAAGTGCTTCTGGAAAACCACCCGGCACCTCAGGAGGGCGAAACAGGGAATCACCCAAGCTGTGTACAGCAAGGATGGGACACTGCTGACCTCAACTGAGGAGGTAATCAGTCGGTGGAAAAAGCACTTTGAGGAACTCCTGAACCCGACTAATCCACCCTCTGTTGCAGAGCTGGAGGATGATGAGGGCTCGGCATTGATCTCCCTGGGTGTTGATCTCACTAAAGTAGTCAAACAACTCCACGGTGACGAGATCCATCCGGAAATGCTGAAGGCTCTGAGTGTTGAGGGGCTGTCTTGGTTGACACACCTCTTCAACACTGCTTGGAAGTCTGAGACCGTGCCTAAGGAGTGGCAGACTGGGGTGGTGGTTCCCCTTTTCTAGAAGGGGGACCAGAGGATGTGTGCCAACTACAGGGGCATTACACTACTCAGCCTCTCTGGGAAAGTGTACCCTAAAGTGCTGGAAAGGAGGGTTCAGCCGATTGTCAAACCACTTATTGAAGAGGAACAATGTGGATTCCGTCCTGAACGTGGAACAGCGGACCAACTTTTTACTCTTGCAGGAATCCTGGAGGGGGCGTGGGAATATGCCCATCTAGTCTACATGTGTTTTGTGGATTTGGAGTGGGCATATGATCACGTCTCTCTGGATTTTCCGTGAGAGGTACTGTGGGAGTATGGGGTGAGGGGGTCACTTCTCAGTGCCATCCAATCCCTCCACACCCAAAGTGATGGATTCTCGGCAGTAAGAAAGACTTCCAGTGGGTATTGTCCTCCACCAGGGCTGTGTTCTGTCACCAATCCTGTTTGTGATTTGCATGGACAGGATATCAAGGCGCAGCTGTGGAAGAGAGGGTATCCAGTTTGGTGGGCTAAGGATTGCATTGCTGCTTTTCGCAGATGATGTGGTCCTGATGTCACCAGTCTGTGACCTGCAACGCTTGCTGGATCGGTTTGCAGCTGAGTGTGAAATGGCAGGAATGAGGATCAGCACCTCAAAATCTGTGGCCATGGTTCTCAGCAGGAAATTGATGGATTGTCTACTCCAGGTAGGGAGTGAGTTGTTACACCAAGTGAAGAAGTTTAAGTATCTCGGGGTCTTGTTTACGAGTGATGGAACATTGGAAGGTGAGGTTGGCTAGAGAATCGGGGCAGCAGAGGAGGTATTGCAGTCACTTTACCGCACCATTGTGATGAAAAGAGAGTTGAGCCAAAAGGGGACGCTCTCAATCTACCGGTCGATCTTTGTTCCAACCCTCACCTATGGTCATGAGCGTTGATCAAGATTGTGAATACAAAGGCCAAAATTGATTTTCTCTTAGAGATAGGATGAGAAGCTCAGTTATCCGTGAGAAGCTTAGAGTAGAGCCGCTACTCCTTTTCATGGAAAGGAGTCAGTTGAGGTGGCTCGGGCATCTAGTTAGGATGTCACCAGGACGTCACCTATATATATATATATATATATATATATATACATATATATATATATATTTTTTTTTCTATTTATATTAACTATTTAGACCATTAAACTATTTTACTATTTTAACTATTATTTAATTGCTTCAAAATAAATTTAAGAACAAGAACAATCAAACTTTTTGGATTAAATGTGGACTGAAAAGAAATCTCCTGTTTTTCAAAAATTTAACAGATGAGGACTCATGTCCATCAATCTGACATGACAAAAACAGTATGCTGGAGAAACACCCAGGTGGGAAGACACTGCTTTGTGTAGGTAACATCAGAGACAAAAAACCTTAAAATAAACACAACAGCCTCCACCAAAGAGTCTGATGTACAGGATGTACTGTACAGTATGCGTCACACAGCCGCGATATATTATACTATAACCATATTATATCAAATATCTTAGGTTTGGTGTGGTATGGAGAGCAGCACCATGAGATGTTTTAATGATAAGAGCCCTGACGCAGGGCTTTAGAGGGGATCCGTGAAATAGGAGTTTGTGAGAGCGCTTATAACACGCACGGGAAGACCTTTCCGTTTGGAGATGGGATTATTAATTAGAAAATTAAAAGGAAACAAAAGAAAGCTAAAATCACAAAATAAGCCGATATCAGGACCCTTTATTTATATTGTAAACTGGCCGCCAGGTGCAGCTCGTTCAGGTTGATTGCCTGACCGCGTGGTTGCCTGGCACCCGCGTGTATGAATGGCCGCGCCAAAGGCTCACCCGCGAGAGGCTGTGCGCAGTCCACTACACAGCAAAAATATGTTAGTATATTATGACTGAAATAAACTGTGCAACAAACCACCAACTATTATTTAAAACAGTAACTAGCCGTTAATAGAAATAAAGGGTAAGGACCACCAGATACGACATATGCGCATTCCAACAGAGTATATACATTTAATTATTGTGCCATACTCATTCACACGCTGGCCTCGCACACCACATTCACCCAGTCTGTAAACCCAGTCTCTAAAGATTTAGAGTCCTTTCTCTTCTTAACACAAGTCCATATATACAATAAACAAAACTAAAAGAGCATCCTACTCCGCTCCTGAAGTCCTCCATGAGCGACATCCCCTTGATAGCGATGAGGTGGAGGCCGAGGATTCGGTCCTGTGCACACACTGCCACTGGCATATTTATCCCCGGGGCGAACAGCTGTCACACACACCAACTCCCAGGGAAATGCACAAAACACAAACAAAACAAAACAAAACAAACTCCTGCATAACCACAGCAGTGAGTGCATAGTAAGCAAATATAACTGTTTAAAAGGTTTAACGTACAGTAGGTTTAACCTCTAGTTGGATTGGCTGCTAGTGGCTTTGGTTTCTAGTAGGTTTAGCCGCTAGTGTGGATTAGCCTTTTGTGTCTCGGTTCCCATAGTAGTCAGTAACTAACCCGGTTAGCCACTAACCCGGTTAGATCATCAACTCGGGTACCAATAAACAGTGTAGCTACTAATCTAACTAACCGCTAACCCACCCTGTCTCTAGCCCTGTCTCTAGCCATTCAAGATTCAAAGAACTTTATTAATCCCAAAGGGAAATTGCTTTTATTTTTGTTAAAAATAAAAGACTCTCGTATGTTTCACAACCCCTCTGTGCATATGCCTGCCCTTTTTGTCCACGGCAACATCAGCCTGCCAGATCTACCAGACTGTACCCCTAATTCATGACAACTGCAATGAGAAAAAAAAAAGTTACACTTAAGCTCCATTAATAAACACTGTCAACAATTTAAGGTGCATTAATAAGGTAATAATTGTGTCAAGTTTAAGGTGCATTAAAGATGTAGAAAAATGCTATCAAATAATATATGGATATAGAAATACTACTTCCATATACACGTGCATGATGATTGTATATACAGGTGGGAATGAAATTGTACATAAGGTGCCCAAGTTATCATCATGCCATGCGAACAGAATGTATATAAGCTTATTTATTGTGATGTCAGAGAAGGAGATCCCACTCAGAATCAGAATCGGGTTTTATTCAGCAAGTATATTGAGACACACAAGGAATTTGGTTCCAGCTGTTTGTCTGTACTTTTATTTTAAATAAATAAAAAAAACTGTGCAAGTAATTACACAGTAGTTACACAAAATGTTTCTTGTGATTAAATATGATTAAACCCTCCCACTTTTGTTCTGAGCGAATCAATATTGTTTTTACATATTTGGGCTCATGTGATTGGACCATTCTCAATGAAAAAAGGAGAGCAAAATTTCTTTTCAAATAGAGCCACTGGCCTGTGTTTATGCAGCTTTTGTTTGTTTTTGTGCATTTGTGTTTTTTCATTACTTACAGTAAACCAACTTTAAACTTCAATTCACTGTTTTAAAGTACATTTATTGCATGAATTATTTTATACTAGCAGTAATGATGCTTAATCACCTGATAAATGGCAATTTACTGGTGATTATTAAAAGTTTAAAGGCAGTTGTAAGATGGTAGTGCAAATAATGATTTAAGGACAGTTGCAAGATCCAGTTCAACTGTTTATGAGGGTGATCGCTTGCGGAAAAAAACTGTTCCTGTGTCTGGCAGTTTTGGTGTGCAGAGTTCTGTAGCACCTGCCAGAAGAGAGGAGGTAAGAGAGGTTGTGTCCTGGGTGTGACGGATCTACTGAAATTTTTCCTGCCCGTTTCCTGGTTCTTGTAGAGTACAAGTCATGGAGAGAAGGCAGGAGAACTCCAATGATTTTTTGTGACTTTTGTGGCTGATCCAAACCAAACTGTTTCAGCAGCTCCTGAGGCAGGCCGTACTTCCTTAGTTGGTGCAGGAAGTACATTCTCTGCTGGGCTTTTTTGAGAATGGAGTTGATATTGAGTTACCATTTCAGGTCATGGGAAATGGTAGTTCCCAAAAACTTGAAAGACTCCACGGTTGACACAGGGTTGTTGGATATTGTAAGTGGGAGTAGGGTTGAAGGCTGTCTCCTAAAGTCCACTGTCATCTCCACAGATTTGAGCGTGTTCAGCTCCAGGCTATTCTGACTGCACCAGAGCACCAGGCATTCCACCTCCTGTAGATATACAGACATGTCACCATCTTGGATGAGTCCAATGAGGATAGCGTCATCTGCAAATTTCAGAAGTTTCACCGCTGGAGTTAGGGTTAGGGTTACAAATTAAAGAACATTATTGTACTATAACTTTTTAAAAAATAAGAAACGCTGATCTTATAAAACATTCTGACTAATGAGAAGTTTCTTGTTACAGTGGCTTCTTTTTTTTCTTTTTGTTTATAAGTGGTGGACATTCCATGTTGGTGTTGAAGGAGAGAGACGCTGCTTTTTTGTCCGAGCTCCAGCAGACTGACCAATTTTCCAATGTAATCCAGATTGACGTTTTAACTTTTTGTCCTCTTACGAAGAGTAAACATATAACAGATAAGTATTTATAATATATTCACTCGAAACTCCTGTTATATCATTAGTTTTAATAGTTTTGCAGCGCACCCGCGTCTAGCTGGCTATCCCATTAGCATCGCTAGCCCGTTAGCCCGGCTATCACAAGTTTGCCTACGCTTTTTCACACCGATTATCTCCGTTTTTAAAACACCATGTTGGTTGTATGTCTCCTTCTGAGTGCAGGTGAGTATACATTGGAGCTGCACTTGGCAGATTTGGAGATGGAGGCCTTGGAAAAGCAGATCCTGACCTTGACAGATCCGTTGGCCCAGCAACTGCAGCGGAAAGCCGCGCTGGAATCATCACGGACCAACGCTCACCTCTCCCAGGTATATTCTCGGCATGACACACATCCTCACACTTCTACTGCCCATGTCCAACGCACCATGAACGTGGCCCACCCAGTTTTCCTTCACCCCGGTGCCGGGATACCACAAAGCCTGGATACAGCAGCAGCGGAAGACGCGCGTCAGGCCCTGGGCGAGGACCTCTCCCCCTCCGCTGCCACCCGTCTTCGAGATCTCAACCCGAAACCGTTTTGCTCCTCTTCGCGAGACGGTACACGACGCGCTGATCAGCAGGGACTCCATCGTCCGGCACGTCCATGCTACCACGGCTAAAGGTAAGGTGCACATTCGCTGTTTACCTGGTGCTCATGTTCTTGATGTCACTGCACAGGTGCCTGCGGCCCTGAGGAAGAACTTTGGAGCTGTGGTCCTCCATGCTGGCACGAACGACACCAGGCTGAGGCAGGCGGAGAGCCTAAAGAAGGACTTTAGGAGCCTGGTTGGGAAGATCCGCAGCACATCACAAAGATCATCATTTCTGGACCTCTTCCCACATTTCAGTGAGGAATCGAGAGGTTCAGTAGATTATTTGCCTTTAATGAATGGTTACAATCTTGGTGTCAACAACAGAGATTACCCTTTGTTGATAACTGGAATGTTTTCTGGGAGCGTCCTAGGCTCTACCACACTGATGGACTGCAACCTAGCAGAGCTTTAGCAGCAGTCCTCGCTGACATCTCCAGGACACTATGAACCATCTGACTGACAGTAAGTCATACCTTAGATTGCAATTATAATATCCACATTACAACTCACCATACTGATAGACGCGCACACATTGCTCATCCTATAGAAATGGTCTGTTCCCCGAATAGTGGGGAAAAAAGAATACATTCATTAAAATCGCTTGAAACAATCAAGCGTGGAAAGGAAGAGCTGTATAAACTTATAACCTCAGCTAAATCAACAACATGCTTGCTGGATCTAATCCCAACCAGATTTTTAAAAGAAGTGATACATATGGCTGGAGAGCCGCTTCTAAACATTATTAACTGTTCATTATATCCAGATCACTTCCCCAAACCTTTCAAATTGCCAGTTACTAAGCCTCTTCTTAAAAAATCAAATTTAGACCCAAATGATGTAACAAATTACAGACCAATTTCAAACCTTCCGTTTATATCTAAAATATTAGAAAAGGAAGTATCAGCTCAAATATGCACATTCTTGCAGGAAAACAATATCCTCAGGTTTCAGGCCCCATCATAGTACAGAAACTGCACTAGTTAAAATGGCAAATGACCTGTTTTTAGCTTCGGACCAAGGCTGCATCTCAATACTCGTTTTACTTGATCTTAGTGCTGCATTCGACACTATAGATCATGATATTCTCATAGATTGCTTACAAAATCACATTGGTATTCAGGGACAGGCGTTAAAATGGTTTAGATCCTACCTGTCTGATCGATTCCATTTTGTAGATCTAAATGGAGAAAAGTCTGGTGTAATGCCAGTGAAATATGGGGTGCCACAAGGGTCAGTTTTAGGACCTCTGCTTTTCTCAATATACATGCTTCCCTTATGTAACATCATTAGAAGACATGGGATTAGTTTCCATTGTTATGCTGATGATATATATCTCCACAAAACCAGACGAAATACACAAGTTGTCTAGACTAACTGAGTGTGTTCAATATATAAAAAATTGGATGACCGATAATTTTCTTTTCCTAAATTCAGATAAGACAGAGATATTACTTATTGGCCCAAAAACCAGTACACACCAGCTCTCACAATTCAGCCTGTGTTTAGAAGGATGTACTGTTACCACCAGCTCGACAGTGAAAGACCTGGGTGTAATATTAGACAGTAACTTATCCTTTGAAAATCATATTTCCAATATGACAAAAACAGCCTTTTTCCACGTTAGAAATATTGCAAAGAAATATTTTATCTGTATTTGATGCAGAAAAGCTGGTTCATGCATTCGTGACCTCCAGACTGGACTACTGTAATGCATTACTGGGTGGCTGTCCTGCATCCTCAATAAACAAATTACAGTTACTCCAAAATCAGCTGCCAGGGTTCTCACTAGATCAAGAAATTATGATCACAAAACTCTGGACTTCTGGTAGTTCCCAGAATATCAAAATCTACCTGCTGCTCCTGAGGTCCCAGTGATACAGACCTCATCTGCTCTCTGACTTATCTCTGTGCTGAACTGGACTTTGTTAATTTAAATAACTTCTTTTATACTGAACTTTCAGCTGCATAACACAATGATGTTATACAATTTCTGTTATCTGTTATCACCCAGATGAGGACGGTTTCTTCCTATTGCCATCTCAGTGGCTTTCCTTGCCACTGTCACCCTTGGCTTGCTCATCAGGGACCTTCTAATTATTATCTAGACAATTTTTCTTACACATACACACTCCCTTAAATTTTCTTTTCATTTTCTTTTCATTTCTGTGAAGCTGCTTTGAGAAAATGACCATTGTTAAAAGCGCTATAGAAATAAAAATTGCATTGAATTGAATTAAATATGTTGCATCATCTCCCTTTTACTGTACCATCCCACTGCTGTCGCTTTGTTCTGCTTACATCTGCTTACACATGTTCTAATGTTATTTGCTGAGCCATTTGGAGTGCAACTGAATATATAGTACTGTACATCTTAGACCGGTTACCTAGGTATTTGTTTCAAAAGGTTTATGTTGTGAAAAAAAGATTAGGAAATTTATGTTTCTTGTTCCTTAATTTGTAATGATATTTATTTTTATTTTATTTTATTTCATTATTTGGAAATGTCAGAAATTGGACATTATTTGAATTGTACATTTTCTCTGGCAGCTTTCTAAAAAACAAACAAAACAAAAAAAAATCTGACATTACGATGAAACAGTTACTCAGTACTTGAGTAGTCTTTTCACCAAATACCTTTTTACTCTTTCTTAATATTTTTAAGTGACAACTAGAAAATAAATCACAGGTTCATAAATTATTATAATTTATATAATTACTTATACACTTTTATATACAGTATATACTGGGACTCTTTTTAGGGTGCGGGACCAAGCTTTTTAGCCTGGAGATGCTGGAGTTCTTCTTTGCTGGTTATGGGTAGCAATGTTTGTTCTTTGATGTCTAACATCTTGAATGACAATAAACCTAACCTAACCTGACCTAACTGTAAGGGACCACCACTAGAGGGTACTGTTTGTATGTTTGTCTGTCTTGTAGTTTTTGTTGGTCGACTCAGTTCCCCAGAAGGCACCTTGGTCAGGTGATGAGAGTGCTCACCTGAACCGAGGTAGCTCATTAAAGATCCTATAAATAGCAGTTTGTTCTGGGAAACTGGGTCGAGCATTGTTTGTATATATGTATGTACTGTATATCACTGTCAAGTGGGTTTTCTGTTTTGGTTTTGTTTAAGTTCTTCGAGTTTTATATTTTAGTTATATTGTTTAACCTTTGTTTTCAAGAGGGCTCTAGGAATGTGCCGAACGAAGCTTCTGAAGCAGTGAAGCTTTTACAACAAACTGCGTTGATGCTTCGAAGCTTTTTGACACAGTGCTCTACTTCGCCATCTGGTGGTAAAAAAAAAAATCCCTACACCAGATGTGCCATTCACATGTTTTGTCCATTGTAAGGTTTTGTTTGTATATTTAATAAGATGGCGTTCACAAGGATGGCATTTACAAGCAGCAAACAAGGTTGTAGTTGAGGAAAAACTTTTATTCTTTTTGGGAACAGTGGTTGAGCCCGCAAGGTGTTTTAATTTACATTTATACAACAAACAGTCAAACGTCATTGTTTTTATTATAATGTTTTTAACAATAATACACAATGTCAAAAACATATAGGCTTACATATAGGCGTGACAATTATGGATATAATTATAACATTGGAATAAATGGACAGCGGGTATGGGACAGCACAATAGACGCGCTCTGTGTTTGAGCTCTGCGTGACGTGTCAGTGACGTAACGAAGCTTCGTTTCCACAAGTCATGTGACAGCCTCATTTCGAGCAACGCTCTGGAACACTGTTTCAAAGCACTAGCGTGTCGAAAACTTGAGACGTGTGTCGAAACTGGGTGTCGAGCGACCCATCCCTAGAGGGCTTTATTATTGGTTTTCTTTATGTTCCTTGAGTTGATGGATTCATGGAGCTGTCTTGTTTAGTGTTTAGTCAGGCTGTGTCTCCTCCTGTGTAAGTACTGTTCTGTGTGTCTCCAGAGTCAGTTTTCCTCTTGTTTAGTTCTTTGTATGTAGTGTCCCTTGTCTGTTTAGATGTGTGTAGCCACATGAGTGCTTAGCTGCTAGCAGGTTTAGCCGCTAGTAGCATTAGCCTCCAGTAGGCTAGCCTCTATTGGCATTGACTGCTAGTGGTTTTGGTCTCTAGTAGGTTTAGCTGCTAGTTTGGATTAGACTAATGCGTGCCCTGACTTTTGTGTTCCAGTTCCCCTAGTAGGTCAGTACTAACCTGGTTAACCACTAACTCCATTAGATACTAACCCGGTTAGGTCAGCATCCATTATATCAATATTCAGTGTAGCTACTAATCCAATTAACCACTAACCCATGCAGTCTCTGGCCCTGTCTCGTCTCTAGTTAGTTCTAGCTCCATGTCTCCTTGTGTCAGCTAATAGGAGCCTGTGTGTAGCCCTGAGCCCTAGCTGATTGAGTTTGGTGTTTTAGTTTCTTTGTTTGTGTCTGTTTTTGAGTTTGTAAATAAAAGACTATTTGTTTCAAGAACCCCTCTGCGTTTATGCCTGCCCTATATGCCCACGGCAAAAACATCCGCCGCCAGATCTAGACAGCGTACCACCAGAGATCATGACCCTTACCTAATATATTTTTTCAAAAAAAAAAAAAAAACCTAATTGCTCCCATCTCTTGTTTCATTGTTCTAATAACAATTTGTGTGTGCATGCTTGCTTGGGCATGGAGCAAGACATTAAATACTTTATACACTTCATAAAAAGCTCAGCAAATAGTTAAGATACTTTCGTTGGATAATTCCTGCAGTGATTCATATGATTCAGCTGGCAACAAATTGTTGTAAATATTTGTCCTTAACTGATGCAGTGAGTAGCTTCTCATTTCTTAAACAATCATGTCAGAAAACATGTCCTGTGGTTGTGGCAAAGATGTTTGTTTTTTTCAGGAGGCGAAAATGACACACCCATATAAAGCAAATAAAACAATAGTACAATAGTAAAAGTAATAAATGATAAACAATAGTAAAAGTAAGAGCATTTTCACATCCAGAGTGCAGAATAAAGAATGGATTGTGGAGTATTGGAAAAAGGTTGTATAATCTGGATGAGTCTAGATTTACCATTTTCCAGAGTGATGGGTGCATCAGGGTAAGAAGAGAGGGGCAGATGTGAAGTGATACACCCATCATGCTCACCATACTAGCCCGTGGGGCTATGATCTAGGGTTGCTTCTGTTGGCCAGGTCTAGGCTCAGAATTATGTGCTCAAAAATATTTCAGCTGATAACCTGAATATAAAGTATTATCATTTTTCATGAAATGAGTCATGCTTTCAGATTGGATGTGTCATCTTGGGGTGGAAGGATTGTCCTGTGTGGCTTATAAAAATTTGACTTGTTTTAACATACTACATACAGTAGCATGAATGCTGCTTATTTTGTCAGGAGACAGGTGGAAATTCCAGCAGAGCTCCAGGCAAAAGCTTTTCAGTGCACTTTCAAACTCAACAAAACCAAAGGTGTGTTTGCATGTGTGTGCACCTTCTTCAGGTCTTCAAGTCTGTCTTTTTTTTTTTTTTTTTATATAAATGAGAGCTGAATATTCACCCTTGCACACCCTTTGTGGAGCATGCAGAACATGTGATGTCCTTCTCTGAACAGCAAGGCGGAAGGATTTCCTCAGTATAACTATATATCAGGTGCCATACTATTTAAAGCAAACTCTGAGAAAGGAAAAACTGCTAAAACAAGTTTTGTAAAAAAAATAAAAAGTAAAATAAAAGACTCAGGGGCACATGGCCTCAAGCCATTTCAGCCTGGTATTGATCCATTTATTCCCTACTCCCACGCATTTCCTTTCCAAGAGGCCAAATCTGTACCATCTGTGGGTTGGTCAAGCTTTCTGTCTGGAAATTGTAACAAAGACAGACGAACATACAAGATTATTTATTGTGTAAAGTGCAGACAAAAAAAATTCCAATGGGTTAAAACAAGAAACATGAACTATGGATATAAGGCACAAAATGTACAGACACAAAATGTATAAGTGAGACTAAGTGAGACTGTAGCACATATTGCCATAAACAACAGCAGCACCAACATAAGCTTGACAGTGAGATACATGCAGAGAAATTAGAACATGAACTGAGCTGTTTGCTAGGTAAATTGAAATACAGTTGAGAGTGATTAGGAGACATGTGCTATGCAGGGACTGATGTGTAGTGTCATTAGTGTACTTTTGCACCTTGCAGTGTTAGAGTGTTACACTGTACAGTGAAATTCTCTATTACCAAAGTAATAACCAATGCACTATACCTGTACAATTCTTGAGAATTCCTCAGGTCTGAATTTGTCCATAAACTGAGTTAAATTTCTCAAAATACTGGCTGCTCTGATTGCGGATCCTTCTTCTTCCATGTGGTTCCTTTGGATAAGCAAACATTTTAAAAAGGTTACAGTGTGTGACAGCACCTGTCCTGGGTACAGTTTTCAGTATTGTTAAAGATTTGTTTTTTCAGCTGCTGACTTTGACACAATATATACTTTTCCACTCAACTATAAATTTTTTAACATTGTGTCCACCCCTGGATGTAGCACAGCTCACAACTTGAGGGGTCTATATGAGGAGTCTATATATTACTACTACTTCTACTACTACACTGTAAAAAAGCCAACTTATGAAAAGTTATCTAGATAAAGTTTAAAAAGTAAACTGAACTAAGATATTTTTATTTGAAATAATACTTAATGTTGCTTCAATGTTAAAAACTGTATAATTGTTAGGAACCTCCACTAGAGGTCACAGTTTCTGTTTTGTAGTTTTTGTTGGTCGACTCAGTTTCCCAGAAGGCACCTCAGTCAGGTGACGAGTGCTCACCTGAACTGAGGTGGCTCATTAAAGTTTCTATAAATAGCAGTTTGTTCTGGGAAACTGGGTTGAGCTTTGTTTGTATGTATGTATGTATGTATGTATGTATGTATGTATGTATGTATGTATGTATGTGTGTGTGTGTGTGTGTGTGTGTGTGTGTGTGTGTGTGTGTGTGTGTGTGTACCGTCATGTGGGCATTCCTTTTTGTTTGTTTTTGTTTCTTTGAGTTTATATTTTAGTAATCTTGTTTTACCTTTGTTTTTTTAGAGGGCTCTATTAGTTTTCTTTAGGTTCCTTGTGTTTGTGGATTCATGGAGCTGTCCTGTTCCGTGTTTAGCTAGGCTGTGTCTCCTCCTGTGTACAGTGTAAGTACTGTTCTGTGTCTTCCCAGTGTCAGTCTTCTTGTTTAGTTCTGTGTTTAAAGCTTCCCTTGTATGTGTAGCCACATGAGGGCTTAGCCGCTAGTAGGCCTTGACTGCTAGTAGGGTTAGCCCCTAGTAGAGTTAGCCTCCAGTAGGCTAGCCTCTAGTGGGATTGATTGCTAGTGGTTCTGGTCGCTAGTAGGTTAGCCGCTAGTTTGGTATAGCCTCATGTGTGCCTTTCCTTTTGTGTTCCAGTTCCGGTCCCCTAGTTCAGTACTAACCCGGTTAGGTCAGCATCCAGTGTCCCCATATTCCATGTAGCTACTAACCTCACTACCCACTAACCCATCCGGTCTCTAGTCTCTGTTGCCCCTAGCCCTCTCTCCAGTCCAGTCCTATCTATCCAATCCTGTCCCCATCTCTAGTTCCCGCCACGTCTTGTCCAGCCTTGTCTCTAGTTCCCCTATGTGTCTTTAGTTAGCTCCAGCTCCATGTTTCCTCATCCCCAGTTCCCTATTCAGTTCCCTATGTTTCCTTCTGTCGGTTCCCTGTGTCAGCTCCTGGTTCCCCGTGTTCAGATCCTTTCCTGTGTTTGCCCTGAGCCCTAATTATAGTTTGAGTTTGTTGTTTTGGTTCCTTTGTTTGTTTGTGTCTGTTTGTATTATAAATAAAGACTCTCTGTTCATACACCCCTCTGCGTGCATGCCTGCCATATATGCCCACGGCAACATCAGCTGGTCTAGCCAGCCAGTACCACCAGCTACACATCATGACAATAATACTAAAAATGTTTTGTAGAACTTACATTAAAATGTTAGTTTTGCGTTAAAGCGTGCGTTTCTTGTTGGCGCATGCGCATATGGAGTATGATAATTTGAAACTAGACCTGGGCGATTTAATCGTTATTTTCGATTATTATGAATTTATGGTTTATGCCGATTTTGAAAAATGAAAATCGATTTTACAGTTTCACTTTGGTACGGCACCGCGAGCTTCTGTAGTTTTGCGACGCCCCCTCTGTGACTCACACGTGGGGAAATACGAGATAGAACATGGCAACGCGCGCGAGACCAAAGAGCTCGTGTCCATCAGAGGCGCGGTTTCTTCAGTCGTATGGAAATTGTTCGGGTTCGCAACTTTACACATTGAACAAGCCAAAGCCCGGTGTAAAATCTGTCTGAAGTTTGTGGCAACTAAAGGAAGCTAATTTCCTCGCGCACCTCACAGAGCCACACTGTTGAATCGGCGTCGTGTTTGCCGCAGCGAGCTAAACAAGACAAGCAGCAGCGTGAAAACACCAGCTAAGAGCCAGAAGAAATCAGTGAGCACATTTCCCCACTGTATCCCATATAATAAGAGGGGCCTCGATGGAAAGATATTACTGATGTTGTGTTGTGTTATATTTCTTATACACAGTTAAAAAAAACAAAAAAAACATGTAAAATGCTGTCAGGCTCCTGTTTGATTTGTTGCATGTGGTTTGCAGAATTAAGTGATTTAATATATATACATTTAATCCAAATAAGCAGTTCATGTTTGGTTATATCGTTTTGCTTAAATAAATAATAATAATAATTTTAAAAACCTATACTGTCTGTTTTTTTTCTTCATTTTTATGAATTTTAAGTAAAATTTATTAATTTTAAGAGAGAGACATTTGTTTTGTGATTTATTCAATTAATTATGAATATAATCATGACTACATAATGGATTAATCTTTCGTAACTGCCTTCAGTAAACAAAAAATATTTTGTTCTTTTATTTGTTAGGTAAACAAATATATTTATTTTGTGAGAACTAAGGATTTTAACAAAATACTTTGAGTTGCTTTGTCTTATTTGTTCAGTTAACTCATAAAATTGCTTGTGATAGGTTGCCTTATTATTTTATGTTAACTCAACTTTTTTTTTTTTTACAGTGTACTACTCCTCCTCCTACTACTACTAATAATAATATGTATATACACATACATAATGTGTATGTATAACATGTATTTGTGGAACTCACATGTTCATCTACTATATGATCAGATCCTTCTTTCTTTTTGCATTTCCTGTGGGGGAAAAAAAAGTTAGATTTCATGATGTGCATTGTGTTGGTAAAGCCTCTGGTACAATTTAACATATGTATCCATTAAACAAAATTTGTTTAGCTCTTCTTGTCTATGAAACAATTTGTTCATTATACACATATATTTGCAGATACTCCAACAATAAGCTTATTGAAACTATAATCAATGCAAATGGCTTATTGGAGCTGAGTAGTAGCTGAATAGTTGTCAAACTATTTTTAAAACCGTTTTTCTGACATGGGTTCAAATGTGAATGCAGTCATTTCATAAAAAGCATTCATGAAATTGTACTAGATCAACCATAGTAACTTTTATTTACAGTATCATGTTCAACTTGGAACAAATCTGAATGGAGATAACATCCAAATATATGCAGCATTGTCTATTGTCTGGAGTTTTTGTTTTCTGTTACACGAATAACTAATTGGATCCTTTAATAAAGAAAAGCTAATTTCTTTTTTGAATGAACTGCATAATTGACGTGCTCAACCTTTGCTGTTGTGTGTCATAGAATGTCATTCTATGACATTTACCGCAGTCATAGAATGGTTTGCTGAACATCCTAAGATGTCAGTCCTAGTCTTACCTCAATATTCTCCCTTCCTAAAATCTATAGAGAAGTTTTCCTTTGTAGGGTTTATGACCACCATCCACAAGATCATATGTCTTTACTAGATTATGTGAATTCAAATTGAGTGATAACACTTCTCCTTTTGATAAGAACTTGTTGCCATATGCAGACTAGAGGGAGGATTACATGCCTTACAATACCATACAAATATAAGCTTATTGAAACTATTATTAAGATTACACCATACTTTTTGTATATTTGTTTGTTTGTTTTATTGTTTTTGGTAATTATTACTGCATTGCAGCGCTTGGAGTTTTTTTTTATTTAAACCTTCTTTTACTAGTAACTTACTATATGCAGATATCCAGTAAAAATAAAGGTATTAAAGAAGATGAAAGCTCATTGTTTATGTAGCAGAGATACCCTAAGTAAAATATTACTCCTGTTAACATCTTCATTTACGTTTCTACTTACAAACATATGGTAGAACACCTTCAGGTGTATGAAAAGTGAAAGTACTGTGATTTATTGCATTTAATTTTTATAATAATTGTATTATAAATCAATATAGTTTACAATGTTTGCCGTTAATATTTTCTTAAATATTAACAACAGGGCGATCTGAGAGGCTATGAAGTAACATTTGAGAACATGTAAACATTCATTTTAATATTATATTTTAAATGTAATATCTTTGTGCATGAATTTGACAAGAAAAAAAAATCCAAAACTTTTTAACAAAATATTCAAGATATCAGTTCCCCATTCTTTTGATAAATGAAGCTCAATGTTTCAACTTTGGAGTATACTAAATTTACAGAGATATTTTTGTTATTGATTGTTTGCTAATTTAGAGAAGGTTATGATCACAGTCAGTGGAAGCTGAATTTTTGGAATACTTAATTTATTCTAAGTCTTAATTTATTTAAGTAGTACTCCACTCCAGCTTCCAGCTGTTTTAGTAACAATGTTAGTTACAAAACACTTTTATTTACCCAAGTCAAAGTATGAACATACCATTTCACAATATGAGAATATTCAACTGATAATCTTGGAGCAGGTTATAGTAGTAAGATTCTCATAGTAATTCCGTGTAATTTAAATTTCTTATCTATGGCCATGCACATGACATGATCATGGGAATGGCATATTTATTTTAAACATGTATACCATAAACAATTTCGATGCTGCTAGATAACTTTAGATTTCTTATTAAAGAATAGGACTACTAGCACAAAATCGGCTTAACACAACATTTTCCCTCAGATTTATGGGAGAATTCTTGTAAGAAGAGCTCTTACAATGAGTTAGCAATGAGGCAAACAGAAAAAGGTATGGTAAAATAAGAAACTCTTTCTTGTATTTCACAACTTCCATAAACAATATTGAGATTAGGCCATGTGAATTTGAGTCAGGAATAACCCTGGTCATTTTAAATATAGATACAGCTAAAAAGGTGACGAATAAGGCAATAATTTTTCCCACTCATGAGTAAAAAGGAAAGAGTTGGATAAAGTAATGGAGTAGAAAGTGTCAGACAATCTAATTTTGAGACATGTAAAAAGTGTTTTGATCGCTTGATCAGAAAGAATAAGAAAAAGTATTGTAAAGAATTGACAAAAAGGTTGTTTTTGTATTGACTGTTGCATGTTATCAATTGAAAAAGAAGTAAATATAATATCATCCAGTTGTATGTCATGGTCACTCACCTATGAATAGCCACAACACAGAAGATAATGACAAAAATCATGACAGCTCCTGTGACTGAAGGAACTATGCACCATAATATTAATGTTGGCTTTTCACTCTCTGTATTTGAAAAAAAGAGGGGAAAAAAAGAAAAAAAATCAGATAAAAATAGTTTTTATCTTAAGAGATTTATATAATTATGAAAATACATTAGTCACTTTTATATTGCCAATCATGTACCAGTGGTGTAATGCATTAAAGCATGAAGGTCACAAGCCGTTGGTAATCTGCATGTTCTATGCAGGACCAAAACTCTAATATCATTGCTGTGGTCAAAAGCAGCGCTTGTGGTAAAAGTATTGTCACCACAGCAAACCTATTCATCTATAATTTAGTGAAATGCTGACACAAACACATATGCACACATACATGCACACACTGCATATTCTGTGCATGTGTGTTTGTGTGTATGTGTGTGTGAGATAGAGACAGAGAGGGTATAGAATTATTATTTTATAATTGAATTAAAATTAAATAAAAGAATAGATAACAAACTGAACCAATCATGCTTTTGTCAATTATCTACAATATGTAGCAGTCCAGAAACATTCAATTTAACTTTATTTTAAAAAATCACATGTAGTCAGCAAGGTTTTAAATACAGTATCTTTAGGCAGCCTCACAGCTTATCACCAAATGCGCTGTACTGTATACTTACTGTAGAAAAATCTTTTTACACCGAGAGTAAAGGCCAGATAAAAAAGTAAATTAAAACCATTTCTCATATTATTGTGGACAAATATAATGGTGGTTTATTATAGTTAAGGAGACAAGTTATGTTATCAGCAGAAAACCTCAACATCCAAAACATCAGAACCAAGCCACAGCCAATCCAGCCATTTCACAGGTTTTTCCCCGAATACCTTCTATGGTCAGTCTCCACTGCATGTCTAATGGAAAACATGAGTATAATCCTGCATCTGATAGTTGTACATCAGATATCTGTAGTTTTCTTGGATTTCGGGGGTCAACCTGCATCCTGCTTGATGTGTAGTTTGTCTCAGTTTGGTTTATAACTGGGCTGTAGTTAAAAATAAATGTTCCATCTTTACGCCAACCAATATCTTTATGTGCACCAGTCGGAGTTCCATTGCAATGTAAAATAAAAGTTTCCCCCTTAACAGCAGTTCTGTTCATCTGGTGTAGAATATTTCTCTCATATGACCTGGTAATATCTGCCATAATGAAACAAAAAAGGTCTTTTTTTATTCATATGTTTTATTAGTTACACTATTATTGTCATATTTATACTGAAAATTTATAAAAATTTTAAAAAGTAGTAAAAAAATTACTAAAGTAGTAAAGTAGTTCATTAATTAAAAGTTTTTTTTAATATTCATAATGTGATAGAAAATGCAATATTATTAATCTTAGTACAGTATTAGGGATAGTAATATTTTTCGATTTTCCAATGTATAAATTGTGTGAGTATTTAAAATTGTTTACCATTAAATATTAGACCAGCATGATGGCATTTAATGATCTTTCTATGGCTATGAAGTCAAACTAAATTTAATTTATACACAGTAAAAATGAAAAACATTTGCTAGGTAAACTCTGTTGCAGAAACAGACCACTAATACACCATTGTGTTACAAAGGCAAACAGCCAAAATATACCAATATGAAGCCTTACCTCCACAAGTTAGAAGAATCACAATGGTGCAAAGTCCAAGATGCAAAGTCCTGGTGTGAAGATATGTCATATTGATTTGAAGGTTCATGATATTAAAGTAAACTAATCATTTAAAATAATTTTGCTCTCATGCTCAGCCTTGAGACAGGTAAAGTATCTGATGCGTGTGTAAGCACACTAGAGAGAGTAGTAAGAGGAAGTGGGTTTAAGGAAACATCACAGAAAGCTGACTTGCAGTTCCCCCTCCTTTTTCCCACCAGAAAATGATAAGATTGACAACAGTCGATGTCAGAATGATTCTTTTATAATGTTTGTTATGGTGAAGATCACATGCATTAAAAAAAAAAGAAAGAAAATATCAGTTTATTTTGCTTTGTGTGACAATGACTGAGTTCACTACATGAATATTGAACATTTAATGTTCAAAAAAGCATGGTTTATTGGGGGCAGAAAAACAAAAAACTGGTGCTGATGTCAGTTATTTTTGGTAAGACATGAACCAGTGAAAAACAGATGCAGATGATCAAACTATAAATGTAATAAAACCCTTGATATGATCATTAATACAAATATACATCAAGATTAGTTTTTACTGATATTATTTGAGGATGTTATGCCATAGCTCTGTAGAAAAGACATTGGAATGAGACTAAGAAAGCTATGGTGTAATGGTTTAACCACATCATAGTCTAAGTAGATTATTATACAAGTCAGAGGCTGACACTGAGCTCAGTGAGTGAGTACCATCACAGCAAGACTTGAACTTCCTGTGTAAGTTTCTCACTATGAGCACATTTTCTCACTTTTAGATTTATTTTATCTCTTGTGTATACTTATGTATACTTTGATTTAAAATATTTGATTGATAATCTTTGATTTAAGATACTTTGTTTTTTTCCCTCTAGGGAAATCATTAATAGTTTCTTTAAAACAACACAGTGTCTCCCCATTTCAACTGATATCTAGATGAAGCCTTCTTTGGAGGCCAAAAATAATTCTCACTTAACAGTAACAGTTCAGAGGAAAAACTCTTGCATGCAAAACTGACTTGTTGGAAAAGTGAAAAAAATATCTAAAAAAATCATAATTTGGCT
Source organism: Clarias magur (assembly GCA_013621035.1). Lineage (NCBI taxonomy): Eukaryota > Metazoa > Chordata > Actinopteri > Siluriformes > Clariidae > Clarias > Clarias magur. The sequence goes on along the minus strand of QNUK01000346.1, from coordinate 219,729 downwards.
TTTGCAAATTCTTAAAAATATATAACAATACAGACCTATTGATTATTTCTCTGACCATTGCCCTCCTTACTAACTATCGGTGGATGGCTTCTTCAAGCTACTGTACTGCTATATTCTTTTCGTTTTTTAATAATTTACTTTAATGTGGTTCTGTGGAAACCTGTTTTGTAAGGAAAGATGAAATTTCCACAAACATTTATTTTTAAGTATATCACACAAGATATGCTGTTGTGCTGTTATCAGCTTGGCTATAATGTGAGGCACAAGAGCGCAACCTGAATGTCGAAGATATCACAGCTATGCTAATATCCACAACAACAGCACACACTTGAGTATGATGTTGCTTTTATACAACGGTTCCACAAACAGCATTTATTCTGAACATATTATGGTTTGACCCTCTTTAAGTTTCTCTTTATATTTCCACTTATTCCACTTTAGGATATCAGCTCTGTTAACTTCCGAGGTCTGTGGATAAATCCCTAATGGTGTTTAATGGAAGTCTAGTACACTAGGGTGTATAATCAGCTGCTCAAAACAACAAGTAGTGTCCTTGAATAGGGGTTACAAAGGGATTTGGGATTCAGCCTTGTGTTAGATGCTAGTTAACGTTTTAGCTTGCCTTAGGCCTAAATAAAACATGGAGGAAATAAAAAAATTACTTAGAAGAAATTATTAACGAGACAAAGTGTTGTTTAACATGGCATAACAGTATCAGTAACTTGTTAAAAGAGCGTCCATGTCTGGTTCTAAATATGGTGTTTGGGCAGGTAGCAGTAATAATTTACAGCATAGAACAAAATAGAACCACTGACTAAAAAAATAAGTAAGAATAAGCAAATAAGTAAATCATAATTCTATCAGTGTAGTTAAGGTATGAATCACATGCAGATGATAGTGATTGCACAGAAGAAGTCACTATTTTTCAATTTATCAGCTGTGCCCTAGTGCAAAAAATATATATCTCTTATTTTTGGGTGAGTAACTGCGTGGTTAGTACACACTGTAAGAAAAACCTGCTGGTTAAGAACACTGACAAACAGATCAGATCTTACACTCAAACCACTATACGTGTTCTCCAGTGACCTATTTTCTCTGCTAAAAGGTTAAAAGTTTTAACCCTTAGGGGTCGAGGGCATCTTTGACGATGCCAATCACTCTTTTGCTCTTTGCTAATGCAGGTTTTTGTAAATTATATTATATTGCATCAATGCAGAAACTCCATTCACATGCAATATTTATATAAATGACAATTCGAATGTAAGTAAATGCTAATTTCTGAGTTGTTTTTTGGGGAGTGATGTGCTGATGTCTGTGTCCAACAGAACAGAAACAGGCTTGCATGAAGAAACAAAAAAAAAAGTAAAATATTTTTTACATAAATATTTTTATATGTACATAAGAATCTTTTTCTGAGAAAATGACTCATCTCATAAAGATCATCTCATCCACATGAAGCGCTTCAGGGTTTTTTGGCTAAAATGTGGCTGTGAATTTATGACTGAAATAAACCTGCTCACTTCACGCGTACTTTCACTTTCCAAAATGCAGCATTTATTTAGAGAGTATATATTTGTTCTATATTATTTTTCTGGGGTAATGATTTTACATTTTGTCTGCTTTGGAAAAGTTGCCCCTCTTTGTGATCTAAGTAGATTATGATTAAAATAAAGCTGCTCATATCGGCTTATTGCAGCGTTTTGATCAATTGGGGGGGGGGGGGTGACTGTGGAAAGTGAAAGTTTGTGTCAAAGTGATCAGCTTTATTTCACTCATAAAATACTCTGATCACAACAACAACTTAGGACAATGCATGTTGTCTTTGAAAGGCTGAAATGTGGTTGTGAATAAGCCTTTTAGTGAATTTAAAATGTTTAAGTAAAAAAAAAAAAACAGTTAAATTTTTTTAGAGTTAAAGAGTTTTTTGATCAAAAGACAGATGAACAACGCGCCAGATATGAAAAGATTTATTAATAAAAATGCACACATAATCCCCCAGAAGTACAACAAACACAAAATAATATACAATATACAGTCATAATATACAATAACATATTGTTGCTGTGTAGGTTTTGTTTTTAATGTGCATTTTTAAGAATTGCATTTTAATTAATGTTTCAGAAACCATGTTTTATTTTTTGTTTCTGTCCTGGCCTCAGTGAGCCCTGTTTTTGTGTGAGAAATCTGACTGAACAGGTGTGAACAGCAAAGACATCAATTGGAGTCCTGGATAAACCTCCATCCATCTCCAATCTATTATCGCCCCTTGCTCACTTCGTAGGCTCCCTAAGTAAGCGACACCCCTTCTGCAGGTGTGCAAAGGGATGGAGTCGCATATGCGGGCCGGCTGGCATTGATTAACGTTAATAGGATCTCGGGCTTGCTCTGCATTATGAAAGCAAGGCGCGATATTAATTTCCATATTTCTGTCAATTCTGTAAGGCTGCTTTGCGACAATGACTAAAAAGCATTATAAAAATTAAATTTAATTGAATAATGCATTCTGACATATTTATGCCCAGGTGCAACAAAGACCTTACATTTAAAAATTACAGAATGCCAAGATTATGACCATTTTACATTGTGTTTTAATACTGCTTTGCCAAAATAAGTTTTCAGAAGGGGTCAAATTATTGGTCTGCAACAATAATTGCCATAAGAAAACTACTTGTTAGTGAGGACAATTAGTCAAAAAGGCTAACGTTTTTTAGGAAGCAAAAAGATTGGCCATTGGAGATACAAAAAAGGTCATGTGGTCTGATGAGTTCAGATTCATCCTAAAAGTGATGGGCATGGCAGGCTAAGAAGAAAAACAAATGAAACATTTATGCATATTGCAAATGCTTTCTTATTTTTAATTCATGGTCAACCATATTTAAATAGAAATATTATGTCTCTTGATTTGTATGGAATTAGGGTGAATTGAGCTAGACAGAATGTTTTATTTCACAAAAGGTGTGGGCTTATGTAAACAGAAAGTAGACTGAAACTTCCCAACCTCCCAGTATGACTGTAAGTTTAATTAGTACAGTGGAACCTTGGATTACGAGCATAATTCATTCCGGAAGCGGACTCATATTTCAAAAATAATTAATACAATATATAAAGCAAAAATAAAACAAATTAACCTGCATTTTACCTTTAAAAAAAGTGAAAATAAATCCCAACAGATAAGTGTTTCTGTTTGTGCACGCAGGTGCCGTGTATTTGAGTGTATGTGTGTGTGTGGAATTAGCCGTCTTGCGGAACACTTGTAAACCAAGTTACTCGCAATCCGAGGTTCCACTGTAAATTCAATTTCGAGTACACTAAATGCAGTAAGTATTCATACCAAGTGGCACATAATAAGGAAAAATAATAAACAGTTTTCAATTTTCTTTTACAAATAAATATTTAAAAAGTGTGGTGTGTATTTGCATTTAACCCCCTGAGTCAGTACTTTGTAGAACTACCTTTCTCTGCAATTATAGCTGAAAGTCTTTTGGGGTATGTCTGTGCCAGCTTTGCACATCTAGAGAGTGAAGTTTGTGTCCATTCTTCTTTGCAAAATAGCTGAAGCTCAGTCAGGTTGGATAGACAGTATCTGTGAACTGCAATTTTCAAGTCTTGCCACAGATTCTCACTTGGATTTAGGGCTGGACTAGGCCATTCTAACACATGAATTTGCTTTGATCTAAACCATTCCATTGTACCTGTGGCTTTATGTTTAGGCTCATTGTTCTGCTGGAATGCAAACCTCCACCCTAGTCACCTAGTCTTTTGGCAGATTCTGCAGATTGCCCTGCATTTACTGTAGCTCCATACACCTTCTCATCAACTCTGATGAGCTTCCCTGTCCCTGCAGATGAAAAACAACATAATACTGCCATCACCATGCACATTAACTAAGCATACAAAATGATTGCAAAATATCTCACATTTTACAATATTATAAGCTTAATTAAATCAACTTGAAGCCATCAAAACAAAACATGCATTTAAACATGCAATTGTAAAAAATTTCATTTAATCCTTTTCATTGCTTTCATCTGGGGAGGATTATAAATGTAGAATAATGATCTACATAAACATTTGTAATTAAATAATTAAATTGTACGCACCAGTCTCTCTCTCTCTCTAAAGAAAGGAATGCATCTTTTATAATCATTAAAGCAGTCAATCATTTTGAAAACTCCTGTATTAAACTGAATCCTTGGTTTTCATTGTGTCTCCGCTGAGAAGATTTGTGTGTACGTACAGTATCATACCTTCAGTTCTCTTCTTTTTAAAATAAGTCAAAAGTTGAGCTTGAACTGTTCTCTTGGTCATTGTGAAAATGTGAACAGAGTAAAAAAGTAGTCCAACTCTTGTGAGCAGCGCGTTACAATATTGAATTCTGATTGGCTAATCAACGTTATTTATAGTTTGTAGATGATCATATGTAGAGTGTTGTAATATTTAATTTTCATACATAATACACAGCATTATTAAAATAATGGGGATGGTAATGATGATGGTGGTTTTACAGAGGGGATGTCATGCCTTTTAAATCTAGCCCTGACTGTAGTACCTTTAAATACCAGACTAAATTTTAATTTGATGATTATCCAAACATGATGTCTATCCTGTTCTTCAAAGAGAGAGAGAGAGAGTTTTAGGGAAAATGTGGCCCTCAACTTGTGGTTAACATCATGAGGTAGCGTGGTTATCTGAAACTCCATTACCCACACATTTCCTGCAGCATCAACGACCGCCTAGAGCATGGAAATGTCACCCTTGATAAAGAGTATGTGCTAGTTTATCACCCTTATATTTATTTTATAAAAGAAATAGACTAAATGTTTAGCATTTTAATATAAATTCATGTTGTGCTTTTCTACAGTTTAGACAAATAAAAACATAACACAAAGCTGAAAAATTACCTACAGTATTTCTACAATCTAAATGTGTGATTTAATGTAATGCAACTACATTTTATTAATTAAGTAAAAAAAAAAACAATAAAGCAACTCACTTAAAACAACTAAAAAAGAGACCATGAAAGCATTATTACACTTATTACTTGCAGTATTACTGTTCAGCAGTGCTGCTGACATCAGTCACTGATGTCAATCACTGTATGACTGGACACACCCACAGTGTAGGTCAAACACTATTTAGTTTGCGGATGACACCTCATCTCATCTCAGATCAGGATGAGACTGCCTACAACGAAGAGATCAGGGCACTAACCAGCTGGAGCAAATACACTAACCTTCTTCTGAATGTCACAAAAATAAAGGAGATGATAGTGGACTACATGTATAGGAGACAGGGGGTCGGACACTCCCCTATCTACATCGATGGCACGAGGTGGAGAGAGTAAACAACTTCAAATTCCTTGGTGCCAACATCACAAATGACTTCTCCTGGACAACACACACTGACACCAGCCTGGATTTAGCATTGTGCGTTCAGGGTTCCAGATAAAACTTCAAGCCGTCAAGAACTGGCCCACGCCAGTGAATTCACTGAATTCATAAAAAGAAAGTGGACTTTTGGGAGATTTGAGATAATCCTGTAATAGTTTACCAAGTAAAAACAACCATACATTTGTTTCAAAGAGTGACGCCTACCTCCTGACATGCTGACACCTGAAGACATGAACCCCACATCCCAAAAACAAATCTTGCCAAAAACGCCCAGCCAAATCTGAATGACTATAAACATTGTCACAAAACTAAAATTAGTTTTTCAGAAATAAACAAAACAGTTTTAAGTGAAGGAAAATGAAAACGAGAGGAAAATCATGTTTCCTACCAGAAGTAAAGTTTCCCCAGGGTTTAATGCTGATCTCTTGGCCTTCTTCCTGAGTCTGCTCAGAGGTGATAAGAGGAACACTGGAAAGGAGCCTTTACGGGCTTAACAAACACAGGATGTTTACAGCTGAATCAGCATCTTAACACCTCTCACACACATTAAGACATGAACTTGCACTTATGCAGTATATAGTTCGACTGGGCTATACATTTACAACTAAATCCAATGCTAGCAGTGGGCTAACTCAGGTTAACCTAGCTAACATGCTAAAGCTATAGTGGCTAAGTTAACCCAACAAAGGCTAGCCTTTAACACTGCATAGGGATACTATACAATAACTAGTTGGTTAACTTTATATATATATATATATATATATATATATATATATATATAAAATATATCACAACTGAGCCAATCATTTTTCTCTCTCTTGTGCTGCAGTCGTAGCGCTCGTCTCTTACTGGTATAATCAACGTCTCGCTCTCTGTTGATTATACCAGTAAGAGACGAGCGCTAAGACCGCAGCACTTAAAAAGCGAGGTGGGGGGAGGGAGGAGAAGTTTTACTGTGTAAAACAAGGCGAGGGAAGGAGCTAATTCCACACACACACAAATACACGGCGCCTGCGCGCACAAACGGAAACACTTATCTGTCTGGATTTATTTTTAATTATTTTTTTAAGGTAACGTGCAGTTACTTTATATATTGTATCAATTACTTTTATGTATTTACTTTTTTGGGCTGTGGAATGAATAATTTGAGTTTTCATTATTTTTTATGGGAAAATTTGGTTTATGAGTGTTTTGGAATATGATCCCGCTTCCGGAATGAATTATGCTCATAATCCAAGGTTCCACTGTAACCTATAAAAGTTACTTAAGTTCCCAATCACAACTTATCTGAATGATACAGTGATGAGGTCACTGCTCAGGGTTGACTGTATTCATCTTCCACAACACACTCCTCTTCTATTCAATTAAATTTTATTTGTACAGTATAGCGCTTTTAACAATTGTTATTGTCGCAAAGCAGTTTGACGCAATCAAAAACATTATGGAAGTTGTGTATAAATCAAAATGGTCAGGTTGTCCCTGATGAGCAAGCCAAGGGCAACGGCGCAGTGGCAAAGAAAAACTCCCACAGGTGGTAATAGGAAAAAACCTTAAGAGGAACCAGACTCAATAGGGAACCCATCCGCATTTGGGTGATAACGGATAACAGGGATTTATCTGCTCATACTTTGTGTTAGGAGGCTGGAAGTTCAGAATAACAGGAGATGGGTTCAAGTTAATATGGAGTCCAGTTCATTATTGGAGGCTCAGGTACACTGTAGGAAATTGCAGTCCTGAACTATTGAGCGACTGCAGTCACAAGTCCTCAGAGAACAGCTGACTGCCTTTGTGGAAAAGTGTAACCATGTCCAGTCACTATACGCATCCCAGGCAGACCACAAGAGGCATTACTGGCAGCTCAGGAGCTAGATGTATAGGCCGACAGAGAGAGAGAGGCAGAGTCAAAGAGAGAGAGAGGAGAGAAGAGAATAGAATTGGAGAGAGCAGAAGAGAAGGAGAGTTTACAGTTGGGTATTTTCACTGTCACACAGTGTATGTATAAGGTGAATGTATATTTAGTGCAGAGTGCAAGCAGGGACTCCGGCAGAAGTAACTATGATGCATACCTAAACAATAAACATAAAAATGTCAAGAGAATTGGGCTAGAAGGCATGCAATAATCCAGCAATGAAGGCCTTGCTGGGCTGTAGTAGTGTCTTTCTGGCTTGTTGCCAAGTTCTCCTACAATGTTGGATGAAATGTTGTGCTGATGGGACATTAACCTCTTTTTCAGGTGGTTGGTACCCCAGGTAGCACTGGAAGGGGGACAGGCCACAGGTGTATGATGAGGTTTGGGAGTTATGTGCGCACTCCACCCAGGGCAGGAGCCAGGATTGTGGGTGAAATCCATATGACAGACTAGGTGTAGCTCTGAGGAGCTTACAGAATGCTTTCCAGAACTGTAAGGTTGACCACGATCAGAAACCTTGGGTAGGCCATGAGCTTCTAAACATGGAGAATCACGAGTTCTGTGGTCTACATGGTCGACAAGAGTTTTGGCAGGGGAATGAAGTGGGCTGACTTGGGGAACCAATCCATGACGGTCATGATACAGGTGTGACTGCCGGAGGTGGGTAGTCCTGATTCAAAGTCAAGTGCAATGTTGGATCATGGGTGGAAGACAAGGCCTGCGATTCTTAACTGTGATCTCATTTAGGCCCCTATAATCGATGCAGGAATGGAGGAACCCATTCTTTTTGCCCACAAAGAAGAATCCCGCCTCTGCAGGAGAGGAGGAAGGATGAATGATCCCTGCTGCGAGAGACTAAGCAAGTTGTGGGTCATGATAGGCTCCAGTCCGTGATTGTGTTCCTGGCCCAATCAATCTTGGCAACATGAAAAAGTGAATCAAAAAACGAGAGAGAAAAGAGGCTAAATGGCACGCAATAATTTTAAGCAAAAAAAATTATTCCAGTTATTTTTTTAAGGGCTACTTTAAAATAAGCTACTAATAACCTACTTGCTTATATATACTTTATATACTGTGTATATATTTTATAGGCAGTGCTGTACTTGAGGATGTTGACCACTCTTGAAATATGCTTGCACATTTGAAAGAGTGTGTTTCAAATTGTTTTCCAAGCCCTTAACAGTTTAATATTTTCCATTTGCATGATGATCCTTGTCTTGCACAATATATGAAAGCCTAGATTAAGTGTTGTGTCATTTTTGCTATCCTGGTGTACTGTAAAATCAGGTGTTGCTCATTATTGTAAAATGTGCCAGTTATGTAAATTTGTAGGTAAGACCTTTCAGAAAATTCTACCTGCACTTTTAGATTCTCTCCCTCTTATGGTAGAGCCTTATACTGTAGTGCCTTTTATTTTTCTGTGTTGGCCCATTTCTTCATTCCAATACTCATGTTGTTTAGGCTTCCAAGGATTAAGTAGACTGACCAAGGGTCAAACATTATGTCCCATGTGTTTTCACAGGTACTTTAGAAGCTATTTGTCCAGCATTGCAGGTCATCTGCCTATAATTCTGAGTTTCAGGGAGTCATAGGGATGTTTTCACCAAACTCAAACATGCTGAGAAGATCTGCACAGAGCATTAAGACTGTGACAATGTAACACCTTTGCTCTTCTTTGTCAATAGAGAAGTGACCCAAGAGTCATGAGGTTTCAGTCCAGTTGAGTGCATGGTAAGCAACACCACCTGAGGTTTTTTAAAACTACTGAAAGGGAAGTAGTTAACACACCACTGGTTTAAATTTAATAGGGCATGTGACATGGCCAACTAGAGCTTGAGTGAGTCTCACAAAATGATTAACCACTGGAAGACAGGAATTAACACCATTTCATAGACAATGTTTTGGCACTTTTCCCTCTCTCTGGGAGTTTGGAGGCTCAATACAATGGACCTTATGTGAGTGTGTCATGGATGGTGATAAGGCTGGACATAAGTACAGAATAAGATTCGTTATCAATATACATATTTACAGAAACGAAAACAACCTGGGAACTATGGATATGAATAGAGATGAGTATAAACATGAATTACTCCAGTGATATATATATATATATATTTTTTTTTTTCTTTCCTTCTTTGGATCTGTTGTGTTTTGAGTGTGTGTTGTGCGAGAGTGTGTGTGTGTGTATGTGTGTGTGTGTGTGGGTAGAGTTATAGGAGATCTACAACTCTGATTCCAAATAAAGGCTACATTTACTTTGTTAAACCTGGTGGCTATCTTTACTTGGGAGTGGGAAGGTGGTGAGAGGCCTCATTATGTTATGCCCATTACACCCCTAGGTAGAGGTCGTAACATGATTTGGGGGCTCGTCCGCTTTTCTATCTCGTCGTTTAGGTAAGTTTAGACAATTTGAATATCTTTTTCTCTACATTTGTCTGTCTGTGGCACTTTTTTCTTATTGGTGGTGGCGACATGGAGTTTAAGTTGGAGGATTTCACTACAAATCCAACTAGGGAGCAATTGGACACGTCGTCAGGCTGATTTGATTTTGGTGGCAATTTTTTTTGATGTGCAGGTGCCAGTTAATGCAAAAAAGGGGTAGATTAAACAACTCCTTATAGAAAGGCTAAATGAACGCAGCGAAATGAAAACCCAACTTTAGCAGATGGAGTTCAACTGGGTGAGATTGCTGGTGTTCCTACCCCACTCAACGACCCCCCCAGTCCAGCCGGGCATGACTGCAGAGGAGTTAAAGTTAACTGTGCGTATAAGGGAGGTGGAGGTGAGAAACAGGGAGTTGGAGGTGGAAGCCATGCTTCTAAGAGTAAAAGCTCTGGAGTTAGAGCGGGGAGGCGCTGTACCTACCAGTCCTATACCTCAAACACCCTCTTCAGACCGCCAGGACAGTTTTGATGTGAGCAGGCACATTGCATTAGTTCCACATTTTAGAGAGTCAGAAGTAAACTCTTATTTCAATGCATTTGAACGTATTGCCGCTACATTAGTGTCCAAAGACCATATGGCCTCTTCTTCTGCATTGTAAATTTGTAGTCAAAGCATATGAGTTAGTGCCAGAAGCTTATAGGCAAAAATTCAGAAAGTGTGAAAAAGCTGCCACACAGAAATACTGTATGTGGAGTTTGCTAGAGAGAAGGGCGTTCTTTTATTTAAATGAGCAAAAAGTCACGTCTCTTGCTGCTGCTGCTGTGTTGACGGATGAGTTTGCGTTAACGCATAAGAATGTATTTTCTCCAATACGTTTTGATCAGAGCTCAGCTGAGAGAAAAATTTAATCACACCGCACTCACACTACAGGTTCAGAAACACGTGAGTGTTTTTACTGTCATGAGCAGGGTCACCTCGTTGCTGTCTGTCCTACTCTAAAAAGAAAGGAACAAGCCAAAAATCTAAAGGCTCCAAAAGGTTCATCAAGAAAAATCTAATAACCAAACTGATGAAGATTTCAAACCATTCGTCTCTAATTGTTTGGTTTCTCTGGGTAATGAGGAGGGAGGCATTCCGATTACAATATTAAGAGACACCGGAGCCAAACAGTTCCTCATTCGTCACGATGTGCTACCGTTCTCAGCTCAGTCCTATTGTGGGTCAGATATATTGGTGTGGGGAGTAGAAATGAGTGTAGTTCGGGCCCCACTGCATTTTGTTCACTTGTCGTCCCAGTATAGAATAGCCGATCGAACCGATCTACCAATGGCAGGTGTTGATTTAATACTTGGTAATGATTTGGCGGGAGGAAAAGTTTTCCCGTCCCCTGAAGTAATTGAAGTTCTGGGTGTGGATGTGTTTGGTTGTGAACCTGCTCCGTTAGACTCGCCCCCTGTTTTTCCTGTGTGTGTTGTAACCCGTGCCTAGGCGCGGAAATGATGTGGTGGATCTAAGTAATTCATTCCTGAACACCTCTGATCCCATGGCTTCACCTGAGAAAGTTAAAGGCACTGAGCCTGTGTGCCTCGAGTTGCAGCCAGAGTTAGTTAGGACGTAGTAATCTGATCCAACTCTGTCGTCATGTTTTGCAATGGTGGAAAAACCCTACATGCGAAAAGTCTGTGTCTTACTTTTTTACTGATGGTCTTCTAATGCGTCTAAACATGACCCGATTTGTCAAATCGTAGTGCCACAGCCTTATCGTTCACAGGTCCTGAGTTTAGCACATGATCATGGAATGTCAGGCCACTTAGGAATAAAGTAAATTTATAACCTATTTTTTTTGGCCAGGTCTAAAATTGGCTGTTCCTGTCGCTCCTGTCATACTTGTCAAGTGGTGGGGAAGCGCATATCACAGAGAAAGCCAGGGTGCCTTAGAGAGGTTCCACCAAACGTTAAAAACCATGATTCAAAAGTTTTGCACTGAGTCAAACCGTGAGTGGGATGAGGGCTTACCACTGTTGTTGTTTGCTGTGAGGGAGTCTCGCCAAGAATCGTTAGGGTTCAGTCCCACTGATCTAGTATTCGGTCATACTGTGCACGGACCGCTGCGTCTGCTACGTGAAAAAAGGCTATCAGGAAAGCCAGGTTTAAAGGTCAATATTCTGGATTATGTTAGTTCATTCAGGGAGAGGCTACATCATGCATGCGATGTAGTACATGAGTCGCTTTCAACTGCACAATCTAGGATGAAGGCACATTATGACAAAAAGACGGTACTGCGGACCTTCCAGCCAGGTGACTGCGTGCTGGTTCTACTTCCCATTGTTGGTTCAGCTCTGCATGCTAAGTTTTTTGGCCCTTATGTGATTGATCGTATGCTCAGTGACAGATTATGTCATCCAAACAGCAGATCGCGCGAAGAAAATGCGTGTGCCATATAAACATGCTAAAACAATATGTTTCATGGGGGGTTCTGTTGATTCTTTGCCTGTAGTTGCTCCTGTTTTGTTTGTTGCTTCAGTTTCTGCCGTCCAACAGCCGTATCATCCGTGTGATGACGGGATAAATGACAGATGTGGTTCACCTCCCTGTGCCCGTCTTCAGAACTCAGAAATTCTGTCCAAACTGGATGGATATTTGGTTCACCTGTCGGACCCAGCAAAATTGTACATTATAAAGCTGATCGGCAAGTATCCCGCACTCTTTATCGACATCCCCACTCAAACCTCTGTTATTAGCCATGACATTGATATAGGTGATCATAAACCAATAAAGTAACATGCTTACCCATGTATTATCGCCCTCCCTTGACCTGATCAGACCCACCGTTTCTGCACTGACGATCGCAAAATAAATTCCATCACCAAACCAGATTCATTTCCACTTCCACGCATGGACGACTATGTAGCTCGTGTAGGATCAGCAAAATTTTTCACAAAGTCAGACCTCCTTAAATGTTATTGGCAGGTCCCTCTCATTCTGTGCCTCAGAAATTAGCGCTTTTGTCACCCCTGATGATTTTTTACAGTACACCGTGATGCCATTCGGACTGAGAAATGCACCAGTCACTTTCAGACAAACCTTTGTTTTTGATTTTTATTTCTTTTTTAAATATGCTTGAAATAATCATTGTAACAATGTACAGGAAGTATACAATAGAATAAACATTTTAATAAATGATAGTCTCAGTATATTTTCAGTTAAATTTGAATGTACTTCATATGTACTTATTTTGGCTTATATGCACACACACTCCAACTCGTTTTTTTCCCAGTTTGAATTCTGTGTTGGTGCAGACAACAGTTTATATTTTTTTTGTGATACAACCTGACATTTTGTTAAACACAAAAACTATAGTCCTGCTTTTTTTTTTTGTAACCTTGTGCAAATGTAATCTATTGAATTCATGAATAAAATTTGCATCATAATTACTGATGTAATGTCTTTCAAAACATGTTATAGTGTAGAGTATTCAGCTTTTGTAAATTATCCTAAACACCATTAGGGTACTGGTAACAAATTTGAATACAGTATTATTAAGACTGGGTGTACTGTATGCAGTGTTGGGTGTAACATGTTACAAAGTAAGACAGACAAAAGTCATTCACAATCCATTAGTGTGTGTATGTGTGTGTGTGTGTGTGAGAGAAAGGCGTCCTACAAGCCCCGCCCCCGATAACCCGCCCTCCCTCTGTTTTTTCTACTGTTATACTCCTATCTGACCTATGTGGTTTGACTATGCGAGCATCCGAAAAGATGGAAACCTAATCACAGCATCAAAACTCGCAGTGAATCATGATGAACCGTACTTACGGCCACAAAGTTTATTTTTCAGTATTTGGAATTAGTCAGAAGTATAAAAGCATGATACTTCTGCAATAAGAATATACTCATGGTATATTACTTGTGTACAGTGGAACCTTAGATTACGAGCATAATTTGTTCCAGAAGGAGGCTCGTATTCCAAAACACTCATAAACCAAATCTAATTTTCCCATAAGAAATAACGAAAACTCTAATTATTCATTCCACAGCACAAAAAACAATACGATACTTTAGCTGTAAAAAAAAAATCCCGACAGATAAGTGTTTCCGTTTGTGTGCGCAGGCGCCGTGTATTTGTGTGTGTGGAATTAGCCCCTTCCCTCGCCTCGTCTTGCACAGTAAAACATCTCCCCAGCACCTTACCTTTGAAAAGAATCATGACAGAGCTGAGTTTTCTGCGAGTGTCTGCGTGTGTGAAGCCGAGAGTGTGTGTGTGTGTGTGTGTCGGTGTCAAATTACGCGCGCACACACCATGTGCGGGTGTAAAGGCCAGAGCGTGTGTGTGTGTGTCCGTATCAATTTACGCGCGCACACACATATGAGAAACGCTGAAACAGAGAGGGAGACGTTGATTATACCAGTAAGGGACGAGCACTAAGACCCAGCAGGGGAGACGATTAACCACAATTCCGCAGCGCAAGAGAGAGAAAAATCGTTGGATCAGTTGTGATCACGTGACGCTCAGTGTCAAAACAAGAGCGCATGTGTGATACATGATATTCGGCACTCGTAAACTAATACTTGCTCGGTTTTCAAGTAAAAATTTATTAAAAATCTTTGCTCGTCTTGCGGAACACTTGCACACGTCGTTACTCGTAATCCGAGATTCCACTTTATTTGTACTTATAATACATTAAATATATACTTTAATTTCATTTATTACTGTCAGGTATGTACATTAGTACACACACAGCCATATACTTTAAGTGTACAAAGTATGTACAATTTAATTACAACTTAAACACACTTATTATTTATAAATTAGTTGTTCCAAAATAGCAAACTTTAAGTATACTAGTCATTTGTCACGAGCAACCGAGGGATGAACAGAAAAGCCTTAGCAGTTAGCCCATGTAGCGTGGATGGTAAACCCAAACATGGAAGCAGCGCAAGTAGGCAGGATAACCACGCGATTAGTTTAAGAACTCTCTTACACGAAGAGCAAGGATCTACACAAATAAACCCGCGTTCTAGCAACACACACTCAATCAAAGAAGCAACCAGAATTGATGAGTACTCACAGAATAGTTGGCGTAGCATCAGCAAAGGCATGGGCGAACTCAATGACTGAGCAATGTGAAGCGCCATTTTGTCTCCTTTTATGCTTCCTGAAAACCCGACCGTATTACTTCCGGATCCTAGTGCCGGTCGTGTTACGAGTGTGCATGACAGTACCCCCCTGTCCAGGACCGACTCTCGACGGTCCTGGGGTGGAGGATACCCGACGACGATAGTCCCTGATGAGTTCGGGGTCTAGGACGAACCGAGTCGGAATCCAAGATCGCTCCTCGGGACCGTAACCTTCCCAATCCACCAGGTACTGGAGCCCTCTGCCCCAAGGACGTGAGTCAAGGATCCGGCGAATGGTGTAGGCGGGACCACCCTCAATGATACGGGGAGGAGGAGCAGGGTGGGTGGGTGTAACCATTGGTGAAGTTTGAAGGGTTTGAGCTGGGAGGTGTGGAATACCAGATGGATCCGGAGCGCCGCAGGCAGCTGGAGCCGGTAGGTGACAGGATTGATACGGAGGGTGATGCGGTATGGACCAATGAACCTGGGTGATAGCTTCTTGGATTCTGTATGGAGGTGCAGGTTTCTCGTAGACAGCCATACTTTGTCACCAGCATTGTACAACCGTCCCGGAGGGTGTCGACGGCGATGTTGTGTGGTGTAGCGGTGGTTGGCACGGTGAATGGCAGTGTTGGCTTGACTTCATAGCCGTCGACACCTTCGGACCAACTGTTGGGCCGACGGTACATCGACCTCCGGTTCTTGGTGTTCGAACATCAGAGGCTACAAACCGGATGCCACCAGATGCACAGCTTTGGAGAACCGATCAACGATGGTCAGAATGGTGTTTTTTCCCTCGGCGACTGGCAGGCCCGTGATGAAGTCGAGGGCAATGTGTGTCCAAGGCCGACGAGGGACTGTTGTTTGGTTGGTTGGAGCTCCCCGGCTGTTGGTTGGTTGGTGTTCTTCGCCCTGGCGCACACTGGGCACTCTTTGATGTCCTTTGTCATTGTGGGCCACCAAAAGGCACGCTGTATAAATGTTTGGGTGCGCCCCACGCCCGGGTGGCCGGAGAACGGAGTGGAGTGGCCCCATTGGAGGACCTCGCTTCTTAGGGCGTGGGGAATGTAGAGTCGTCCAGGTGGCACACCTGCCGGTTCGGTCTCCGTGGCCTGTGCCTGGCGGACCCTCGTCTCCAAATCCCAACAGAGTGGTGCGATGATTTTGGATGGTGGGAGAACAGGCGCGGGGTCCGCCCGGGGGCCGTTTTCCTCATGTTGTCGGGAGAGCCTGTAGGCAAAGCTCGGTACAAGCCGGCCCCCATTGAAGGATCCGATTCTGTGTCCAGGAGATGAGCGGGTCGTGCTGAAGGAGCCAAGGATGTCCAAGGATGATGGGAGGGGAGGAAATGGAGGTGAGGTAGAATCGGATCTGCTCCTGATGTTTGTTGATTGTGACGGTGATCAGTTGGGTCTGGGAGGTGATGGGACTGGAGGAGAGGGGCCGACCATCTACAGAGGTGATCCGAACCGGCTGGGATAACGCCTCAACTTCCACCCCCAGTTCCTTGGCGTAAGAAGAGTCAATGAAATTACCTGCAGCACCAGAATCGATGAACGCAGTACTTCTGACCCATGTGTGGCCAAACTGGAGGTGTACCTGAACCATGAGACGAGAGACGCTGGGTGTGGTGGCAGAGATATGGAGGGAGCCTGGTGAACTGTTCCCAGGGTTCACCGGGCCTGGCCGTTTCCCGGGCGAATAGGGCATATGGCTCTATGATGCGCCGCCGACCCACAATAGGCGCAGAGTCCCTCCCTGAAGCGTTGTTCTCGCTCTGCAGCATTCAAGGAGGCGCGTCCTAATTGCATGGGTTCCCTGGCTCCTGTGTCAACCACGGCGGGAGGTGGAGATCCGACGGGTGCCATGGCGGTGGTGTTGAAAGCTGGTGGTCGGGGCGTGGAGTGAGAGAAAGATGGCGTGATGGGTGGCAGGGTCCGGGGGGCTGGCCTCGGACGGGAGAGCAGGCGCTGGTCAATCCGGAGGGCGAGTTGGATTAATCACTCCAGCGTGGTCGGAAGCTCCCGTCCGGCGAGTTCATCTTTAATACGTGAAGCCAGTCCCTCGTAGTAGGCCGTCCGGAGGGCGGCGTCTCCCCAGGTGGTCTGTATGGCGAGAGTGCGGAAATCCGCTGTGTATTGGCTCACGGACGACCCTCCCTGCTGCAGATGATACAATTTCATGTCGGGCTCCACCTCAGCAGCAGGATGTTCGAATGTGAGCTTTAGCTGACGGGTAAATTCTCCATATGAATAAGCAGGATCTGAATCTGATCAGAGAACCGCCGTGGCCCACTCAGCTGCCTGCCCGGATAGCAATGAGACGAGAAGCACAACGCGCAGTCGGTCTGTGGAGTATCTGGTGGAATTGAACTCAAACACAAGATCCAACGTGGTTAGAAAAACACTGCATTTTCCATCTGTGCCATCCCACTTATCCGGTAGAGCTATAAACACATCAGAAGGGGGGGGTGCGACGGGCATGGCAACAGCCGACTGAGCAGCCACCCCACAGAGGATCGCGTTCTCCTGCCGTAGCTCCGCCACCTCGTGGCGCAAGGCCGCAACGTCTTGGAGGTCGTAGCGTGGATGGTAAACTCAAACACGGAAGCAGCGCGTGTCATGGGTCTAGCTGGTGGTAGTTGCTAGACCGGCTGATGTTGCCGTGGGCATATATGGTAGGCATGGACAGAGAGGGGTTTTAAACAGAAGGAGTCTTTATTTGAACACAACTCAAAAACAGACAAATGAACAAAGGGACCAAAACAACAAACTCAAACTAAAACTAGGGCTCAGGAAAAACACAGGGACAAGAACTGAACACAGGGAACCAGGAGCTGACACAGGGAACCGACAGAGAACTAGGGAAGAGGAAACATGGAGCTGGAGCTAACTAAAGACACATAGGGGAACTAGAGACAAGACTGGACAGGACGTGGCTGGAACTAGAGATGGGGCGAGGACTGAGGAGACAGGGCTAGACAGGACCAGGGATACAGACTAAAGACAGGGTCTCAGGGACTAGACTGGCTGGGTTAGTGGTTAGTGAGGTTAGTAACTACATGGAATATCTAATGGAGTATCTAATGGGGTTAGTGGCTAACCGGGTTAGTACTGACCTAGGGGACCGGAAGACAAAAGGCAGGGCACACATGGGGCTATACCAAACTAGCGGCTAACCTACTAGTGACCAGAACCACTAGCTGTCAATCATACTAGAGGCTAGCCTACTGGAGGCTAACCCTACTAGCCATCAAGGCCTACTAGCGGCTAACCCTGCTAACGGCTAAGCCCTCATGTGGCTACACATACAAGGAAAAGCTTTAAAACAGAACTAAACAAAGAAGACTGACACTGGGAAGACAGAACAGTACTTACTGTACACAGGAGGAGACACAGCCTAGCTAAACACTGAACAGGACAGCTCCATGAGTCCACACACAGAATATAAAGTAAACCAAAAACAGAGCCCTAATAAAACCAAAGTTACAAAACATTAACCAAAATAAACTTAAAGAAACCAAACAAAACAGAATGCCCACATGACGGTAATACAATGCCCACATGACGGTAATACAAACAAACATTCAACAAACAAACAAACACCAACAAACAATGCTCGACCCAGTTTCCCAGAACTGCTATTTATAGAGGTTTTAATGAGCTACCTCAGTTCAGGTGAGCACTCATCACCTGACTGAGGTGCCTTCTGGGAAACTGAGTCAACCAACAAGAACTACACAGACAGACAGACATGAACAGTGACCTCTAGTGGAGGTTCCTAACAGCGCGAATAGGCAGGATAACCACGCGATTAGTTTAAGAATTCTCTTACACGAAGAGCAAGGATCTACACAAATAAACCCGCATTCTAGCAACACACACTCAATCAAAGAAGCAACAAGAATTGGTGAGTACTCACAGAATAGTTGGCGTAGCATCAGCAAAGGCATGGGCGAACTCAATGACTGAGCAATGTGGAGCGCCATTTTGTCTCCTTTTATGCTTCCTGAAAACCCGACCATATTACTTCCGGGTCCTAGTGTTACGAGTGTGCATGACATCATTAGCCTGGAGCAAGTACACTTAAGTATGCTTTGGCATGCTAGAATTTAATATACTTATCATGCTCTGTTTTTTACTTGGGTAAACAAAGAACAGGGAAGAGAGCCATCATATTTAGAATACTTTACTCCCCTTGAAGAGTGAACTAATTTCACTCATCTCTTCTTCAAAATCGTCAACCTGTGTATTAGATCCTATACCGACACATTTTCCCAAGCAAATAACAGAACAACAGAACTCCTGTTGAAAATTTACTTTTCACTCAGCAATGGGTATGTTCCCAAATCCTTTAAATTGGCAGTTATTAAACCACTAATTAAGAAACCTGACCTTGACCCTTGTCAGCTGTCCAATTACAGGCCGATATTTTATCTCTAAGATTCTGGAAAAGATAGTAGTAGCACAGCAACTATGTTCATATCTACATAGTAATGGCATAAACGAATTGTATCAGTCAGGATTTAGGCCTCATCACAGCACAGAAACAGCACTTGTTAAAGTAGTAAATGACCTCCTATTGGCCTCTGATCAGGGTTGCGTCACTATACTTGTGTTACTCGACTTCAGTGCAGCTTTTGACACTATTGATCATAGTATTTTCCTTCATAGATTAGAAAATGTAGTACGAATTAAGGGAACGACCCTCTCGTGGCTCAGATCCTATTTGACTGATCATTATCAGTTCGTAGATTTAAATGGTGACCACTCAGCTTATTCTAAAGTGGAGTTTGGTGTTCCACAGGGTTCACTTTTAGGCCCACTGCTTTTCTCTCTTTACATGCTTCCTCTGGGTAACATAATTCGTAAGCATGGTTTTAGTTTTCATGGTTTTAATTTTTCTCTCTCCCTCTCTCTCTTTCGCTCTACCTGTCTCTCTGTCGAGCTATACATGTTGCTCCTGAGCTGCCAGTGATCCGACCCCCCCTGCCCCCTGGAGCTGTCTGACTCGTCCTGTTGTCTTGCTTCTGGTTGGAGATCTCATCGCATGGATTCCCCATGTGGTCTGCCTGGGATGCGTGTGGTGACTGGGGACGGTTCCACTTTTCCACGAAGATGATCTTGTCCTTGGCTGATGCAGACAGCTGTTCTCTGAGGACTTGTTACTTCAGTCGCTCGATAGGTCAGGACTGGAATTTCCTACAGTCTACCTGAGCCTCCAATAATGAACTGGACTCAATTTTAAATTAAACAAATCTTCTTTTATATTGAACTTCCAATCTCACATAGTATGATTCAGATCAATCCCTGCTATCCGTTTTACCCAAATGGGTTCCTGATTCCTCTCGAGGTTCCTTCCTATTACCATCTCAGGGAGTTTTTCCTTGCCACTGTCGCCATCGTCCTCGGCATGCTCATCAGTAACAGGCTTATCATTTTTATTTATACATGTTCACTTCTCATAGAAACTTATATAATTCTTTTTATCATCACAAAAGCTGCTTTGCAACAATGTCAATTGTTAAAAGTGCTATACAAATAAATTTGAATTGAATTGAATATTTATCCATTTTATTAGTTTTATTAGTTTGGTTAAAGCAAAGTAACAAGCAAAGTAGGAAGTGGGTTTTTTTTTTTTTTTTCAAAAAAGGCTAAAATTCTCACTCTGCTTTTGGGTTTTGTTATTACTACAGTATTACAAGCCATAGTATTGGTTTCATCAATCGCTTAAAGTTATCCTTTGCACTATTTTAGGAGGTTGTAAAGCTTTTAAAGCTTCATAGTAGAAGTAGTGAGTTGCTCGGTCTGTCCAGAAAAGCTTTGGTAAGCTTTTCTGGTGCCAGCAGAGACTCAGTCAAACACGCACACACAGGTTGTCTGTCAGAAAGGTTTCTGTTTATTAACAGCAAAAGATGGGGTTTTTATATGTTTCACCAAACGCCTGTGCCACTGACATATGTGACTACAAAGAACATAAACAACTGTAAATGTCCTGGTGAAGAATCAAAGGAGAAGAAGACAGCGAGGTGTCCGTCCAGAGAAGGATCACAAGATGTTGGCTCGAGTTAAGGGGAGAGGGGGAAGGAGACAGCGAGGGAGATAGAGATAGAGAGAGAGACATAAAGAAAGAATGGGAAGGTAAGCGTGGGAGCATTCACACCTTTAAGAACAGATGCAAGAGGAGACAGGAAGATAGCAGCAGGAAAGATTTAACATGTTAATATCAGATTTATGAGGAAGAGAGCAAGAGAGAAGAATTAACTCCTTTATATATAAAATAATTCTAACAGAGTTTCAGGGTGGCCCTGCTGTTCATACATTTCTATAACTGAGCTGTTATTTTTTGGATGTGTGGGGTCTAATAATCTTGATGTTCTCTGTAAAACAACAGAAAATCAGATCAAGCTAAAAGGTCAGATGCATTTGTCTGTATAACACTTTTTGACACCATGCTGGGAATAAAACCACTATGTTCCATTAGGTGGCCTTTTCACAATCAATGATAATAATAGTCATGTTTCCTGTTCACCTCAAAGCAAATGCAAACTCTGCCGACATTTTAATCTACATTTACTTCTGTCAATCTATTTATTTATAGGCGTGTGCGTTATAGTGTGTGTGGAGTGGGATGTGGTGGGGGTGTGCATTTCTGAGCGTGAGTGCATGCCTGTGTGTCTGTGCATGTGTGCACATCCTTATTAGATTTGATAAGTAATTCTTTTACAGGATGGTGGTGCCTTTTAATAAACCCAACTTTTTAAATTGTAAATGTTAAAACTGGCCTCAGTGTAAAAAAAACGGATCAACATTGAATTATAGTTGTTCTGATTTGGTCAGGGTCCAAATTTGTTGTAGCCAACAGTAATGTTATTCTAGCTTATCATGGTGAAGACCTGTAAAACAGCACCTACGTTAAAATAATCAATATAAAATCAATATAGCTTGACTACATTACAATTTTAAATTATTTAAACTGCTTATTTAAGCAGTTTAAACTTAATTAAGTTTTAAGTGTAGTGGTGTATGTTTGTGACTGTTTTCTGAGTAACAGCAGTGTTTACCACATCCTGAGGAGAGGGGTTTCACATGCACCACCTTATCTACAGTGTTAATGCACACTATATAGTTTGCACACAGGCTTTTTATTTCCAAACTATTAGTGATATATATACTTGCATTTACTAGAAGGAGACCATTCTGTGTAAAAAGTAAATGAATGTTGACTTTAACTGTCATAGCGAGCCCATCTTTTATTTTTATTTTTTTATATTTTTATGAATGATGGAGGATTTACTGTAGTGCTGCTTTTGCTTGAAGTTATTTTAGATACACCAAATGAAACCACACACTACAGTGTAAAGCTGGACTCGTTAGACCATTTTTCTACTGTCCAATCTTAATGCTCTCAAGCAAACTGAAGCCTGAAGATACTTTTTAAGAAAGTATTGTAAAAAGAAAAACTTTAAAAAAAAAAAAAATTTTTTTAGATACAATAGTTTTGTTAACATTATTGTTTTAAGCTATAATATTCCATTGGACACTTTCTAAGACAATTCCAATCATTTCAGCAACCTCCGTATTTGTTTGCTTGATGCATACTCTTCTGAAACATCATTTCTTTTGACCAGGCAGTAAGAAAAAGAAGAATACAATATCAACATTTGTTTATTATAAAGCATAAAAAGATCTAATGCATATGTTGGTAGGCTCCACATTTGTTGATTTGTCTGATCTGCTGTACTTTAAAGCTATCTCAACACATGAAGGATCTAGAGCTATGGATAGTGGCATTAGTTGTGGCAAAATAACAGAAGGTCAACTAATACTTCATCAAATAAGTGTTATGTAACATTCTTTTTTGTTCTGAAAAGGGGACCATGAAGCCTATGCTCAAGGCAGAGCTACAACAATGAGAGTAGCCATCCTTCCTCTCCAAATGGATCTTTAACCTCTCTAATGAGACTTGCTTTTGCTCAGTGCGGTACAGAAACTGCATTTAAACACATCTCAAAGCCCTTCAGAGGGTGAACAAATCACCAAACATATCATCAGCTAATCACTAAGGAGGACTCTTACAAAAAATACTACCTACAAAGGTCAAAAAAGCATTCTTAAAGACATCTCTCATCCTAATCATTTACTCTCCTCTCAGGTGTCTCAGTGCCCACACAAACAGACCAATAAATAGTTTTTTCCCTGTGGGTGTTTCCTTTCACAATATAATTACCACTGTACTATCTGTCTACTGATGCATCTCTGCACTACCAAAAACCAGAGGTGGAATGTAACGAATTACATTTACTCGCCTTACTTTAATCGAGTAGTTTTTTGTGTACTTCTACTTTTTAAAGTAGTTTTTAAAATCTGTAATTTTACTTTTACTTAAGTATGTTTTGTTTGAAGTATTGTTATTCGCTACATTTTAAATCATATTTGCTACTGAGCAAAACAAATTAATGAAAATGCAAAAATAATAAAAAATATTTTTATTTTTGTATAAACGCTTTTGTATAAACGCTTCATTGCGCTAGCGTGTGTGTATCGTGTCCTGGTCACGCGCCGCTCCACTTTCTCACTGTCTCCACATCGGCATCTATCTGACCTTCCACACGGTCGCTTCCGCACTGAGAGTGACGTCATCAACCAGCACGACCATATATAAACCGGACAGAGACGCGGGAAAAAGGAAAGAGATTGTGATTTTGGCGTTTTGATATTTGGTTGTGTATTCTGGTTTTGACTTTTTGCCACCGATTGACTTTGATTATTGCATTGGGGTTGAGGTCTGGGGACTGAGATGGCTGTGGGAGGAGCTTGATTTTGTGTGTGGTGAACCATTTCTGTGTAGATTTGGCCACATGTTTTGGGTCATTATCTTGCTGAAAGACCCAGTGACGACCCATCTTCAGCTTTCGGGCAGAGGCCACCAGATTTTGCTTTAAAATGTCCTGGTATTTCAAAGCATTCATGATGCCATGCATCCTAACAAGGTTCCCAGGGCCTCTGGAAGAGAAACAGCCTCACAGCATCACCGATCCTCCCCCATACTTCACAGTGGGCATGAGGTGCTTTTCTGCATACTCATCTTTGGTGTTCCGCCATACTCACTTAGAGTGTTTGTTGCCAAAAAGCTCTTAATCTCATCTGACCAAAGAACACGGTCCCAGTTGAAGCCCCAGTGCCGCTTAGCAAACTCCAAACGTTTGCGGTTATGATTGTGACTGAGAAAAGTTTTTCCCTTGCATGCCTCCCAAAGAGCTTGTTGGCACGTAGATAGCATCTGATGGTTGTTTTGGAGACTTTGTGACCCCAAGATGCTATCATTTGTTGCAGTTCTTTAACAGTGAGCTTTGGAGAATTTTTTTATTTCTCTTACCATATTCCTCACAGTGCGTGGAGGCAAAATAAGCTTGCATCCTCATCCAGGCTTGTTTACTACTGTTTTTTTTTTTTTAATGTCTTAATTATTCCTCTCACAGTAGATATGGGCAGGTGCAGGCAGGTGGCTATTTTCTTGTACCCATTGCCTGACTTGTGAAGGTCGACACACATCTGCCTTACTTGAATGGTGTGTTCCTTTGTCTTTCCCATGTTGAAGAGTGGATAAGAGAAATGGCCTCTGTGTCACGTCATATTTATACCCCAGGGAAGCAGGAAGTAATAATTACTTATTAAATGTTCCTAGATACTCTGATCAACTTTGTAAACTATATACTGTAGAAATGACAGAAATACTTCAATTACATTTATTTTCTAGGAAGTGTTAGGGGTGCCAATAATTGCGGAACAGGTTATTTTATGAAAAATAAAATAAAATAAAATAATTATTTGTTAGTCATTTTTATTTCCGCTTAAAATTCACTTTATATTCACGTTAGATTTTTCTACAATTTTCAGTGTGACAATATGCTTCTGCAATAAAACTGAATTTATTTTAAGGCTTTTAACACATCTTAACCAGGGGTGACATTAATTATGGAGAGAGAGAGAGAGAGAGAGAGAGAGAGAGTCAGCCAAAAATGTATACACAATATGAATAAAATTATCATCATATCATTAATTATTAATAATTATTAATATTATATACATGGTTCTCTTTCTAAGGTGTGTATATATTTTTTGGCAGACTCTGCATACTACTGTAATGTAGTGATCATCCATGCAGTTCAATAACCACTGCCTCTCTCCACCTTACTCATTGGAGCCTATCAAAGGAGACTTGGCAGGGTAGACCCTTGACTTGGTGCTAATCCTTCACAGACTCACATGCTAATTTACACGACGGGCAATTTGGGAACTCCAATTAGCCTAACCTGCATTTCTTGGGGCTGTGGGAGGAATGACTGCAAGGCAACCTGCTAACCACTAAGCCACCATTTGGTTTTTATTTAGTGTAAATAAAAAATCTCAGGTTTACGCCATCTGCATGTCCATAATAAAAAAAGAAATGTTTTAAATGATGAAAAATTGTGATTTTGGAAATATCGCATGATTTCCGTATTTATATGAACCATGTTGAAAGAATAAATAGCATGAAATAAGCAAGAAGTATCATGTAAAAACATTTTACGTGTGTGTGTGTGTGTGTGTGTGTGTGTGTGTGTGTGTGTGTGTGTCAAATGACGCTATATATGGCTACATATTTCTGTCTACATAGTATATGACTGCTAACTAACACTGCTGTGTATTATGTTTTCTGTATGTGATATTTTCACATGTATCTTTTACTTCATTTTTTATGATACTTTCATACATTTTTACATAGCTAGTGCTATGCAGTTTGAAGCACACCATGAAAATTCTTTTTTGCCCATTTATAATCATTGCTTTATTCATGTTTATTCATTGTTTATTCATGTATATTAGGCACCATGGTCAAACACTTCAAATTACTTCCATAATACAGCTGACCCTAAGTATGTACACTAATTGTAAATTATTAAAAAAAAAAAAAAAAACTTACACAGACTGCAGTAACCTAAATAAATTTTCATAAATTGTTATGTACAGTAATACATTTCTGGCAATAGACTGAAACAGAAGACTACCTTCACAGAACAGTTAAACCCACAAAAAAGAGTAGGTGGATGTGCTTGTTGAGAGCTACGTGATAGAGAGCATAACATAATATTTTAATTGAAAAAAAAAATATATATATATATTCTCATAATTCCCAATAAAGCACAAAATACAAAATAGTTCAGGTGGTTTGCAGGGAATCATTCATAATGGGTTTTTTTTGTTACTTTTTATTTTTAAACCAACAAAAGGCCAACAAAACTAAATCTCTTGGTGTCAGCAAAAAGCATTATTTTTTTCATTTTCATGTTGTGTTATATATTAATTTTTGGACATGACTTACATGACGTAAATCTTTTACTTTTGTAGCTTCATGTGAGTTAGCATTAAAAAATTAATTGCGTGTATGTATTATGTCATAATGGTGCATCCGTGGTAAGTATGTTAAATGTTAAGGGGGTCTAAATGCTCAAGTTGCAAACAAGTCTTTAGCGCTTTGAGTTGATGTGGGACAACGAAACGGAAGCAGCACAAAGGCTTACCACAGTTGTTAACCTTGACCTAAAAATGTATCGTACAGATGTTCCAGCAGACCACACACAGGGCCACTCTTTTCTCTCATATGTGAACACATCTGTGAAAAACCTCTTAACGTACTGTGTATCTCTATGTGAGAAAGAGAAGTAAATATAAGATTGCAGAGGCAAATTTACGTTTTACGGCTTGCAGCAAAAAGACCTTTCATCAGATGCCATTTCATTTGATGCAATTGAAAATAACATATAACACTTGTTTAAAATCAAATTTTAAAACTGAATCCTTTTTTTCTGATTCGTCTCACTAAGTGAGAAATGAAAAAAAAAATGTTTACAGTAAAAATCACACAACAACATAGCTGTGATTTTTACTGTGAACTTTTTCTTTTCTTTTCTTTCTTAGTGAGACGAATCAGAAAAAAAGGCTGGTTGTTGCTAATGTTGATGGTTCAGCACCTTGCAAGTTTAATAATGCATTGTAAAGTTATCACTCCAAAGCCAAAAAAAATCAGAAATTTCATTGTTGTTTTCTTTGTTTCCGTCCCCATGCCATTACACTACTGCCACAATGTGTAAAATTGTGTGTGATGTCCTTTGTGTGGAATTGCTCCAGATGTGGCAGGGCATACAGTATATGTTTTAGTTTGTCTTTCAGCTCATCAGCCCACAAAACATTATCCTAAAAAGCTTGGGGGTCATCAAGTTGTTTGTCATTTTTCTCTTTATGCTCTGTTTGGTTAGCCGTGGAGGCTTTCAGTTCCTTTGTAGTTCTTCTCGGTTCTGTTGTAAGGATGATTTCAGAAATTCTTTAATTTATTTAGTCTTATCTTTATTTTACAAAAGCTGTTATCACTATGTTTGCTTGAATTATAGAGCCTTATAAATGCCTTTGTACTGTATATATTTTCTGACTGATGTATTAAAATTAAATTTGAAGTCCAGATGTTTTTTTGGTTTTTTTGCAGTATAATGTCGTCCTTGTTGAAATCTTTTAGTTTACTTCACAAGGCTGATAATAATTGAATGATTCAGTTAATTTATTA
Source organism: Clarias magur (assembly GCA_013621035.1). Taxonomy (NCBI): domain Eukaryota; kingdom Metazoa; phylum Chordata; class Actinopteri; order Siluriformes; family Clariidae; genus Clarias; species Clarias magur. Next base: position 192,327 of record QNUK01000346.1, on the reverse strand, counting down.
ATTACATTAATTACATTTGGTTCATTGGCAATTTGAGTAACTACTGTACATGTTCACACAGGGCCTGTTAGTCGTGGATAACTTTTTTTTATTAATGAATGAACATCAATAACTTCTTTGTGTTTAGTCACGATGTCTTTGTCTTATATTTAGTTTGAAGATCTGAAACAAGGAAGTGTGCAAAAAAGAACTCAGGAAGGTGCAAATACTTTTTTACAGCACTTTAGATGACCAGTGAGCACACTTATGTTTTTGCCTGGAGCTGTTCTTTTAACACAATGAACAATGAAACAGCACACACAGCCTGTATGAGACTGTATGAGCCTCGGTTAAGTACACTTGCTAAAATATGGAGAATTTCATAACATGCACATAGCTGATTTAACTAATTTTACACTTTTTTGTTCATGTTTGTTGATTTGTACGATGTGCTGTCCCCTAGTGGCTCTAGTGTAGAACTTGAAGAATAACATATGTGCTAAATGCACATCACAAAATACCACATTGAATGTAGCTCCTAGAAGGCTGTGGAATATTTTGCTGTATATTCCAATAATTTACTGATATATTGTAATATTAAATATACACTGCATAAATCTTCAAATCTTAAATCTATAAATCGATATAAGGACAGACTAAGGTGGTAATTCCATGCAAACTTACTTATTTTTAATATTTCTCATTTCTAATGTTAAAATTCCATATTTAAGCATGTTATTTATATACAGTAATTTGTAGAGGACTGATTCAGACATCACATCTATAATAAACATACCAGTTTATTTCAAACTGTAAATCATTTATTCAAAAAAAATTTCAAATCAACACTTTTTGTGTTCATTTGAGTTTCTTTCATGGTACAAGCGCAATACTTTCTGCAACTGTCTTCAAAGAGTGTGTAAAAAGAAAAACCCTGTACTCTCTTATAAAATATTTTTATCTTTTATGTTTGTTTCATTTTTCATCCATGATGCTGCTGAAATGCTGTATATTTTCAGGATGTAAATGGCTGGAATGCCTGATACTAAGTCTGTCCCTGCTCTAAGGCTTTTTGTTGGGGAATATGAATCCAAATGTCACATTGATAATGCTGAAACCACATTAAGGCATTATTTCCTCTTATTTTTATTTATTTATATAAGCATTTGATTGACCTGTATTTCAGGAACTAAACATAAATGCATGAATTCTTCTTTTAACACAGTTATTAAAATAGTATAACATACAAGAATCAGTTACTTATAGAACAATGGATTTCAAATTCAGATTTCAGCATATACTTAAAAGACCATAACTTTATATTCCCTGTCAATAGGTTAATAGTTTCAGATGGTGACTCTGTAAAGCAGAAACAGATGTTGCTCAGGACTCAAAGACAAAGTTATTCGTTGACGTAGATCTGAAAGCAAAAAAGTATAATAACAATAATAATTTCAACAATGACAATAATACTACTACTAATAATAATAATCATCATCATCAATCATCATCATAATTATTATAATAGTCACATAGTTTGCCTGAATCAATTAAAATGCATTAGCTTAGGGCATGTTCATAACAAAAACTTACACATGAAGTTGTTGTCTCGTCAGGATGGAAAGAATCTTTATATTCCTTTGCCTTGTTACACAGAAAGTAAAATAGATATCCCAGTTTAAATTACTATGTAATCACTAATGAACAAGTTAGAAATTATATGCTCATTAATGAGAGAATTAACAAACCATTTTTTTAATTAACACAACAACAAAATATTGCCTGGGTCTATGGTACTGCCAAGAAATTTACATTGTAACCTGCAAATAAAAACTGAATAGATTTAAGAAATAATCCAAACAGGGTCAAGGTCACAGCAAGGTCAAATGGCTGAGGTCAAATGGCTGAGGTCAAATGGCTGAGGTCAAAAGGCCTTTTCAGTAGCTGAGGACAAAAGATTTTTTACATTATGTAGATAACCGTTCTAAACCTTTTGATTTGGTGAAACTAGGCAATTAAAGATGATTCACACTGAATTTATAATTCTTGAAAATACATTCTGAAATGCACGTACAGTTTCAATTTGAAGATATTGTTAAGAATATACTATAAAGAAGGTAACATTCAGTATAGAAGCCAAAAAGGAAACTTGGACACAAGGCAGGCTACACCCTGGATTGCTGATCTGTTACAGGGATTCACTGTAAGGGATTCCACTACTGTATATATTCACATGGATTTATATTTACAGTATTTGGCAGATGCCCTTATCCAGGATGCATTTTTTTTAACCAATTTTATCTCATTATACATCTGAGCAATTGAGGGTTAAGTGACTTGCTCAAGGCCCAATAGGGGCAACAGTGCACATACACACAAAATCAAACATTATGCACATTTGGGAAACACCAGTCATGCTTTAATACGTTGCATGTCTCCTGTTCCTGAGGAGGTCCGTGGCTTCAGAGCTACGCCACCACTAAACCATTGTAACCGCACAGTAAAACTGTGTTACATATGTACATAATTTATATGTGGAAATCTTATTTTTATCATTATTAGACAAAATATGCATAGCATTTGTCCTTATGCAGTCAACATTACTTTTACATTACTATAAGATAATTTATAACAACAAATGTTTTGTAATATAACAAATAGAAAAAAAAAGATAACAAATGCTTGTAATTTTTGAAAGGATTAATTTTATTAACTAACAAATATTTTTATAAATTTTATTAACAAATTATTGTGTATATGTCTTATTCCTCCAATGTCTATAGATGAGGCTTCTATCCATATACTCATATCTATCCAACAAAATGATATGAGGTCATTATAATTTGGTTAACACCTCGTTAATAGTTATTAATTGTCGGTAGCATGATTTTAATTTCACTTTATGTTGGTAGTAATAGTACAGTTTAAATTCCTAAACGGTTCGCTATTGAAATGTTATCATGTTCTTATGATTTTTTTTTTTTTTTACATCGTTAACGTCTTGATGTATTGTTGTAGTTGCTACGCTTGACAAATTCAGGGCTGATTTCAAAGCCATTGGAAGAGGTCAGTAGCAAATTTGGCCCAGTGAAATGGGATATAAAACAAACAAGCAAACATGTTTAGCTAAATAAGAAGAAGAAGAAGAAGAAGAAGAAGAAGAAGAAGAAGAAGAAGAACTTACCAGCTCATCACAAGTTTGAGTTTGATCAGAGGATGGTCTACTTTTATGTTTTCTGTAATAAAATGCAAATAGTCTATTCATTGATTTGCAGCATAATATGAATGGTTTAAACAACCAGCACATTAATATGGTCTAAAACAAAAAAAGCAGCTTATAAATAACAATAAGTCTTTTTTTAGGCTAATAAAGTTAATGTGATTCCTATTTGTACACTTATATTAATGAAAGAATGTTGATTACATGAGGGGAAATGCTATGCTTATTTTGCCTAATAATGATGAAAATAAGATAACATAAAAATTATGTACATTATATGTAATAATGTTTTACTTGGTATTCACAATGGCTAAGTGGTAGCTTAGCTCTGTTCCTGTGTGAGTTTATGTTGGACTGCTGAACAGGAGGTTCCTAGTTTGAGCCCAGATGCCACTGGGTTGCCATATACATTTTATATATGTATTGTTACCTGGTCTGACATTTGTTGCTATCCATCAACAGATCTATCTATCTACAGTATCTGTCTATCTAAACGACAAACGTATATTCAAATTAGCATTTTATCGATAACAGAACATTTTATTAATTATGGTAGACTAATCCATTTAGTTTTTTTCTTCTTGTATTATTATTATTATTATTATTATTATTATTATTATTATTATTATTGTTTTCAATCAATCTATATCACCTAAGCTGTGTAGGGTCACAGGGGGCCTGAGGTACTCTGGGAACAAGGTGGTATACAACCTGTATCGGGTGCCAACTCATTGCAGGTCACAAGCATACCCACATGTCCCCAATCTCACACTATGGACAAACTGGAAATGCCAAGTAACCATAAGTTCATGGACTGTGAATGGAAACTGAAGTACCCAGTGGAAACCTAACAAATATGGGGACAGCATGAAAACTCAACACACAAACGTTCAAACCTACATGGAATTGTGAGCATTGTTGATGTTAGATATAATAATAATAACAATAATAATAATAATTTATTATTATTATTATTGTTATTATTATTTTTATTATTATAACTGATGTTATTCTCAGTATCTTTAAGGTCTGAGACAGTGTGCTGTATATTGTCTATACCTTATGTCAACTGTGGTGTTTTGTCCTTAATGTAGAAATTTGTGTCTTGCTACTGTATTTTTAGATGTTGAACTTTTGGATTCTGCTTTGTATCCAGGTCAAGCTGCTTCACAACAATTGATTTTGAAAAGCTGAATCCAATATACATTGATCAGCCAAACATTTAAACATTAACATTGATTATCAATTACATACCAGTAAAATGGTGACAGGTTCATTGCAACACACAGCTTTTTTATGCCTAGTCATGCCCCAAGAGGCCAGCACTGTGCAGCACTTCCCAGATGGCACAAGCAGTACCTACATAATACTTGGCTTCCAACCATTTAGGAACCTTTGTAGTCCAACTAGGGACCGTGGAAGCCAATGTTGACCATTGTATCTTTCCCCATTTTTGTGACTATGGTAGGACCTCCAGTCAACAATCACTCACTACTGGCAATTTGGGAGCGCCAATTAGCTTAATCTGCATGTCTGTGGATTGTGGGAGAACATGCAAACCAGACCTTAAGACAGAACCTGGACCCTGTTGCAAGGCAACAGTGGTAACCACTAAGCCACTGTGCTGCAATACTGGCCTTAATGTATTGCACTGTATTGTTATGGCTGATGGGGTATAACTAGAGACGCTCTCACTCATCACTCACTCATTGTATATACCGCTTAACCCTGTAAATATGGTCGTGGAGAGCCTAGAGCCTATCCCAGGAGACAGACACAGGACTGGTACCAATCCATCCCAGGACACATACATACATACATACAGTAACACACTAATTCACAAACTATGTGCAATTTGGGGAATGCCAATTAGCCTAATCTTTATGTCTTTTGATTGTGGGAGGAAATCAGAGTACCCGGAAGAAACCGACCTAGCATGACTTTTTTTTCCATGCAAGCTCCATGCACACAGAGGCAGGAATCGAACATGGCTGAGAATCGAACCTGTACACTAGAGGTGCAAGGCGACAGTGCTAACCACTAAGCCACCATGCTGCCTGTATTAGATACTTCTTTCTATTTAATGGTCAAACACCTATGTTTTTAGTATAGTGGAACATCGGATTGCGAGTAATGCCGGTTACATGTGTTCCGCAAGATGAGCAAAGATTTTTAATTAATTTTTATGTGAAAAGCAAGTCTTGGTTTACGAGTGCGGAGTTTTGACACCGAGCGTCACATGGTCACAACTGAGCCAATGATTTTTTCTCTCTTGCGCTGTGGAATTGTGGGTAATCGTCTCCCCTGCTTGATCTTAGTGCTCGTCTCTTACTGGTATAATCAACATCTCCCTCTCTGTTTCAGCGTATCTCCAATGTGTGTGCGCGTGTGTAATTTGACACCAACACACAAACACACTCTCTTGCCTTTACACCACCCTCCCCGGTTTCACACACACATACAGACACACACTCTCTGCTCTAAACAGAAACTCTTCTTTGTTACGATTTTTTTCAAAGGTAAAGTGCTGGTTCATTTGTTTGTTTTTCACTTTACAGCAGTGATTCCGTTACTATGTGCTCATGCGAGTGTCATTAGAGAGATTTCTTTTTTTCCCCTGTTAAAACAGTGTTTCCGCTGTGTGTGTGTTTGTTGTGAAACTTGAAAAGCGAGGTGGGGGGAGGGACACACACAAATACATGGTGCCTGCGCACACAAACAGAAACACTTATCTGTCGGGATTTATTTTTACTTTTTTTAAAGGTAAAGTTCAGGTTAATTTGCTTTATTTTTACTTTATATATTGTATTAATTATTTTTATGTTTTTATTATTTGGGCTGTGGAACAAATAATTTGAGTTTTCATTATTTCTTGTGGGAAAATTTGATTTGTGTTTTGGAATACGAGCCCACTCGTGGAACGAATTATGCTCGTAATCCAAGGGTCCACTGTGCTATGTGCATTGAAATGGTGGAATTTTTATAAAAATATTTGTGGTCACTCACCTGTAGAGGCACGCAGTGCAAGAAATTAAGAGACCTGTGACACACGTTGTGGTTAGTGAGAATAGTATATAGAATGCCCTTGTGCTTTGTTTTTCACCCTCTGGTTGGAAAAAAGATAAAAATACAACATGAATGAGTATTACCATCAGAGGCTATCTGATAATATTGAAAAAGACCAGAGCTTGACAGTAACAATGTAAATTTAATGTGTTACTTTACTTAAGTACTGTACATGTTTTAAGTATGTACACTTAAATATTTTCATTTTGGCGCGCTTTTACTTTTACTCGACTACCTTTTTAAAATAAATAGTGTAGTAAAATATTGTACTTTCCATTCCACTACATCATTTGACAACTTTGATTACTTCTTACTGACAGAGGAAAATCATTAGAATGCAGTCAATTAGAATGCAGTGTGTGCTGTATTTTGGCTAATTTAATTTGACCAGTTGGTCGCACTTAATAGCTATATCTGTTGACTTGAGACACCTAGCAGAAAGGCCACGTTTGTGCTAACAATCATTTTCTTTAATGGGTACTTTAATCATAGCATACAGCAGACAAATATTTCCTTGTATATGCATTTAAAAATAATCCATCATTACCACAAATATGTCATGTGCATGACGAGTTTCTTAGCCAAGTAATTGGTAACTCTTAAACAGCAAAGCATTAATACACTGCAACCTAAAACAACAGCAGCAACATTTATTCACTTCCCATTTTAAATAAAATTTATTTGGACTAGGTTTGGGCTGATAATGTTTAAACATTTAGCAGGTAAACTGGAATTCTACTTTAACCAAATAAGATCAATTTATATTCATCAAAGAGAAGGAGACTGATACCTGGGATATTTGGTTAAAATGAATTATCTCTATTGTCTAAAGAAAAAATGTATATATGAAAATAAATGTTAACAGGAAGGCTTGCCTGTTCTCTTATCTTGTTATTTTATAGCAACTCAGAACTCCTTAATAGAAATAAATCCCCTGCATTTTAACTGCACCTGATAATGTTTAATGACCTCAGACTTGTTTAATTATCTAATATTAATAGAGCTGTGTCCAGAGTGACAAAAGAGCCTTTTTCAATTGATTGAATTTTTTTTTTTTAAGTGTAGTCAGAAAAATACAAATATAACATTAAAGAACATTGTACTTTTACTCAAGTGAAAATGTAAACGGAGGACCTCTACATTTCCTACAGTAATAATTTTACCTAGATTATCTCTAGTTTTACTCAAGTACAGGATTTTGGGATGTCATCCATTACTGAAGAAGACATACAGTATTAATTACTACAGACACTGGAACAGCACACAGCTTGAAAATTAACAGATGTTTACAAAGATGTGTAATATTTAAACTTTTAAATACCTTCTATGGTCAGTCTCCACTGCATGTCTAATGGATAACATGAGTATAATCCTGTATCTGACAGTTGTACATCAGATATCTGTAGTTTTCTTGGATTTCGGGGGTCAACCTGCATCCTGCTTGATGTGTAGTTTGTCTCAGTTTGGTTTATAACTGGGCTGTAGTTAAAAATAAATGTTCCATCTTTACGCCAACCAATATCTTTATGTGCACCAGTCGGGGTTCCATTGCAGTGTAAAATAACAGTTTCCCCCTTAACAGCAGTTCTGTTCATCTGGTGTAGAATATTTCTCTCATATGACTTGATCTGATCTGTAGGAAGAAAAAAAAACTAATTGTTGTCACTGTCTTAATGTTTACAGTTATAAATGTTTATGAAGGTATACAAGGTTTCCTTCTTTGTTGAGAAATCACAGTATTTATTTGTGCTGATTACAGGAATGCTACTAAATTTTATATTTTACATGGAAAAACTTAACCTGGATAAAGGTTGCTTTTATTTTTTTTTTTGGCGTTTATTTTCTACATTCTACAAAAATATTGAGGATTTCAAAACTATGAAATAGCATGGAATTAAGAAATTATAAAACAACAACAACAGTTAGTTTTAGGATTAGAGCCGTTATGAAGGCTTTAAACATTATGGGTAGCAGATACATCTCAACATTAACTGTTCAAAAAAGATTATTGCATATTTTGGACGCCTTCAACATTGCTTTACAATGTAGAAAGAAATAATTTTTTTTTTTTAAAAAACAGGAACAACCATGGAGTTAGAGAGTGATCCAAACTTTTGAGTGGTACTGTATTTGCAGAATCAAATATATTCACTGTTACATATATTCACTATTCACTACTACTGTATTCATAAAAATGAATAATAGGATTGTGTGCAATAGGACACTTTAGGTTAGTTATTAGGTACTACATAACATTAGATTTAATGTGGGCATGGATTGTATCTGAAATATGTTAAAGTTTTATTTAATTAATGTGTTGATTTAGAGTAACATTAATGTAATTCATCACTTTATCTACAGAAGTCTTACTTGTGTATACAGCAGTGCGTTCATATAAAATTTAAAAACATTTACCATTAGGTTGAACTTTTAATTTTAATTTGAACACATCTGTTATACTGAACTTTATTATGCTGATCCATCCCTGCTATCCGTTATCACCCAGATGAGGATGGGTTCCCTGTTGAGTCCGGTTCCTCTCAAGGTTTCTTCCTATTACCATCTCAGGGAGTTTTTCCTTGCCACCGTCGCCCTCGGCTTGCTCATCAGGGACAGTCTTATCATTTTGATTCATACACATTCACATTGCATACAAACTTCTTTTGACTGTGAAAAGCTGCTTTGCGACAATCTCAATTGTTAAAAGTGCTATATAAATAAAATTTACTTGACTTGACTTGAATTGCCAGAATAAAACACAATTTCCTGACATCTGGCCAGTTCAAGAAAAATGGATTGTACATGTGTTATCTCTAAAATTACTGCACTCAGGTGTATTTTAAGTGAACAAAATATAGTTATAAAAATAATTATATGACATAATTGCTACAGTCTAACCAATATTTTATGTTAATGTTTTATGTTAGTGTTAATGTGGTTAAAATTTCTGTGTGATTCATTGGTTTTGCCAATTAAAAACATAAACTTCAAGACTATTCAGTTTCTGTTGATAGGGCTTATTAACTTTATTAGCTATATCTGACCCATTTGAAGACAAACATTGACCCAGCACTTCTGGATAAAAAATAGCTCTTATCGCATAATAAGGATTTAAATACAAGGATCTATAAAAGTACAGTATGTATACAAGTCTTATTATAACAAACATGTCATGTAGGCTAAGCTGTGCTAGTAAATGTTATAAATGAGTTTGAAGTGACCAAAACACAATAAAATACGTTTTTAAGAATTGAATACCTGCACAAGATAACAGGAACATGAGGATAACCAAATACAGCATTCTGATTTGATGATGATGATGATGATGATGGTTAGATTAGATTAATGACCAGGCTTACAGATTTTGTAATGGCTTATATAGAAGACTGACTTTCAAAGATGGCTGAGTTAAACCGCAGAGCAAGCGGAAGAGGAGAATGAGAAAAAAAAGGTGAAACAGAGAGTAGACAGTAATTCAAAACCAATTAATAATTGTCATAATTTTTTACTGTATGAATTTGCCAGTTAAACTGGGTGTTTAAACAAAACAATCTTTGCAGGCAGAGGCCAAAGCAAGGTCAAAAAGCAACCAATTAAAAAAATATCACTACATCATTTTTGGTAAATTATATTCAAGTAGCGGTTCATTTAGTGAATCTTTATTTTTATGTTGTTGTTTCCCCCAGCTGATGTTTGGTGCAAGATAAACTGAACCTCTTGACTTGTATCTGCATGATTTTTATGGATGTAATTCACGATTTTCTTGGATATAAAGATAAATTAGAAACCTGACATATTCTAAAAGTTTGAGTAAGAAGTATATATCTGTAGAGTTGTATGACCATTGCAGTTTACTGAATAACAGCAGTTTTTACCACATCCTGTGGAGAGGGGTTTCACATGAACCTTACCTCACTATTATTTTACAAAAGTGCAAAACAAATAAAGCAGCAGACAACAGTATCAGATAGTATGCAGAAAAAGACCATCCGGTAAAATATGAATGATTAATTTTATGAATGACTATTTTTTTATGTTATTTGTCTTCTTATCTGTTTATTTTCATAATTAACTGTCCCGTACTGGCTCTAATTATGTGTGAGTATACTGTATGTAGGAGGAGTTTATATAACAACAATAATACTACTACTAATAATAATAAAATTACATGAAGGAGGTCATAGAACACTATATTGTGCAAGTGCTATGTGACAGCAAAAGCATATCATTAATGATAATATTTAAACACACGAACCTTATTTTCAACATGATTAAATTCCTGTTATATAAATAAATTGAACCAATAGTTAATATTTATTCCTTAGAAAACTAAACGAGCCAGATATATTGATGGTTGATGCTTTTTTTGTCATGCATAGGTACAATACTGCAGTTCCGCAAATTAAGCTTTAAAAAGAAAAAAATTATGTATTTATTTAGAATTTAATTAGAATTTGAGTGAGCTGTATTTGATCCACAAATATCCAAATAAACTAGTTCCTAAAGATTTTATTCAATTTAATTGTCCCTATTTTAGTGTACAGTAGGACATTTTTATAGAAGGAATTTATAGCATTTTTATAAAGCAGAAAACATCTTCCTTAGCCAATTGCAACATTATTTGAGCTTGTCATGATGTAGACCTAAGAAAAAAACAGAACAATAATTCAGTTTAAAAAGCTTGACTAGGGTTTACACCACAAATTTAGCTGATTGGCTCAGTGAGAGTGAGTGAAAAGTGGAGTGGTATGTCTGGATGGGTTTATGGTGGAAACTTACACAGGAAGTCGTCGTCTCACTGTTGTGGAGATTATCTTCTTTTGCCTTTAGGCAGTAAGAAGAAAAGAAATAACATTGTTGATTCATGTGTACAAGAAACTTCAACCCATAATAGCATTTTTAAACGGTTTTTATATATTTAAATTATGTAAACTTTTTTATTCGTTTTTAAAACTATTATAATTTGACAAGCTTAATTGTCACTTACAAATTAGACTTCTTTCAAAAATGCTACATAAACATAACCAGTAATCATATATTTTCTTTGTTAATAGGAAGTGTAATTTTATTATATTATATTTTGATTCATATTATGTGGATTATGTGGAATAAAAGTCAAATTATGTTCAGTCCAATACATTCACCAAGCTGCTCTGTGGGTTTGTTATAAAAAACAATAATGTACTGTATTACAACAAGCAAATACTGTAATAATATAATATAAAGATGTGACACCACAGAGCTGCTTATAGAATATTTTTTACATCTGACAAAACACAATCAGTATTTAACAGCATTGTGTTGTAATGCCTCATTCAGGACTGTGCGTTTTTTCTTTTTAAGTCTAGTCTACTTCTGGATTCAACATTTTATTATTTTTATATCTTTGTTATCTAATTTCTTCATATGAGCATCTTTACAAGATCATTTCAAAGTTCTGTAAGTTAGAATATCTTTTGTATGACAACTTACAAGCCCATTGCCAGTGTCTGTCTGATCCAAGGCTCTTTTTCTGTAGTGAAAAGCAAATTTGTCATTTCTATTTGCAGTGTAACGTGAATTGACCAAACAAAATAAAGTGGTCTGCAAACATTAGTGTGTCTGTTTTCAGTCCTGATTAAGGTGTGACACTAAATTCCCAGGATGCATGTAGCAAAAATATGTTAATTATTAATAAATAAGGGGGCATGACACTCACTCACTCATCATCTATACCTCTTTATTTTGTGTACAGGGTTGCAGGGGACCTGGAGCCTCTCCCAGGAGCCGTAGGGCACTAGACAGTGTACAACGTGGACAGGGTGCCAATCCATCTCAGAGCACTCACACATAAACACACTCACACACTCATTCACACCCTGTGGACAATTAACCTAATCTTCGCGTCTTTGGTCTGTGGGAGGAAACTGGAGTCACCAAGCAAGGGGAGAACATGCAAATTCTGTGCACACAAACCCAAGCTGGGAATCGAACCACGAAACCTGCAAGCGCAAGGCAACAGGGCTTATCATTACCCCACTGTGCCAGGGGCATGACAGGTGTTGAAAATCCAACATTTAGGTGATGAAAAGGATTAATTGTTACAGTATGAGTACAAGTATGAGGACACTGGTATGAGGACAAATATTGACTTTAAGAACTGGGCAAAGGCCTAGCTGATTTATTTACACATTTGTAAATATACGTTAGTTTTTTTCCCCTGCCCTATCTCTTTAGAGAGAAGCATAAGAAGCACAAGAAGCATAATCTCTTGACCTATTAAATATCTGCATTTTTTTTAGGCTTTGCACTTCAGCTTCCACATGATTGGTTAATTACAATAAAATGCAGGTGTGTCAGTTCATAATATAGTAGTATTTGATTGCATATCTCTGTCTCTCTGGCCAAGTCTTAAAAAAAAGTAGACTCTGACTGCATATCTCTTTTCAGGGTCACATAAAGCCTGGGGCCTATTTCTGTGCACTAGGGAGAGTACACCCTGAATGCCAATACATCGCAGGGCACACAAACACACAATCACTCACACACTCACTAAAATACTATGGGCCATTTGAACACTCCAATTGGCCTACCCTGTATGTCTTTGGACTGTGGGAGGAAATCGGAATACCTAAAAGAAACCCACCGAGCACAGGAGAATATGCAAGTTCCACGCACAGGCCCAAGGAGGGAATCAAACCTTGACCCTGAAGGTGTGAGGCCACTACACCACTGTGCTGCTCTTAGCATATATGTAACCGTTTATATTAAATATTTTAAATAAAATAATGCAGTTGTATATGTGGAATGTGGGTGTTAAATAATCAAAAACATGTTATGTACTTGGTGTTAAATATGTGAACTCATTCTAAAGCTCTTGAGGTGGTCACTCACCTGTAGAGACGCACAGCACAGAAGATAAAAAGACACACTGCGACACATACTGTAATTATGGAGAGACCTATGTATGATAGTCTTTCTTTGCCGACTTGTATCAAATTCAGAGTTGGCAAAATATAAAAAAGACACAAACAGAAAAATTATCTGTTAATCAATAAATAACATTTCTATTTGATGCTTTTCCAGTTGTTGCTATCAAAAACATTCTCGACCCTGGAGGTGCAAGGCCACATTACTAACCATTAAGCCATCATATTAATTAGAATATTAAAATATACTAATTCATTTTTTATATATACCTTCTATGGTCAGTCTCCACTGCATGTCTAATGGAAAACATGAGTATAATCCTGCATCTGACAGTTGTACATCAGATATCTGTAGTTTTCTTGGATTTCGTGGGTCAACCTGCATCCTGCTTGATGTGTAGTTTGTCACAGTGTCGTTTATAACTGGGCTGTAGTTAAAAATAAATGTTCCATCTTTACGCCAACCAATATCTTTATGTGCACCAGTCGGAGTTCCATTGCAGTGTAAAATAACAGTTTCCCCCTTAAAAGCTGTTCTGTCCATCTGGTGTAGAATATTTCTCTCATATGACTTGATCTGATCTGTAGAAATGAAAAAGTGAAGACAACTTTGATACTGTATTAACATTTAAGTAATAAATTATATTTACAAGGTGGTTTCCGGTTTCCTTTTTTTTTTTTCTTTTTTTTGATGAATTCAGGTATTTATATACTGTAGGTGTATCGAACTTTTGCAGACACATGACTACCATGACATCAGTGTTAGTGGATGGCAGAAGCACTATTAACTGACATTAGGCTACTATGTATTTTCATTGACAATTACATTTGAGGTGTACAGTATTTCAAAGCCAAAAAAATAACAGAAACATTACATGATGGTTACCTGATTATCTAGTGGATTACCCGACGCTTTTTCACACAGGTAAAAGAGTAACCTGACAACTGATAGCTTCTGTTCTACTTATTATTTTTTATATACATCATATATACATACATTATATACTTAATTTCTGTGTGATTCACTGTTTTTTTTACAGTTATAATTATGACTTCATGTTTTGTTGATTTATTATATTTGCTGTAGTTTTAGATAAATCTGACACATTCAAAATTGCTCTTATTGCATAATAGAATTTAATCTATAGAAATATATAAACAAATAGTTTTATAACATGTTATGTAGGCTAGGCTGTGCTAATAAAATGTCATGAATGAGTTTAAAATACATTATCACATTAAGTGACCAAAACACTATAAAATTAGTAGAAAAAAAAAACATTTTTATACCTGCACAAGATAACAGAAACATGAGGATTATCCCATACAGCATTCTGATCTGATGATGATGATAAAGATTATAGGTGAGGCTTACACAGTCTGTAACGGCTAATAAATGGCTAAGACTGACTTTCAAAGATGGTTGGCTTCAGAGTTAAACCGCAGAGCAAGAGGAAGAGGAATGTGAGACAAAAAAAAAGTAGATAAAGAGAAGTAGAAGAGTAAATAGTAATTCACAGTTGTCCAAAAACAAGTAATATTTACATAATTTGGGGTTTCATGTTTAAAAAACATGAGTATAATCCTGCATCTGTAAGCTATATATCAGATATCTGTAATCCACTGGTTAGAGTTACATTGCAGTGTAAAATAACAGTTTCCCTTTTTAACAGTAGTTCTGTTCATCTGTTGAAAAAACAACGCCATTCTTGATACTGTCTTAACATTTAAAGTTAAAAATCTTTATGAAGATATGCAAATTTTTCCCATTTCTGCTGAGAACTTTCGCACTGCATGTCATGGGATCAACTTAAAAGGAAGTCAGTTATTTTGGGTCGATTGCAAAAATGCACCTGATGGATTTTGATATACTTCTCCTAGACAATTTATACAATTGCCACCAACCCAAGTTGATGTAATCTAAAGACATTGAGGATGCGAAATTGTAGAGGGATTTTTGATATCTCAAACGGGTCAGACGTGAGGATGCCTCAACCTTATGCTAAAAAAGTGGTTATGTCACGTTTCTGGGTGCGAGGCATAATTGCAGGAGTCCAGGTTTTAAAGGAAACAATGTTTACTTTATAAAGATCAGGGAAACTCAACAAAACAAAGTTATTCTATATGAAAACTGAAACTAAAACACGTATAAAGACACTTGAAGGCCACTAACTAAACATGCAGACATTAACGGGTGAAAATCAACAGACGCAAGACAAGAAACTCAAAGAAACCAAACTATTTATAATAAAACTAATAACCTAATAAAACTAATAACTCAGCTCAGGTGAGCGCCCATGGTCACCTGACCGAGTTGCCACATGGGAAATGAAGTTTAAACAAAAGGAACTACAAACAAAATCACAGGGCGCTTTGGCGCCCTCTAGGGGTTATCCCTGACATAACCCCCCCTCAAAGGGCGCAACTCCGGGGCGCCAGAGGAGGTCCCGGGCATCCCCCCCAGGGTCCAATGTCTGCCCCTCTCACCCAGAGGCTGGCACATATGTCCTGTGGGCCAGGTGGCTTCATGCCCCCGTTGAAGCAGGGCGGCGGAGACGGAGGAAGCTCGCCGTCCTCGTTGACGTAGGGCGGCAAAGGCAGTGGATGCTCGCCGTCCTCGGTTACGCAGGGCGGCGGAGGCCGAAGAGGCTCGCCATCCTCATTGACGCAGGGCGGCGGAGGCAGAAGAGGCTCGCCGTCTTCATTGACACAGGGCGGCAGAGGCAGAAGAGGCTCGCCCTCCTTATTGACGCAGGGCGGCGGAGGCAGAAGAGGCTCGCCCTCCTTATTGACGCAGGGCGGCGGAGGCAGAAGAGGCCCGCCATCCTTATTGACGCAGGGCGGCGGAGGAAGAGGAAGCTCGACGTCCTCGGCGGCGCATGAAGGCGGCGGCGGAGGAAGAGGAAGCTCGCTGTCCTCGGCGGCGCTGTGCGGCGGAACTCGTCTTCATCGTCGCTGCTGCTGAGCCCGCTTTCGTCGTTGACACTATACAGTAAATAGTAGAGCTCACCCCTGTCATCGGAAAAAGCCATGTAGTTGAGCTCACCGTCTTCGTCGTCGCTGAAACACGGGAAAGGAGTTGGCAGGTCTGGACCCTCCTCGAGGCGCAGCTGCATCAGCATTTCCTGGAGGTCAGCTACCTGCTCCTGCAGGTTACGGATGCGCCCTTCATTCCCTTCGGCGCTCTGCCAAACGCTGCTCCAGTCTAGCTGGGAGGCTGCTCCCGGCTGTGCATACCGCCCACACGCCGTTCCTTGTAGCCACACGCTGTGGGGTGTCCTTTCACCCTGGTCACTGCCGAGTCTGGACCACCTGGTCTCTGCACTCCGGCCGGTGCGGGGACTCCTGTCCCCCTGAGTTGCGCTACTCCTGAACGGCGTGCGCCGTATCGCCAGCCGGCAGCCATCCCAGTCATGCTGCCGTCTTAGCTCCTCTCTGTCCCGTTTAATTCTCCGCCTTCCACTACGCCGTTTGGTTCTCCTCCTGCTCTCCGCGTCGGTTCCCCAAACTTCAAACGTCGTTGCTATGTCTCTTTCACGGTCTTGCGTATCCTCTGCTATGTCTCTTTCACGGGCTTGCGTTCTGTCACGTTTCTGGGTGCGAGGCATAATTGCAGGAGTCCAGGTTTTAAAGGAAACAATGTTTATTTTATAAAGATCAGGGAAACTCAACAAAACAAAGTTATTTTATATGAAAACTGAAACTAAAACACGTATAAAGACACTTGAAGGCCACTAACTAAACATGCAGACATTAACGGGTGAAAATCAACAGACGCAAGACAAGAAACTCAAAGAAACCAAACTATTTATAATAAAACTAATAACCAACTCAGCTCAGGTGAGCCGAGTTGCCACATGGGAAATGAAGTTTAAACAAAAGGAACTACAAACAAAATCACAGGGCGCTTTGGCGCCCTCTAGCGGTTATCCCTGACAGGTTAATGCTTTCTGAGTGGCATTATATTCAGTGACACGTTCAGTGACATCACATTGAGTAACATCATAGTGTGATCTGTGGCCTATTCTATACATGTACACATCACAAATGTTAACACTCACACACCAGTGATGGGTCGTTCATGAACGATTCATTCTTTTTGAACGAATCTTTAACATGATTCAGAGGAACGAGTAGTCTTGGAGAGTGATTAGTTCATTTTCTACAGGGCGTAATGTAACGTAATTGTAATGATGTGGGTGAGAATAGTATATAGAATGCCCTCGTGCTTTGTTTTTCACCCTCTGGTTGGAAAAAAGATAAAAATACAACATGAATGAGTATTACCATCAGAGGCTATCTGATAATATTGAAAAAGACCAGAGCTTGAGAGTAACAATGTAAATTGTTTTAAGTATGTGCACTTAAATATTTTCATTTTGGCGCGCTTTTACTTTTACTCGACTATCTTTTTAAAATAAATAGTGTAGTAAAATATTGTACTTTCCATTCCACTACATCATTTGTCAACTTCGATTACTTCTTACTGACAGAAGAAAACAATTAGAATGCAGTGTGTGCTTTATTTTGGCTAATTTAATTTGACCAGTTGGTCGCACTTAATAGCTATATCTATTGATTTGAGCCAACACCTAGCAGAAAAGCCACGTTTGTGCTAACAATCATTTTCTTTAATGGGTACTTTAATCATAGCATACAGCAGACAAATATTTCCTTGTATATGCATTTAAAAATAATCCATCATTACCACAAATATGTCATGTGCATGACGGGTTTCTTAGCCAAGTAATTGGTAACTTTTAAACAGCA
This sequence comes from Clarias magur, assembly GCA_013621035.1. NCBI lineage: Eukaryota > Metazoa > Chordata > Actinopteri > Siluriformes > Clariidae > Clarias > Clarias magur. Next base: position 174,384 of record QNUK01000346.1, on the reverse strand, counting down.
AAGCATTAATACACTGCAACCTAAAACAACAGCAGCAACATTTATTCACTTCCCATCTTAAATAATGATTATTTGGACTAGGTTTGGGCTGATAATGTTTAAACATTTAGCAGGTAAACTGGAATTCTACTTTAACCAAATAAGATCAATTTATATTCATCAAAGAGAAGGAGACTGATACCTGGGATATTTGGTTAAAATGAATGATCTCTATTGTCTAAAGAAAAAATGTATATATGATAAGTTTAAAATAAATGTTAACAGGAAGGCTTGCCTGTTCTCTTATCTTGTTATTTTATAGCAACTCAGATCTCCTTAATAGAAATAAGTCCCCTGCATTTTAACTGCACCTGATAATGTTTAATGACCTCAGACTTGTTTAATTATCTAATATTAATAGAGCTGTGTCCAGAGTGACAAAAGAGCCTTTTTCAATTGATTGAATTTTTTTTTTTTAAGTGTAGTCAGAAAAATACAAATATAACATTAAAGAAAATTAATAAAAGAACATAAACGGAGGACCTCTACATTTTCTAGAGTAATAATTTTACCTAGATTATCTCTAGTTTTACTCAAGTACAGGATTTTGGGATGTCATCCATTACTGAAGAAGACATACAGTATTAATTACTACAGACACTGGAACAGCACACAGCTTGAAAATTAACAGATGTTTACAAAGATGTGTAATATTTAAACTTTTAAATACCTTCTATGGTCAGTCTCCACTGCATGTCTAATGGAAAACACGAGTATAATCCTGCATCTGAAAGTTGTACATTAGATATCTGTAGTTTTCTTGGATTTCGCGGGTCAACCTGCATCCTGCTTGATGTGTAGTTTGTCTCAGTTTGGTTTATAACTGGGCTGTAGTTAAAAATAAATGTTCCATCTTTACGCCAACCAATATCTTTATGTGCACCAGTCGGAGTTCCATTGCAGTGTAAAATAACAGTTTCCCCCTTAACAGCAGTTCTGTTCATCTGGTGTAGAATATTTCTCTCATATGACTTTATCTGATCTGTAGGAAGAAAAAAAAAACTAATTGTTGTCACTGTCTTAATGTTTACAGTTATAAATGTTTATGAAGGTATACAAGGTTTCCTTCTTTGTTGAGAAATTCACAGTATTTATTTGTGCTGATTACAGGAATGCTACTAAATTTTATATTTTACATGGAAAAACTTAATAAGATAAAGGTTGCTTTTTTTTTTTGGCGTTTATTTTCTACATTCTACAAAAATACTGAGGATTTCAAAACTATGAAATAGTATGGAATTAAGAAATTATAAAACAACAACAACAGTTAGTTTGGCTTTAAACATCATGGGTAGCAGATACAGTACATCTCAACATTAACTGTTCAAAAAAGATTATTGCATATTTTGGACGCCTTCAGCAATGCTTGACAATGTAGAAAGAAATAATTTTTTTTTTTTTTAAAACAGGAACAACCATGGAGTTAGAGAGTGATCCAAACTTTTGAGTGGTACTGTATTTGCAGAATCAAATATATTCAATTTTACATATATTCACTATTCACTACTACTGTATTCATAAAAATGAATAATAGGATTGTGTGCAATAGGACACTTAGGTTAGTTATTAGGTACTACATAACATTAGATTTAATGTGGGCATGGATTGTATCTGAAATATGTTAAAGTTTTATTTTATTAATGTGTAGATTTAGAGTAACATTAATGTAATTCATCACTTTATCTACAGAAATCTTACTCGTGTATACAGCAGTGCGTTCATATAAAATTTAAAAACATTTACCATTAGGTTGAACTTTTAATTTTAATTTGAACACATCTCCTGTTATACTGAACTTTATTATGCTGATCCATCCCTGCTATCCGTTATCACCCAGATGAGGATGGGTTCCCTGTTGAGTCCGGTTCCTCTCAAGGTTTCTTCCTATTACCATCTCAGGGAGTTTTTCCTTGCCACCGTCGCCCTCGGCTTGCTCATCATGGACAGTCTTATCATTTTGATTCATACTCATTCACATTGCATACAAACTTCTTTTGACTGTGAAAAGCTGCTTTGCGACAATCTCAATTGTTAAAAGTGCTATATAAATAAAATTGACTTGACTTGCCAGAATAAAACAATTTCCTGACATCTGGCCAGTTCAAGAAAAATGGATTGTACATGTGTTATCTCTAAAATTACTGCACTCAGGTGTATTTTAAGTGAACAAAATACAGTTATAAAAATAATTATATGACATAATTGCTACAGTCTAACCAATATTTTATGTTAATGTTTTATGTTAGTGTTAATGTGGTTAAAATTTCTGTGTGATTCATTGGTTTTGCCAATTAAACACAAACTTCAAGACTATTCAGTTTCTGTTGATAGGGCTTATTAACTTTATTAGCTATATCTGACCCATTTGAAGACAAACATTGACCCAGCACTTTTAGATAAAAAATTGCTCTTATCGCATAAGGATTTAAATATAAGGATCTATAAAAGTAAAGTATGTATACAAGTCTTATTATAACAAACATGTCATGTAGGCTAAGCTGTGCTAGTAAATGTTATAAATGAGGTTGAAGTGACCAAAACAAAATACGTTTTTAAGAATTGAATACCTGCACAAGATAACAGGAACATGATGATAACCAAATACAGCATTCTGATTTGATGATGATGGTTAGATTAATGACGAGGCTCACAGATTTTGTAATGGCTTATATAGAAGACTGACTTTCAAAGATGGCTGAGTTAAACCGCAGAGCAAGCGGAAGAGGAGAATGAGAAAAAAAAAAGGTGAAACAGTAGATAGTAATTCAAAACCAATTAATAATTGTCATAATTTTTTACTGTATGAATTCGCCAGTTAAACTGGGTGTTTAAACAAAACAATCTTTGCAGGCAGAGGCCAAAGCAAGGTCAAAAAGCAACCAATTAAAAAAATATCACTACATCATTTCTGGTAAATTATATTTAAGTAGCAGTTCATTTAGTGAATCTTTATTTTTATGTTGTTTCCCCCAGCTGATGTTTGGTGCAAAGATAAACTGAAGCTCGTGACTTGTATCTGCATGATTTTTATGGATGTATTTCACGATTTTCTTGGATATAAATTAGAAACCTGACGTATTCCAAAGGTTTGAGTAAGAAGTATATATCTGTAGAGTTGTATGACCATTGCAGTTTACTGAGTAACAGCAGTTTTTACCACATCCTGTGGAGAGGGGTTTCACATGAACCTTACCTCACTATTATTTTACAAAAGTGCAAAACAAATAAAGCAGCAGACAACAGTATCAGATAGTATGCAGAAAAAGACCATCCGGTAAAATATGAATGATTAATTTTATGAATGACTATTTTTTTATGTTAGTTGTCTTCTTATCTGTTTATTTTCATAATTAACTGTCCCATACTGGCTCTAATTATGTGCAAGTATACTGTATGTAGGAGGAGTTTATATAACAATACTACTACTAATAATAAAATTAGAATAGAACACTATATTGTGCAAGTGCTATGTGACAGCAAAAGCATATCATTAATGATAGTATTTAAACACAGTTAAGAACCTTATTTTCAACATGATTAAATTCCTGTTATATAAGTAAATTGAACCAATAGTTAATATTTATTCCTTAGAAAACTAAATGAGCCAGATATATTGATGGTTGGTGCTTTTTTTTGTCATGCATAGGTACAATACTGCAGTTCCGCAAATTAAGCTCTAAAAAGAAAAAAAAATTAATTTAAATTAGAATTTGAGTGAGCTGTATTTGATCCACAAATATCCAAATAAACTAGTTCCTAAAGATTTTATTCAATTTAATTGTCCCTATTTTAGTGTACAGTAGGACATTTTTATAGAAGGAATTTATAGCATTTTTATAAAGCAGAAAACATCTTCCTTAGCCAATTGCAACATTATTTGAGCTTGTCATGATGTAGACCTAAGAAAAAAACAGAACAATAATTCAGTTTAAAAAGCTTGACTAGGGTTTACACCACAAATTTAGCTGATTGGCTCAGTGAGAGTGAGTGAAAAGTGGAGTGGTATGTCTGGATGGGTTTATGGTGGAAACTTACACAGGAAGTCGTCGTCTCACTGTTGTGGAGATTATCTTCTTTTGCCTTTAGGCAGTAAGAAGAAAAGAAATAACATTGTTGATTCATGTGTACAAGAAACTTCAACCCACAATAGCATTTTTAAAAGGTTTTTATATATTTAAATTATTTGTAATCTTTTTTTATTAGTTTTTAAAACCATTATAATTAACCTTGTCAAATTGTCACTTACAAATTAGACTTCTTTCTAAAATGCTACATAAACATAACCAGTAATCATATATTTTCTTTGTTAATAGGAAGTGTAATTTTATTATATTATATTTTGATTCATATTATGTGGATTATGTGGAATAAAAGTCAAATTATGTTCAGTCCAATACATTCACCAAGCTGCTCTGTGGGTTTGTTATAAAAAACAATAATGTACTGTATTACAACAAGCAAATACTGTAATAATATAATATAAAGATGTGACACCACAGAGCTGCTTATAGAATATTTTTTACATCTGACAAAACACAATCAGTATTTAACAGCATTGTGTTGTAATGCCTCATTCAGGACTGTGCGTTTCTTTTTAAGTCTAGTCTACTTCTGGATTCAACATTTTATTATTTTTATTTGAAAAATCTTTGTTATCTAATTAAATTTCTTTATATGAGCATCTTTACAAGATCATTTCAAAGTTCTGTAAGTTAAAATATCTTTTGTATGACAACTTACAAGCCCATTGCCAGTGTCTGTCTGATCCAAGGCTTTTTTTCTGTAGTGAAAAGCAAATTTGTCATTTCTATTTGCAGTGTAATGTGAATTGACCAAACAAAATAAAGTGGTTTACAAACATCAGTGTGTCTGTTTTCAGTCCTGATTAAGTTGTGACACTGTCTAAATTCCCAGGAAGCATGTAGCAAAAATATGTTAATTATTAATAAATAAGGGGGCATGACACTCACTCACTCATCATCTATACCGCTTTATTTTGTGTACAGGGTTGCAGGGGACCTGGAGCCTCTCCCAGGAGCCGTAGGGCACTAGACAGTGTACAACGTGGACAGGGTGTCAATCCATCTCAGAGCACTCACACACTCACACACTCATTCACACACTGTGGACAATTAACCTAATCTTCGTGTCTTTGGTCTGTGGGAGGAAACTGGAGTCACCAAGCAAGGGGAGAACATGCAAATTCTGTGCACACAAACCCAAGCTGGGAATCGAACCACGGAACCTGCAAGCGCAAGGCAACAGGGCTAATCATTACCCCACTGTGCCAGGGGCATGACAGGTGTTGAAAATCCAACATTTAGGTGATGAAAAGGATTAATTGTTACAGTATGAGTACAAGTATGAGGACACTGGTATGAGGACAAATATTGACTTTAAGAACTGGGCAAAGGCCTAGCTGATTTATTTACACATTTGTAAATATACGTTTGTTTTTTTCCCCTGCCCTATCTCTTTAGAGAGAAGCATAAGAAGCACAAGAAGCATAATCTCTTGACCTATTAAATATCTGCATTTTTTTTAGGCTTTGCACTTCAGCTTCCACATGATTGGTTAATTACAATAAAATGCAGGTGTGTCAGTTCATAATATAGTAGTATTTGATTGCATATCTCTGTCTCTCTGGCCAAGTCTTAAAAAAAAAGTAGACTCTGACTGCATATCTCTTTTCAGGGTCACATAAAGACTGGGGCCTATTTCTGTGCACTAGGGAGAGTACACCCTGAATGCCAATACATCGCAGGGTACACAAACACACAATCACTCACACACTCACTAAAATACTATGGGCCATTTGAACACTCCAATTGGCCTACCCTGTATGTCTTTGGACTGTGGGAGGAAATCGGAATACCTAAAAGAAACCCACCGAGCACAGGAGAATATGCAAGTTCCACGCACAGGCCCAAGGAGGGAATCAAACCTTGACCCTGAAGGTGTGAGGCCACTACACCACTGTGCTGCTCTTAGCATATATGTAACCGTTTATATTAAATATTTTAAATAAAATAATGCAGTTGTATATGTGGAATGTAGGTGTTAAATAATCAAAAACATGTTGTGTACTTGGTGGTAAGTATGTGAACTCATTCTAAAGCTCTTGAGGTGGTCACTCACCTGTAGAGACGCACAGCACAGAAGATAAAAAGACACACTGCGACACATACTGTAATTATGGAGACACCTATGTATGATAGTCTTTCTTTGCCGACTTGTATCAAATTCAGAGTTGGCAAAATATAAAGAAGACACAAACAGAAAAATAATCTGTTAATCAATAAATAACATTTCTATTTGATGCTTTTCCAGTTGTTGCTATCAAAAACACTCTCGACCCTGGAGGTGCAAGGCCACATTACTAACCATTAAGCCATCATATTAATTAGAATATTAAAATATACTAATTCATTTTTTATATATACCTTCTATGGTCAGTCTCCACTGCATGTCTAATGGAAAACATGAGTATAATCCTGCATCTGAAAGTTGTACATCAGATATCTGTAGTTTTCTTGGATTTCGTGGGTCAACCTGCATCCTGCTTGATGTGTAGTTTGTCACAGTGTCGTTTATAACTGGGCTGTAGTTAAAAATAAATGTTCCATCTTTACGCCAACCAATATCTTTATGTGCACCAGTCGGAGTTCCATTGCAGTGTAAAATAACAGTTTCCCCCTTAAAAGCTGTTCTGTCCATCTGGTGTAGAATATTTCTCTCATATGACTTGATCTGATCTGTAGAAATGAAAAAGTGAAGACAACTTTGATACTGTATTAACATTTAAGTAATAAATTATATTTACAAGGTGGTTTCCGGTTTCCTTTTTTTTTTTTCTTTTTTTTGATGAATTCAGGTATTTATATACTGTAGGTGTATCGAACTTTTGCAGACACATGACTACCATGACATCAGTGTTAGTGGATGGCAGAAGCACTATTAACTGACATTAGTCTACTATGTATTTTCATTGACAATTACATTTGAGGTGTACAGTATTTCAAAGCCAAAAAAATAACAGAAACATTACATGATGGTTACCTGATTATCTAGTGGATTACCCGACGCTTTTTCACACAGGTAAAAGAGTAACCTGACAACTGATAGCTTCTGTTCTACTTATTATTTTTTATATACATCATATATACATACATTATATACTTAATTTCTGTGTGATTCACTGTTTTTTTTTACAGTTATAATTATGACTTCATGTTTTGTTGATTTATTATATTTGCTGTAGTTTTAGATATATCTGACACATTCAAAATTGCTCTTATTGCATAATAGAATTTAATCTATAGAAATATATAAACAAATAGTTTTATAACATGTTATGTAGGCTAGGCTGTGCTAATAAAATGTCATGAATGAGTTTAAAATACATTATCACATTAAGTGACCAAAACACTATAAAATTAGAAAAAAAAAAAATCATTTTTATACCTGCACAAGATAACAGAAACATGAGGATTATCCCATACAGCATTCTGATCTGATGATGATGATAAAGATTATAGGTGAGGCTTACACAGTCTGTAACGGCTAATAAATGGCTAAGACTGACTTTCAAAGATGGTTGGCTTCAGAGTTAAACCGCAGAGCAAGAGGAAGAGGAATGTGAGACAAAAAAAAAGTAGATAAAGAGAAGTAGAAGAGTAAATAGTAATTCACAGTTGTCCAAAAACAAGTAATATTTACATAATTTGGGGTTTCATGTTTAAAAAACATGAGTATAATCCTGCATCTGTAAGCTATATATCAGATATCTGTAATCCACTGGTTAGAGTTACATTGCAGTGTAAAATAACAGTTTCCCTTTTTAACAGTAGTTCTGTTCATCTGTTGAAAAAACAACGCCATTCTTGATACTGTCTTAACATTTAAAGTTAAAAATCTTTATGAAGATATGCAAATTTTTCCCATTTCTGCTGAGAACTTTCGCACTGCATGTCATGGGATCAACTTAAAAGGAAGTCAGTTATTTTGGGTCGATTGCAAAAATGCACCTGATGGATTTTGATATACTTCTCCTAGACAATTTATACAATTGCCACCAACCCAAGTTGATGTAATCTAAAGACATTGAGGATGCGAAATTGTAGAGGGATTTTTGATATCTCAAACGGGTCAGACGTGAGGATGCCTCAACCTTATGCTAAAAAAGTGGTTATGTCACGTTTCTGGGTGCGAGGCATAATTGCAGGAGTCCAGGTTTTAAAGGAAACAATGTTTACTTTATAAAGATCAGGGAAACTCAACAAAACAAAGTTATTCTATATGAAAACTGAAACTAAAACACGTATAAAGACACTTGAAGGCCACTAACTAAACATGCAGACATTAACGGGTGAAAATCAACAGACGCAAGACAAGAAACTCAAAGAAACCAAACTATTTATAATAAAACTAATAACCTAATAAAACTAATAACTCAGCTCAGGTGAGCGCCCATGGTCACCTGACCGAGTTGCCACATGGGAAATGAAGTTTAAACAAAAGGAACTACAAACAAAATCACAGGGCGCTTTGGCGCCCTCTAGGGGTTATCCCTGACATAACCCCCCCTCAAAGGGCGCAACTCCGGGGCGCCAGAGGAGGTCCCGGGCATCCCCCCCAGGGTCCAATGTCTGCCCCTCTCACCCAGAGGCTGGCACCTATGTCCTGTGGGCCAGGTGGCTTCATGCCCCCGTTGAAGCAGGGCGGCGGAGACGGAGGAAGCTCGCCGTCCTCGTTGACGTAGGGCGGCAAAGGCAGTGGATGCTCGCCGTCCTCGGTTACGCAGGGCGGCGGAGGCCGAAGAGGCTCGCCATCCTCATTGACGCAGGGCGGCGGAGGCAGAAGAGGCTCGCCCTCCTTATTGACGCAGGGCGGCGGAGGCAGAAGAGGCTCGCCCTCCTTATTGACGCAGGGCGGCGGAGGCAGAAGAGGCCCGCCGTCCTTATTGACGCAGGGCGGCGGAGGAAGAGGAAGCTCGACGTCCTCGGCGGCGCATGAAGGCGGCGGCGGAGGAAGAGGAAGCTCGCTGTCCTCGGCGGCGCATGACGGCGGCGGCGGAGGAAGAGGATGCTCGCTGTCCTCGGCGGCGCATGACGGCGGCGGCGGAGGAAGAGGAAGCTCGCTGTCCTCGGCGGCGCATGAAGGCGACGGCAGAGGAAGAGGAAGCTCGCTGACCTCGGCGGCGCATGAAGGCGGCGGCGGAGGAAGCTCGCTGTCCTCTGCGGCGCATGTCGGCGGAGGAAGAGGAAGCTCGCTGTGCTCGACGAAGGCGCCGTGCTCGGCGGCACGGTGCAGCGGCGGCAGCTCGCTGTCCATGACGAGGTCGCCGTGCTCGGCGGCGCGGTGCAGCGGCGGCAGATCGCTGTGCTCGGCGGCGCGGTGCAGCGGCGGCAGCTCGCTGTCCATAACGAAGCAGCTACGTGGCAGGATATAGAGCTCGCTGTCGTCGCCGCCGCTGTGCGGCGGAAAGAGGAACTCGTCTTCATCGTCGCCGCTGCTGAGCCCGCTTTCGTCGTTGACACTATACAGTAAATAGTAGAGCTCACCCCTGTCATCGGAAAAAGCCATGTAGTTGAGCTCACCGTCTTCGTCGTCGCTGAAACACGGGAAAGGAGTTGGCAGGTCTGGACCCTCCTCGAGGCGCAGCTGCATCAGCATTTCCTGGAGGTCAGCTACCTGCTCCTGCAGGTTACGGATGCGCCCTTCATTCCCTTCGGCGCTCTGCCAAACGCTGCTCCAGTCTAGCTGGGAGGCTGCTCCCGGCTGTGCATACCGCCCACACGCCGTTCCTTGTAGCCACACGCTGTGGGGTGTCCTTTCACCCTGGTCACTGCCGAGTCTGGACCACCTGGTCTCTGCACTCCGGCCGGTGCGGGGACTCCTGTCCCCCTGAGTTGCGCTACTCCTGAACGGCGTGCGCCGTATCGCCAGCCGGCAGCCATCCCAGTCATGCTGCCGTCTTAGCTCCTCTCTGTCCCGTTTAATTCTCCGCCTTCCACTACGCCGTTTGGTTCTCCTCCTGCTCTCCGCGTCGGTTCCCCAAACTTCAAACGTCGTTGCTATGTCTCTTTCACGGTCTTGCGTATCCTCTGCTATGTCTCTTTCACGGGCTTGCGTTCTGTCACGTTTCTGGGTGCGAGGCATAATTGCAGGAGTCCAGGTTTTAAAGGAAACAATGTTTATTTTATAAAGATCAGGGAAACTCAACAAAACAAAGTTATTTTATATGAAAACTGAAACTAAAACACGTATAAAGACACTTGAAGGCCACTAACTAAACATGCAGACATTAACGGGTGAAAATCAACAGACGCAAGACAAGAAACTCAAAGAAACCAAACTATTTATAATAAAACTAATAACCAACTCAGCTCAGGTGAGCCGAGTTGCCACATGGGAAATGAAGTTTAAACAAAAGGAACTACAAACAAAATCACAGGGCGCTTTGGCGCCCTCTAGCGGTTATCCCTGACAGGTTAATGCTTTCTGAGTGGCATTATATTCAGTGACACGTTCAGTGACATCACATTGAGTAACATCATAGTGTGATCTGTGGCCTATTCTATACATGTACACATCACAAATGTTAACACTCACACACCAGTGATGGGTCGTTCATGAACGATTCATTCTTTTTGAACGAATCTTTAACATGATTCAGAGGAACGAGTAGTCTTGGAGAGTGATTAGTTCATTTTCTACAGGGCGTAATGTAACGTAATTGTAATGATGCGGGTGAGAATAGTATATAGAATGCCCTCGTGCTTTGTTTTTCACCCTCTGGTTGGAAAAAAAGATAAAAAATACAACATGAATGAGTATTACCATCAGAGGCTATCTGATAATATTGAAAAAGACCAGAGCTTGAGAGTAACAATGTAAATTGTTTTAAGTATGTGCACTTAAATATTTTCATTTTGGCGCGCTTTTACTTTTACTCGACTATCTTTTTAAAATAAATAGTGTAGTAAAATATTGTACTTTCCATTCCACTACATCATTTGTCAACTTCGATTACTTCTTACTGACAGAAGAAAACAATTAGAATGCAGTGTGTGCTTTATTTTGGCTAATTTAATTTGACCAGTTGGTCGCACTTAATAGCTATATCTATTGATTTGAGCCAACACCTAGCAGAAAAGCCACGTTTGTGCTAACAATCATTTTCTTTAATGGGTACTTTAATCATAGCATACAGCAGACAAATATTTCCTTGTATATGCATTTAAAAATAATCCATCATTACCACAAATATGTCATGTGCATGACGGGTTTCTTAGCCAAGTAATTGGTAACTTTTAAACAGCAAAGCATTAATACACTGCAACCTAAAACAACAGCAGCAACATTTATTCACTTCCCATCTTAAATAATGATTATTTGGACTAGGTTTGGGCTGATAATGTTTAAACATTTAGCAGGTAAACTGGAATTCTACTTTAACCAAATAAGATCAATTTATATTCATCAAAGAGAAGGAGACTGATACCTGGGATATTTGGTTAAAATGAATGATCTCTATTGTCTAAAGAAAAAATGTATATATGATAAGTTTAAAATAAATGTTAACAGGAAGGCTTGCCTGTTCTCTTATCTTGTTATTTTATAGCAACTCAGATCTCCTTAATAGAAATAAGTCCCCTGCATTTTAACTGCACCTGATAATGTTTAATGACCTCAGACTTGTTTAATTATCTAATATTAATAGAGCTGTGTCCAGAGTGACAAAAGAGCCTTTTTCAATTGATTGAATTTTTTTTTTTTAAGTGTAGTCAGAAAAATACAAATATAACATTAAAGAAAATTAATAAAAGAACATAAACGGAGGACCTCTACATTTTCTAGAGTAATAATTTTACCTAGATTATCTCTAGTTTTACTCAAGTACAGGATTTTGGGATGTCATCCATTACTGAAGAAGACATACAGTATTAATTACTACAGACACTGGAACAGCACACAGCTTGAAAATTAACAGATGTTTACAAAGATGTGTAATATTTAAACTTTTAAATACCTTCTATGGTCAGTCTCCACTGCATGTCTAATGGAAAACACGAGTATAATCCTGCATCTGAAAGTTGTACATCAGATATCTGTAGTTTTCTTGGATTTCGCGGGTCAACCTGCATCCTGCTTGATGTGTAGTTTGTCTCAGTTTGGTTTATAACTGGGCTGTAGTTAAAAATAAATGTTCCATCTTTACGCCAACCAATATCTTTATGTGCACCAGTCGGAGTTCCATAAAATAACAGTTTCCCCCTTAACAGCAGTTCTGTTCATCTGGTGTAGAATATTTCTCTCATATGACTTTATCTGATCTGTAGGAAGAAAAAAAAAAACTAATTGTTGTCACTGTCTTAATGTTTACAGTTATAAATGTTTATGAAGGTATACAAGGTTTCCTTCTTTGTTGAGAAATTCACAGTATTTATTTGTGCTGATTACAGGAATGCTACTAAATTTTATATTTTACATGGAAAAACTTAATAAGATAAAGGTTGCTTTTTTTTTTGGCGTTTATTTTCTACATTCTACAAAAATACTGAGGATTTCAAAACTATGAAATAGTATGGAATTAAGAAATTATAAAACAACAACAACAGTTAGTTTGGCTTTAAACATCATGGGTAGCAGATACAGTACATCTCAACATTAACTGTTCAAAAAAGATTATTGCATATTTTGGACGCCTTCAGCAATGCTTGACAATGTAGAAAGAAATAATTTTTTTTTTTTTAAAACAGGAACAACCATGGAGTTAGAGAGTGATCCAAACTTTTGAGTGGTACTGTATTTGCAGAATCAAATATATTCAATTTTACATATATTCACTATTCACTACTACTGTATTCATAAAAATGAATAATAGGATTGTGTGCAATAGGACACTTAGGTTAGTTATTAGGTACTACATAACATTAGATTTAATGTGGGCATGGATTGTATCTGAAATATGTTAAAGTTTTATTTTATTAATGTGTAGATTTAGAGTAACATTAATGTAATTCATCACTTTATCTACAGAAATCTTACTCGTGTATACAGCAGTGCGTTCATATAAAATTTAAAAACATTTACCATTAGGTTGAACTTTTAATTTTAATTTGAACACATCTCCTGTTATACTGAACTTTATTATGCTGATCCATCCCTGCTATCCGTTATCACCCAGATGAGGATGGGTTCCCTGTTGAGTCCGGTTCCTCTCAAGGTTTCTTCCTATTACCATCTCAGGGAGTTTTTCCTTGCCACCGTCGCCCTCGGCTTGCTCATCATGGACAGTCTTATCATTTTGATTCATACTCATTCACATTGCATACAAACTTCTTTTGACTGTGAAAAGCTGCTTTGCGACAATCTCAATTGTTAAAAGTGCTATATAAATAAAATTGACTTGACTTGCCAGAATAAAACAATTTCCTGACATCTGGCCAGTTCAAGAAAAATGGATTGTACATGTGTTATCTGTAAAATTACTGCACTCAGGTGTATTTTAAGTGAACAAAATACAGTTATAAAAATAATTATATGACATAATTGCTACAGTCTAACCAATATTTTATGTTAATGTTTTATGTTAGTGTTAATGTGGTTAAAATTTCTGTGTGATTCATTGGTTTTGCCAATTAAACACAAACTTCAAGACTATTCAGTTTCTGTTGATAGGGCTTATTAACTTTATTAGCTATATCTGACCCATTTGAAGACAAACATTGACCCAGCACTTTTAGATAAAAAATTGCTCTTATCGCATAAGGATTTAAATATAAGGATCTATAAAAGTAAAGTATGTATACAAATCTTATTATAACAAACATGTCATGTAGGCTAAGCTGTGCTAGTAAATGTTATAAATGAGGTTGAAGTGACCAAAACAAAATACGTTTTTAAGAATTGAATACCTGCACAAGATAACAGGAACATGATGATAACCAAATACAGCATTCTGATTTGATGATGATGGTTAGATTAATGACGAGGCTCACAGATTTTGTAATGGCTTATATAGAAGACTGACTTTCAAAGATGGCTGAGTTAAACCGCAGAGCAAGCGGAAGAGGAGAATGAGAAAAAAAAAAGGTGAAACAGTAGATAGTAATTCAAAACCAATTAATAATTGTCATAATTTTTTACTGTATGAATTCGCCAGTTAAACTGGGTGTTTAAACAAAACAATCTTTGCAGGCAGAGGCCAAAGCAAGGTCAAAAAGCAACCAATTAAAAAAATATCACTACATCATTTCTGGTAAATTATATTTAAGTAGCAGTTCATTTAGTGAATCTTTATTTTTATGTTGTTTCCCCCAGCTGATGTTTGGTGCAAAGATAAACTGAAGCTCGTGACTTGTATCTGCATGATTTTTATGGATGTATTTCACGATTTTCTTGGATATAAATTAGAAACCTGACGTATTCCAAAGGTTTGAGTAAGAAGTATATATCTGTAGAGTTGTATGACCATTGCAGTTTACTGAGTAACAGCAGTTTTTACCACATCCTGTGGAGAGGGGTTTCACATGAACCTTACCTCACTATTATTTTACAAAAGTGCAAAACAAATAAAGCAGCAGACAACAGTATCAGATAGTATGCAGAAAAAGACCATCCGGTAAAATATGAATGATTAATTTTATGAATGACTATTTTTTTTATGTTAGTTGTCTTCTTATCTGTTTATTTTCATAATTAACTGTCCCATACTGGCTCTAATTATGTGCAAGTATACTGTATGTAGGAGGAGTTTATATAACAATACTACTACTAATAATAAAATTAGAATAGAACACTATATTGTGCAAGTGCTATGTGACAGCAAAAGCATATCATTAATGATAGTATTTAAACACAGTTAAGAACCTTATTTTCAACATGATTAAATTCCTGTTATATAAGTAAATTGAACCAATAGTTAATATTTATTCCTTAGAAAACTAAATGAGCCAGATATATTGATGGTTGATGCTTTTTTTTGTCA
Organism: Clarias magur; assembly: GCA_013621035.1. NCBI lineage: Eukaryota > Metazoa > Chordata > Actinopteri > Siluriformes > Clariidae > Clarias > Clarias magur. The sequence goes on along the minus strand of QNUK01000346.1, from coordinate 159,350 downwards.
TGCATAGGTACAATACTGCAGTTCCGCAAATTAAGCTCTAAAAAGAAAAAAAAAATTAATTTAAATTAGAATTTGAGTGAGCTGTATTTGATCCACAAATATCCAAATAAACTAGTTCCTAAAGATTTTATTCAATTTAATTGTCCCTATTTTAGTGTACAGTAGGACATTTTTATAGAAGGAATTTATAGCATTTTTATAAAGCAGAAAACATCTTCCTTAGCCAATTGCAACATTATTTGAGCTTGTCATGATGTAGACCTAAGAAAAAAACAGAACAATAATTCAGTTTAAAAAGCTTGACTAGGGTTTACACCACAAATTTAGCTGATTGGCTCAGTGAGAGTGAGTGAAAAGTGGAGTGGTATGTCTGGATGGGTTTATGGTGGAAACTTACACAGGAAGTCGTCGTCTCACTGTTGTGGAGATTATCTTCTTTTGCCTTTAGGCAGTAAGAAGAAAAGAAATAACATTGTTGATTCATGTGTACAAGAAACTTCAACCCATAATAGCATTTTTAAACGGTTTTTATATATTTAAATTATGTAAACTTTTTTATTCGTTTTTAAAACTATTATAATTTGACAAGCTTAATTGTCACTTACAAATTAGACTTCTTTCAAAAATGCTACATAAACATAACCAGTAATCATATATTTTCTTTGTTAATAGGAAGTGTAATTTTATTATATTATATTTTGATTCATATTATGTGGATTATGTGGAATAAAAGTCAAATTATGTTCAGTCCAATACATTCACCAAGCTGCTCTGTGGGTTTGTTATAAAAAACAATAATGTACTGTATTACAACAAGCAAATACTGTAATAATATAATATAAAGATGTGACACCACAGAGCTGCTTATAGAATATTTTTTACATCTGACAAAACACAATCAGTATTTAACAGCATTGTGTTGTAATGCCTCATTCAGGACTGTGCGTTTTTTCTTTTTAAGTCTAGTCTACTTCTGGATTCAACATTTTATTATTTTTATTTGAAAAATCTTTGTTATCTAATTAAATTTCTTTATATGAGCATCTTTACAAGATCATTTCAAAGTTCTGTAAGTTAGAATATCTTTTGTATGACAACTTACAAGCCCATTGCCAGTGTCTGTCTGATCCAAGGCTCTTTTTCTGTAGTGAAAAGCAAATTTGTCATTTCTATTTGCAGTGTAATGTGAATTGACCAAACAAAATAAAGTGGTCTGCAAACATTAGTGTGTCTGTTTTCAGTCCTGATTAAGGTGTGACACTAAATTCCCAGGATGCATGTAGCAAAAATATGTTAATTATTAATAAATAAGGGGGCATGACACTCACTCACTCATCATCTATACCGCTTTATTTTGTGTACAGGGTTGCAGGGGACCTGGAGCCTCTCCCAGGAGCCGTAGGGCACTAGACAGTGTACAACGTGGACAGGGTGCCAATCCATCTCAGAGCACTCACACATAAACACACTCACACACTCATTCACACACTGTGGACAATTAACCTAATCTTCGTGTCTTTGGTCTGTGGGAGGAAACTGGAGTCACCAAGCAAGGGGAGAACATGCAAATTCTGTGCACACAAACCCAAGCTGGGAATCGAACCACGAAATCTGCAAGCGCAAGGCAACAGGGCTAATCATTACCCGACTGTGCCAGGGGCATGACAGGTGTTGAAAATCCAACATTTAGGTGATGAAAAGGATTAATTGTTATGTATTAGGACAAATATTGACTTTAAGAACAGGGCAAAGGCCTAGCTGATTTATTTACACATTTGTAAATCTAAGCTTGTTTTGTTTTGTTTTGTTTTTTTATCGGAAGGCAGCTTTGCCCTGCCCTGAGTCAAGCATAATCCCTTGGCCAATTAAATAGCTGCATGTTTTTTAGGCTTTGCACTTCAGCTTCCACATGATTGGTTAATTACATTAAAATGCAGGTGTGGAAGTTTTCATAATATAGTAGTCTCTGATTGCATATCTCTGTCTATCTATATTAAAAAGTAGACTCTGACTGCATATCTCTTATTCTCTATACCACTTATCCTTTTCAAGGTCACATAAAGCCTGGGGCCTATCTCTGTGCAGTAGGGAGAGTACACCCTGAATGCCAATACATCGCAGGGCACACAAACACACACTCACTAAAATACTATGGGCAATTTGAAAACACCAATTAGCCTACCCTGTATGTCTTTGGACTGTGGGAGGAAATTGGAATACCTAAAGGAAACCCACCTAGAATTAAACCTTGACCCTGAAGGTGCGAGGCCACTACACCACTGTGCTGCTCTTAGCGTGTATGTAACCGTTTATATTAAATATTTTAAATAAAATAATGTAGTTGTATATGTGGAATGTAGGTGTTAAATAATCAAAACCATGTTGTGTAGTTGGTGTTAAATATGTGAACTCATTCTAAAGCTCTTGAGGTGGTCACTCACCTGTAGAGACGCACAGCCCAGAAGATAAAAAGACACACTGCAACACATACTGTGATTATGGAGACACCTATGTATGATAGTCTTTCTTTGCTGACTTGTATTGCATTCTCTGAGTTGGCAAAATATAAAGAAGACACAAACAGAAAAATAATCTGTTAATCAATAAATAACATTGCTATTTGATGCTTTTCCAGTTGTTGCTATCAAAAACACTCTCGACCCTGGAGGTGCAAGGCCACATTACTAACCGTTAAGCCATCATATTAATTAGAATATTAAAATATACTAATAATTTTTTTAAATATACCTTCTATGGTCAGTCTCCACTGCATGTCTAATGGAAAACACGAGTATAATCCTGTATCTGACAGTTGTACATCAGATATCTGTAGTTTTCTTGGATTTTGTGGGTCAACCTGCATCCTGCTTGATGTGTAGTTTGTCACAGTTTGGTTTATAACTGGGCTGTAGATAAAAAGAAGATTCCCGTCTTTACGCCAATCAATATCTTTAAGTTCACCAGTCAGAGTTCCATTGCAGTGTAAAATAACAGTTTCCCCCTTAAAAGCTGTTCTGTCCATCTGGTGTAGAATATTTCTTTCATATGACTTGATCTGATCTGTAGAAATGAAAAAGTGAAGACAACTTTGATACTGTATTAACATTTAAGTAATAAATTATATTTACAAGGTGGTTTCCGGTTTCCTTTTTTTTTTTTTTTTTTTTTGATGAATTCAGGTATTTATATACTGTAGGTGTATTGAACTTTTGCAGACACATGACTACCATGACATCAGTGTTAGTGGATGGCAGAAGCACTATTAACTGACATTAGGCTACTATGTATTTTCATTGACAATTACATTTGAGGTGTACAGTATTTCAAAGGCAAAAAAATAACAGAAACATTACATGATGGTTACCTGATTACCTAGTGGATTACCCGATGCTATTTCACACAGGTAAAAGAGTAACCTAACAACTGATAGCTTCTGTTCTACTGATTATTTTTTATATGCAGTATGTTGTGGTGGACTTTATAACTTATTCAAAAGAAAAACAAGCATGTAAAAATGGCTGAAGAAGGTAATTATGATATTAATTTGCAGTAATTTGTTATCATAATGTGATTACTTCAGATGATGTACCAGTACCAGTATGTGATTCCTCTTCTGACAAAGTGTTGTTTAAGATCAACCGTATAAAATGTGTTTTCTTTCTGAAAGTGTTCTGTGACTGGAGTGGGGTTTTGGCACTGGAAACTGTTAGTAACATTCCTTTTGCCATCCAGAAATTGGCTAGACCATGTACTGTACTTGCGTCAAAAAATGGATTCTACATATATTATATACACAATAACAGTATTATGGTAACAAAAATTATTTAAGTAAAAAAAAAAATACACAATTGTGTACTTAATTGCTACTTAATTTCTGTGTGATTCACTGTTTTTTTTTACAGTTATAATTATGACTTCATGTTTTGTTGATTTATTATATTTGCTGTAGTTTTAGATATATCTGACACATTCAAAATTGCTCTTATTGCATAATAGAATTTAATCTATAGAAATATATAAACAAATAGTTTTATAACATGTTATGTAGGCTAGGCTGTGCTAATAAAATGTCATGAATGAGTTTAAAATACATTATCACATTAAGTGACCAAAACACAATAAAATTAGTAGAAAAAAAAAACATTTTTATACCTGCACAAGATAACAGAAACATGAGGATTATCCCATACAGCATTCTGATCTGATGATGATGATAAAGATTATAGGTGAGGCTTACACAGTCTGTAAAAAAAAGTAGATAAAGAGAAGAGAAGTAGAAGAGTGGATAGTAATTCACGGTTGTCCAAAAACAAGTAATATTTACATAATTTTGGGTTTCATGTTTAAAAAACATGAGTATAATCCTGCATCTGAAAGCTATACATCAGATATCTGTAGTCCACTGGTTAGAGTTACATTGCAGTGGAAAATAACAGTTTCCCTTTTTAACAGCAGTTCTGTTCATTTGTTGAAAAAACAATGCCACTCTTGATACTGTCTTAACATTTAAAGTTCAAAATCTTTATGAAGGTATGCAAATTTTTCCCATTTCTGCTGAGAAATTCACGGTATTTATGAGTTATATAACTTCCGCACTGCATGTCATGGGCTCAACTTAACGGGAAGTCAGTTATTTTGGGGCGTTTGCCAAAATGCACCTGATTTTGATATACTTCTCCTAGAGAATTTATACGATTGCCACCAACCCAAGTCAATGTGATCTAAAGAGGATGCGAAATTGTAGAGGGATTTTTGATATCTCAAACAAGTCAGACGTGAGGATGCCTCAACCTTATGCTAAAAAAGTGGTTAATGCTTTCTATGTGGCATTACATTGAGTAACATCATAGTGTGATCTGCGGCCTATTCTATACACGTACACATCACAAATGTTAACACTCACACACCAGTGATGGGTCATTCATGAACAATTAATTATTTTTGAACGAACGTGATTCAGAACAATGAGTAGACTTGGAGAGTGATTCATTCATTTTCTACTGGGCGTGCATGCGCAAAGCCTCCATAGGCTACAGTATGTATAGGAAACAGAAATTGTAATGATGTGGGTCACGCGAGGGGCAGAGCCACGCATAAACTGCTACAGTACCACGCGGAATTCTGAACAAGTCACGGCCATTTATTCACGCGGTTGCCATTCAACGCCGCCGCCAAGCAATCAGCCTGAACGAGCTGTACCTGGCAGCGTGTTTATATAAAGGGTCCTGATACCTTGGCACTTTGTGTGATCATTTAGGTAGCACCGGTAAGGTAGTCAGGCCAAGACAAAGAAAGAAAGAAAAGAAAAAGACAAGCACGCAGAAAGTAAAAAGACAGAGGCAAAGCCCCAGCCTTGGCCTCCCTAAGACGCCAGCAAAAGCGAGAGAGAGAGAGAGAGAGAGAGAGAGAGCAAGAGAGAGGGCGGCATGCATTACTCCAGCATGCGCGTTCAGTTTAAGTTTATTAGTGCAAGAAGCACAAACTCTCCCTCTCTCAGTAAATCCTCGGTAAGGGCAATAAGCCGCAAGAAGATAAAAGCTTTTTGTTTTATTTTCCAGAGCCGCATCTGTACTCACGTAGACTGCGGAGCTCCATTAATTTGTGTTTTCAGTTTAGTTCCTTAATTAATAATCCCACACTATATCCAAATGGGAAGGTCTTCCCATGTGCATCATAAGCGCTCTCACAAACTCCTATTTCGTTGACCCCCTCTGTACTGTCCTCTGTATATTTCGACAGCGAGCTAAATCCACCCTCATCAAAATGACAGACACGGTATGTCTCTTTCCAACTTTTAATAAGGATAGGTAAAACTATGAAATAAAGAAAGAAAACAATAAACAATATAAGTATACACACTCAATATTTACACAAATTTACAAACACCAAATTCCCCAATATCAATTTAACAGGTATGTAATCATAAGCAAAGGATATTACAATTCTCTTTTTCATGTGAAAATGCATCTGATATAAAAAAATCCAACAAATAATCAAATGCTATATAATATAGATGAATAAGAACAATAAACATACCAACAAAGCTACCAAAGGCCAAGGATGAACACAGATGGTTGCTGATTTACTGCAGCACATGTCCAGAACTGCCCATCATAGTAAACACTAACTTCCTTATTAGTCACATGGTAACTACAACACTATGTAATTATCAAGATGTCCATTAGGGGGAGACAACCATTAACAAAGAATTAGTTCTTAATTATTATTTAACAATAACTGTAACAGAACACCCTCCAAAGCCCTGGATCAAGGCTTTTAGCATTAAAAACATCTCGTGGTCAGGGGCGGATCTACCGGCGGATCTACCCCATTTGCCACCCCAGCACTAGTGTTCTAGTGTTCTAAAAATAAAAGAGTTTTCTCGACCGATTTACAGCAGCGACTTGTGAATCATGTGAGCCGGCTTAAAAGCGGAATCGGCAAAGGCTTCGGGGAGGAGAGATGTGGATTTACAGCGCTGTTTCTAAGAGAGAGAGTTTGTTTACCGCAGTAACTGGATTACTTTTCCCGGGTGGATTAATATGTTTTGGACACATTCAATACCCCTCTCGTTCCGTTTTCTCGTGCTCCCGGACTGAACATCTTTTACCGGAGAGACTGAGCCATCTCTCCCAGCCTATATCACACACACACAAACAATGAAACACGGATTTTGGACACTCATACATACACGCGCACACATTGTTTATATTTAAACAATGTACTCACAATTCGACGTTTTTGACTCCGGATCCGAGCTGGCCGAGTGAGATCCTGAGGGAAAACAAAGGACGCGACGCGAAGCGGCGGCCCCGAGGAAAACGAGCCGGCGTCAGGAACAGGCTGAGAGCCCGTGCACACCGCACTCCTCTGCCTAGTATCTTGCTCGCCAACGTCCAGTCACTGGAGAACAAGCTCGATGACCTCAGGGCCAGGATAAAGTTCCAGAGAGACATTCGGGACTGCAATCTTCTCTGCTTCACCGAGACATGGCTGAACCCAGCGGTGCCGGACCACGCCATCCAGCCGGCCGAGTTCTTCTCGGTTCACCGCATGGACAGGACAAGGGACTCGGGGAAGACAAGGGGAGGCGGCGTGTGTTTAATGGTGAACAGCGGCTGGTGCAACAGCGCGAGCGTTGTTCCTCTCGCACGCTCCTGCACACCCAACCTGGAACTATTGACCATCAAGTGTCGTCCTTTTTATCTTCCTCGGGAGTTTACATCGGTCATAATCAGCGCCGTTTATATTCCGCCACAAGCGGACACGGACACTGCCTTATGCGAGCTGCATGAGGCACTCACACAGCACCAAACACAACACCGGGACGCTGCGCTCATTGTGGCGGGAGACTTTAACAGTGCCAACCTCAAACGCGCAGCGCCGAACTTTCATCAGCACATCACCTGCCCAACCAGGGGTGAAAGGACACTGGATCACTGTTATACAACAGTCAAGGACGGCTACAAGGCACAATCTCGTCCACCGTTTGGGAAATCCGACCATGCCGCCATCTTCCTCATGCCAAAATATAAACAAAGGCTTAAACAGGAACTTCCGGTTCAGAGGGAGGTCACGCGCTGGACGGACCAATCGGTGGCCGCGCTTCAGGACGCACTCGATGACGCAGACTGGGACATGTTCCGGAACAGCTCCGATGACGTCAGCATGTTTACGGAAGCGGTCGTGGGATTCGTCGGGAAACTAGCGGATGATACCGTGCAGAAAACGACCATCAGAACGTTTCCCAATCAGAAGCCGTGGGTGGATAAAACCATCCGCGACGCTCTGAGATCTCGCGCCGCTGCCTACAACGCGGGACTTACATCGGGGGACATGAACCAGTACAAGGCTGCGTCCTATAACGTCCGGAAGGCGGTTAAAGAGGCGAAGCAGCGCTACGGAAGGAAACTAGAGTCACAACTCCAACAGAGTGACTCTAGGAGCCTGTGGCAGGGACTAAGGACAATCACGGATTATAAAACACCAACATCCGGTATGACGAACGCGGACATGACTCTGGCAGACGAGCTGAACACCTTTTATGCTCGCTTCGAGGCTGCAGCTAAAGACGCTAGCGTTGCTAATGCTAGCGGTGCTAACGGCTGCGGAGAGGAAGTCACTGCCAGCACCGGAAACGCGTTCATCATCTCCGAGCATGACGTGAGGAGAGCCTTCAGGAGAGTGAACACCAGGAAAGCAGCAGGACCAGACGGCATCTCAGGTCGAGTCCTCAGAGCCTGCGCAGACCAGCTTGCACCTGTGTTCACAGAGATATTCAACCTCTCCTTATCTCAGTCGGTGATCCCCACATGCTTCAAAGAGTCCATCATTGTTCCTGTTCCGAAGAAACCACATCCTGCTTCCCTCAATGACTATCGACCTGTAGCCCTCACCTCAGTAGTGATGAAATGCTTTGAACGGCTGGTCAGAGACTTCATCTTCTCTTCACTACCCGACACTCTGGACCCACTACAGTTTGCATACCGCCCGAACCGCTCCACAGATGATGCCATCTCTCATCTCCTCCACACAACACTCACTCACCTGGACACTAGAAGGGGGAATTATGTTAAAATGCTTTTCATCGACTACAGCTCAGCATTTAATACCATAATTCCCTCCACACTCACCACCAAGCTGGAGCATCTGGGACTAAGCTCATCTCTGTGTCAGTGGATCTCTAATTTCCTAACTGGGAGACCACAGGCAGTAAGGATGGGTGGACACGTCTCAGCCTCTCTCACTCTCAGCACTGGAGCCCCACAGGGCTGTGTTCTGAGCCCCCTGCTGTACTCTCTGTACACACATGACTGTGCGGCCACTACCAGCTCCACCACCATCATCAAGTTTGCTGACGACACCGTCGTGGTGGGCCTGATCTCTGACAACGACGAGACGGCCTACTTGAAGGAGATTGGAAATCTGGAGAACTGGTGCCAGAGGAACAACCTTCTTCTAAATGTCAGTAAAACAAAGGAGCTGATAGTGGACTTCAGCACTAAGCAGGAGAGGAACTACCAGACCCCCGTCATCAACGAGAGCCCAGTGGAGAGAGTGGACTGCTTCAAGTACCTCGGTGTTCACATCACGCAGGACCTATCATGGTCCTGTCACATCAACACCGTGGTGAAAAAGGCCCGACAGCGTCTCTACCACCTCAGACGCCTGAGAGACTTTAGACTGCCCTCCAAGGTGCTCAGGAACTTTTACTCCTGCACCATAGAGAGCATCCTGACGGGAAACATCGCATCCTGGTTCGGGAACAGCACCATGCAGGACAGACGAGCCTTACAGAGGGTGGTGCGATCAGCTGAGCGCATCATCCGAACTGAGCTTCAGCTGGACCAAGGCCAGGAAAATCATGAAGGACCTCAGCCACCCCAGCAATGGACTGTTCTCTCTGCTGCGGTCTGGGAAGCGCTTCCGCTCCCTCAAGGCCAATACAGAGAGACTGAGAAGGAGCTTCTTCCCGCAGGCGATACGGTCTCTCAATCAAACCAACACACTGGACTAATCACCTTTGCATTTTCTTGCACACACAGAACGGACAATTATGTCGATGCACATTGCACATATATGCACATATGCACATTTTGCACACTTCAAGGACCTCTTTTCACACCCCCCTCATCTCATTAAAAAACTACCTCAAGTTTTTTCACAGACTATAACCGTAATATATTACATCACATTCCACTTCTGACAAGAGCACATTCTTTCATACCTCAGATTTTATGTATATATATATATATATTGTAACTTTGTTGGAATCTGTTTTATAGGTTCCTTTTTGTAAAAATTATTTAAGGTCACGGAGCGGTCGTATAAGCATTTCACTGCATATCGTACTGTGTATGACTGTGTATGTGACAAATAAAATTTGAATTTGAATTTGAATTTATTTGTTGCCTGAGATAGTTATATTTTGTATATATTGTTTTTTTTTGGTGCACCTGGTTTGTTTGTTGGTTGTTTTTTTTCACTTAATACACTTTTGTTTGTTTTTGATTTGTTGTTGTGTCACATCTTGCTTGTTCCGCAAAGCTCTCTGCAGCACCGGAATTAAGTATTATTAGCCCATATTTAGATTCGCTGTCAGGGATAACCCCTAGAGGGCGCCAAAGCGCCCAAGGACCTTTTCGTTTGTAGTTTTCTTAAGTTTCGTTTTGTCACTTCATTTCCCAGTTTGCATCTCGGTCAAGTCACGTGGGCGCTCACCTGAACCGAGTTGGCTATTAGTTTCATTATAAATAACTTGTGTTTGTTCTGTTCCGTTGTCTTGCATCTGTTGATTTCTACCTAGTATATGTCAGTGAGTTTAGTTTGTGGTTTCTGTGTCCTCATATGTGTTTTGGTTTCGTTTTACTTATAAAGTATTCTGTTTATTTGATTTCCCTGTTTTCTGTTTAATAAATACATCGTTTCCTTTAATACCTGGACCTCTGCATTTATGCCTCGCACCCTAATTCGTGACATACGCGACCCTGTGGCATTGTAACTAGGTTGAGTCCCAATCATCTATCAGCGTCGCTGATAAAAATAAATTGTTCAATAAAACCACCCTCTGGGGTTTGTTCACCTGTATTTCTGTTGTTACTGTTTATTCCCCGCTACAACACCCATACACACGTGGACAAAATTGTTGGTACCCTTCGGTCAATGAAAGAAAAACTCACAATGGTCACAGAAATAACTTTAATCTGACAAAAGTAATAATAAATAAGAATTCTATGAATGTTAACCAATGAAAGTCAGACATTGCTTTTCAACCATGCTTCAACAGAATTATTAAAAAAAAATGAAAACTCAAAAACTCATGGAACAGGCCTGGACAAAAATGATGGTACCCCTAACTTAATAGTTTGTTGCACAACCGTTTGAGGCAATCACTGCAATCAAACGATTCCTGTAACTGTCAGTGAGACATCTGCACCTCTCTGCAGGTATTTTGGCCCACTCCTCATGAGCAAGCTGCTCCAGTTGTTTCCGGTTTGAAGGGTGCCTTTTCCAGACAGCATGTTTCAGCTCCTTCCAAAGATGCTCAATAGGATTGAGGTCAGGGCTCATAGAAGGCCTTTAGAATAGTCCAATGTTTTCCTCTTAGCCATTCTTGGGTGTTTTTAGCTGTGTGTTTTGGGTCATTGTCCTGTTGCAAGACCCATGACCTGCGACTGAGACCCAGCTTTCTGACACTGGCCAGCACATTTCTCTCTAGAATCCCTTGATAGTCTTGTGATTTCATTGTACCCTGCACAGATTCAAGACACCCTGTGGCAGATGCAGCAAAGCAGCCCCAGAACATAACAGAGCCTCCTCCATGTTTCACAGTAGGGACAGTGTTCTTTTCTTGATATGCTTCATTTTTCCGTCTGTGAACATAGAGCTGATGTGCCTTGGCAAAAAGTTTCATTTTTGTCTCAGCTGTCCATAGGACATTCTCTCAGAAGTCAACATGTAGTTTAGCATATTCCAGTCTGGCTTTTTTATGATTTGTTTTCAACAATGGTGTCCTCCTTGGTCGTCTCCCATGTAGTCCACTTTGGCTGAAACAACGACGGATGGTGCGATCTGACACTGATGTTCCTTGAGCATGAAGTTCACCTTGGATCTCTTTAGAAGTCTTTCTGGGCTCTTTTGTTACCATTCGGATTATCCGTCTCTTTGATTTGTCATGAATTTCCTCGTGTGTAGACGTCCAGGGAGGTTGGCCACAGTCCCATGGATCTTAAATTTCTGACTAATATATGTGCAACTGTAGTCACAGGAACATCTAGCTGCTTGGAAATGGTCTTATAGCCTTTACCTTTAACATGCTTGTCTATAATTTTCTTTCGAATCTCCTGAGACAACTCTTTCCTTCGCTTCCTCTGGTCCATGTTGAGTGTGGTACATACCATGTCACCAAACAACACAGTGACTACCTGGAGCCCTATATATAGGCCCACTGACTGATTACAAGATTGTAGACACCTGTGATGCTAATTAGTGGACACACCTTGAATTAACATGTCCCTTTGGTCACATTATTTTCAGTATTTTCTAGGGGTACCATCATTTTTGTCCAGGCCTGTTCCATGAGTTTATTTTTTTTAATAATTCTGTTGAAGCATGGTTGAAAAGCAATGTCTGAGTTTCGTTGGTTAACATTCATAGAATTTTTTTAAAATTATTACTTTTGTCAGATTAAAGTTATTTCTGTGACCATTGTGAGTTTTTCTTTCATTGAGCGAGGGGTACCAACAATTTTATCCATGTGTGTAAATAAAAGAACAAAATCCTGTTTTTCTATTAAAGCATAGTCCGAACAAATGACGCTTATGAACTGCTTTGTTTTAGTGAATCAAAGACATTTAGTGCAGCGAGATCATCACACACACACACACACACACACACACACACACACACACACACACAAATGACTTAATCATCAATCCGGCCAATTAACAAACCATCGGAATTTTTTTCATATCATTGCGTATATTAATGACTAACAGCTTAACTGTTAACTATTTTCAAAAGTATATTGTACAGTTCAGTAGCTTGAATCTTCAGGATTGTCGAACCTTTGATAACTGGTGTCACGTGACAACAACGCATTTGGCCATGTCCAGTCCATGCTGAAGCTGAGAAACAAATCCAGGTACTGAATTACTTTTAATACTTAACAAATTAATGTTGAATTAAGGTTAAAAAAACATTTTCTAAGTGTTGCCTGAGATAGTTGCTTGCTAGTTATATGACAACTAAATAGCAAGTTTTTTAAATCAGTTCTATTTAACTTATTACCTTGTTAGCCTTGTTAGTCCAAATTGTTCAGTGTAGTGTATGTTTGGAAAGCAATAAAGTCTAAACTTCATACTTGTTGCACCTCCCAGGAAACTATGAAAAGAAAGGCTGACATCCAGAGTTCCCTTTCAAAAGCTACACTCGATGCTGCGTGAAAACGCTGAACATCTCTTTGTTGCCCGGTTGTGAAGCCTGTGCATGTCAAAACCGCCGAATACATTCGGCTTATAACCTCTGCCAGGCATGACGTCACCGAATAAGGTGCACCTGCAGGTTACAAATAGGAGTGAACCGGAAACATCCTCACATCTTTTTGTCTTCAGGACCGCTTTGTATTTGCGTGTGCATGTGCAAGCCATAACGAAAGCAAAAATAAAAAGGAAAATAACAGCATTAACTCACCAATATGGCGGAGTTGCTTTAGAGATGCGTGCCTCCATGCGATAGATCTCTTTCGGAGGGCGATCTTCATGAATTTTGTCTCGAGTGCTTGGGGGAAGAACACGCTCGCCTCGGGCTTCAGGGAGACTGTGAGTACTGTGATCTTCTCCCTATTAAGGTGCTTCGCGCGCGGCTCGCTTTCTTTAAAGAGAAACCGCGAGCCACGGCGCATTCCTGGGGCTCGCGTGCTGATCTGGCAGATGCGCACGAGATGGAATTTCCAATTTCTCTCTCGCTCTCTCCGGATCAGGAAGTTTTAGCTTCCGCTTCGCAAGCGCGCTCCGGCGCTTCTAGTGAAGGAGCGGAAGAATCCTCCTCACTCTCTCCCATGAAAGTAGCCTCCTCACAACGCTCCTCCAGTGCTGACAGTGCTGACATGAGGAATTATTAGAGGTTATAACGCGTGCGGTCGAGTGATTGCATATCGACTGGCCGCAGAAGCGAGATTTCCACAAGCGTTCGAGATTGGACGACAGATTTCTGTCGGGTGGCCAAGGGGGAGGAGCCTCAACGTCTCTCTCTCCCCTTCTTTGGTGACCTTCATGCTGAATTAATTTTTTCATGGAGCAAGCCGTATTCATCGCGTGTTTTTGTGCCATCGACTTCGACTTATTCGAATATCGTTGCGAAAGCACGTGGTTATATGACGCTTGCGGGCTATCTCTCTCCTGGGACATCATCCTCCCTGAAAAATCCTACTCTCCCCTCCAAGCCGTGTAGATTGACATCTGCTTTGGTGGGGAAAGCTTTTCAGGCAGCAGGTCAGGCTGGCACTTCACTGCACACCATAAAGACTGGGGTGGGGCTCGCCGCTCTTCTCAAAAATCTGCTTCGGAAAGACCGGATCTGAGGAGCTTCCTTTCTTCAAAGAAGAAGCCCTGAGGCTCGTGCGCCTGGGGCCGTGGGGGTGTCTTCCCCCAGGGAGGGGCGCCTGGATTTTCGTCACAAAACAGGGCCTCCTCCCTGGCACTCCCGGGAGGCCAGTGTTCAATCACCGCCACCACTTGTGTTTCGGGAAGTGCCGGTCTCCAACGAAAAGTTGGGTGTTCTGGCATTTCCTGCCACACTTCAGGATACCCAACACCTAACACCCCCCCATCCAGCCGAAGTGTCAAAGCTCGTGCCCCTTTCGGAGAACCTGGCAGCGTAGAAACTACTGCCAGGCATATCTCCTTGGGTACAAAGGACTGTAGCCACAGGCTACAGGATTCAGTTTGCACATCGTCCTCCACATTTCAACGGTGTGGTCTCCACTTCCGGTAAACCAGACCGAGCACATCTGCTGCCCCAGGAGTTACAGACTCTGCTGGGCAAAGGGGCTGTAGAACATGTTCCCCTCCTAGACAGAGAGTCGGGCTACTACAGTCAGTACTTTTTGGTGCCCAAGAGTGGGTGGGGTTGCGTCCGATCAAAGATCTTTGCGGCTTGAACCGCTATCTCAGGAACTCCAGATTCAAAATGTTGACTGTCAAAATGATTGTTTCTCAAATCCATCTAGAGGATTGGGTTGTGACAATCGATCTCAAGGACGCATATTTCCATATAAAAATATTGCCACAGCACAGGAAGTTCCTGAGGTCCTTCCATTTGGCCTAGCTCTGTCACCCCGCACATATTCAAAATGCATGGATGCAGCTCTGGCTCCTTTACGACTCCAGGGCATCCATATTTTGAATTACATAGACGACTGGCCGGAACTGGCCCAGTCTCAGCAGCTAGCGCTTCGACATCGGGATGTCGTCCTAGCCCATCTTCATTCTTTAGGATTGAAGACATATTTGGGTGTCACGTGGGATTCGATCACAATGCGGGCACAGCTGTCTCCTGCTCATGTCGAATCCATTCGCAACACCCTGAAGGAAATCAAGCTAAGCCAGAAGGTTACTGTTCATCACTTTCAGAAATCTTTAGGCCTCATGGCAGCTGCGTCCACGGTGATACCTTTGGGCCTACTGCACATGAGAGCGTTTCAGCTGTGGCTGAGAGCCAGGGGGTTTCATTCAGGGGCCAACCCCCAGAGGCTAATAAGGGTTACGCGCCGGGGGCTTCGTGCCCTTTCTGTGTGGTTCAGACCCCGGTTTCTGACTTTGGGTCCCACTCTAGGTCCGTCTTGTCGTCGCAAGATGCTAACGACAGACGCTTTCCTCACGGGCTGGGGTGCGGTCTTGGATGGCCGTCCAGCACAAGGGAACTGGTGAGGTCATCTTCTCATGTGGCACATCAATTGCCTCGAAATGATGGCTCTGTTTCTGGCCCTGAAACACTTCCTCCAGCAGTTGAGGGGCTACCATGTCCTAGTGCGGGTGGACAGCACTGCGGTAGTCTCGTACATAAATCGCCAGGGTGGACTGCGCTCGCGCCGCTTGAACAAGCTAGTGCACCAAGTTTTGCTTTGGGCACAGGACAAGTTCCTGTCCCTCAGGGCGATTTACATTCCAGGGCATATGAATGTGGGAGCAGACTTGCTATCCAGACAAGCTGTAAAACATGGGAAATGGAAACTCCACCCCGAAGTAGTCAGTCAAATCTGGGAAAGATTTTACGTAGCAGAGGTCGACCTCTTTGCCTCACAAGAGGCAGCACAATTCCCCCTTTACTACTCTCTGACTCCTCCAGCTCCCCTGGGTCTGGACGCAATGGCCCACACGTGTCACACATGGCAAGACATGTAGACCCAGTTCACTGCCAGATTGTTTCAGTGCTGGAGTTTCTGCAAGAAAAGTTGTCCTCGGGCTTAAGCCCTAGTACTCTCAGAACGTACGTAGCCGCTATTTCGGCTTGTCACGCTCTGAATGATGGGGTTTCTGTGCGGAAGCACCATTTAGTTGCCTGTTTTATTCGTGGAGCTAAACGGTTGAAGCCGCCCACTAGAGCAACTGTCCCTTCATGGGACTTAACTATCGTACTCGAAGGCCTGGCTGACACCCCTTTCGAATCCTTTGAAGAGGATTGGGGATCTGCAGGCTCTGTCAGTCTCCCCATCCTGCCTAGACTTTGCCCCTGGGCTAGTCAAAGCTATTCTGCATCCTCACCCGACCTATCTTCCCAAGGTTCCATTCTCGACCATGCACCCAGTTGTTCTCGAAGCCTTCTGTCCTTCGCTTTTCACAGCTCCAGAGCAGGAAAGACTTCACTTACTGTGTCCAGTACGTGCTCTTTGGATCTACGTCCACCGCACTAGCCAGTAGCGTAAGTCAGAGCAGCTCTTTATTTGCCATGGGGGTCACAACCGGGGGGGCGGCTGCCATTAGACAGACTCTGTCACACTGGGTGAGAGATGCTATTGCCCTAGCCTATGAGGCGCGTGGTCACACTTTGCCTCTGGGAATCAGGGCTCACTCAACCAGGGGGATTGCCTCATCGATTGTCTTGGCAAGAGGCGTCCCCCTGCAGCAGGTGTGTGATGCGGCGGGCTGGTCCTCTCCACACACGTTTGTTAGATTTTATAGTCTGGATGTCAATGCTACTCCGGGTTCGCGGATCCTTGAGTCAGCATCCCAGAGCTAGGTATGAGACCTCCTCGGCTTGTGCACACATGCTACACAACCTGGGGGTCCAGACACTTGCAGTGAGGCAGAGTTGGTATTCTCGTTCCCATAGCGTTTTCATGCAGCATCGAGTGTAGCTTTTGAAAGGGAACGTTTCGGGTTACTTGGCTGTAACCCTGTTCCCTGATAAAGCGGGAACGAGATGCTGTGTTACGATGCCGCACTGCTGGCGTGCCTGGACGTCCTTCAGACAAAATTGACCGGAGGATGTTTCCGGTTCACTCCTTTTTATAACCTGCAGGTGCACCTTATTCGGTGACGTCATGCCTGGCAGAGGTTATAAGCCAAAGGTATTCGGCGGTTACACAGGCTTCACAACCCGGGCAACAAAGAGATGTTCCCATAGCGTTTTCATGCAGCATCTTGTTCCCGCTTTATCAGGGAACAGGGTTACAGCCAAGTAACCCGAGACGTTTTTTTAAACCAAAAGGAAAATCAGAATCAGATACTGTGGAAGGTGCAGATAATATAGGAAAGGGTACAAAAGAAGTTGTGGAAGACAAAGGAGGGGATGGAGTGTTGGAAGAAGTGAGTGAAGAAGTGGAAGAAACAAGGTTAAGAGTTAACAATATATATATATTGTTGAGATATGCCTAAAAAAACCTTTAGACAAAGGTTGCTGCAGTAGTAGCTGTACATGAACGATTAGGTGTTAAATGTTTTGTACTGTAACATTTTAATATAAGTGATATTTTTATTTTACTTTACTTATAAGTATATCAAAAATTTGGTCAGACGTCCCGACCCAGCCAAAACTACATACCTTCCCAAAGAAAACCTTTCCAGGCGGAGTTCGGAGGAGCTTCCGTGCTGATTGGTACCAAACACATCCATGGCCTGAATACTCACAATCTAGAGATGCCTGCCACTGTTTTGCATGTAGACATTTTTTCTCTTCCTGATGCTCCAAAGAGTGTTTTTACCTCCTCTGAGGGGTACAGTAATTGGAAGAAGGCTACATTTAAAGATAGTGGTTTTTCTTCTCATGCCAAATCTGAGAACCATGTAAACGCAATGGTAGCATGGGCAGAGAACAAAAAAATGCAAGACAAAAATACTTCACTGTTGGGTGTCATGGATGAACATTATCAGAAAAAGGTAACAGAGAATTGAAAATACATCAAAACATTGGCCGAAATTCTTGTCCTAACTGCTTCTGAAAATCTAGCCCAGCGGGGTCACCGCGAGTCCCCAGAATCAGACAGACGAGGTGTTTTTCTGGCCATGCTAGATTTGTTGGGCAAACATGATCCCATTGTTAAAAAGAGACTTCAACAGCAAGCTAAAAATGCTAAGTATACAAGTAAAACCATCCAGAATGAAATACTGTCTTGTCTGGCAGAAATGGTGAAAGAGGAAATCATGCAAGAAGTTAAAGAGAGTGTACAGTTTTCTGTGATTGTACTGTAGATGAGACTAAAGATGTTCAGAAAAAAGAGCAAATGTCAATTGTTCTGAGATACTACTACAATGGTCTGATTTATGAGAGCTTTTTAGATTTTCAAGAGGCAGAAAAGCTTGATGCTGCTGGGTTAACTGAGAAAATAATTGGCTGTTTAGAGAAGTATGGTTTGGAGTACAAGAAAAATCTTGTAGGTCAGATGGACCCGCTGTAACGAGTGGGTCCCATTCAGGTGTCCAAGCAAGAATAAAAGCAGTGGCCAAGAATGCATTTTATGTGCATTGCAGTGCACACAGTCTCAACCTGGTCATAGTAGATGCCGTCAAAAATGTGCCAGATGCTGGGAATTTCTTTTTATTTGTTGGAAAGACTTTATGTGTTCTTGTCCAGATCTTACGTCCATCAAAAATGGCTTGAAGTACAGTGGAAGATGTATGATGGTGTATCAAGGGAGCTCCAGCGACTTAGTGATACACGCTGGGCTTGCAGGCATGTCGCATGTCGCAATGTCATGGATAGATTGCCTGCTATTTTGCAAGTGCTTAAAGAGCTCTCGGATGAGAACAACCCTCAAAGAGCCATTGGCGCAAAAGGCATATTGGCCCAAATTGATGTCAATTTTGTTGGATGTCTTGTGCTCTTTCGAAAGGTGTTGAGTGATTCTAATATTTTGTCTGAGATGCTCCAGTCTAAATCTGTTGACCATTCTAAGGCTGTTGAACTCATTGACACACTGAAAGAAACACTGACAAATTATCGTAGTGATGCTTTTTTTGAAGACCTTTGGTCAGAAATACTTAATACATGTTAAAAGTGTCACATTTCGATAACATTTCACACCCGAAAGCGGTCAAAACAGATAGCTACAAAATTTAAAGATTCCATCGTTGCTTCCACACTTGGACAGCATGTAGAACCAGACAGCAAGGAGACTTTTCGAGTCAAAGTGTTCTACGCAGTCTTGGACACCATGATTGGAGAAATGAAAAGACGTTTCTCAGATACCAACTGCAACATCATGAAAGGCATTCAGGCTTTAAATCCTTCAAGCTGTAGTTTTTTAAGGGAGGAAGATATTGTCTCTTTGGCTAATGCTTATGAGTCGTGTTGAAGATCTTAAACATGAGCTTCAACAGGTAGGGAGAGTCCTAGAAAGATTTAGGATGAATGGAACAGAAAGTCCTACTACTCTGATGGAGTTTGCTCATTTTCTGGAACCATATAAGCTTGTTTTCTTTGAGCTGTTTAGATTGTGCAAAATAGCTCTAGTGTTACCAGTTAGCAGCGCAACATGTGAAAGGAGTTTTTCAGCTCTGAAGATAATCAAAAATCACCTAAGGTCTACAATGGCAGAGAGTAGATTGTCTAGTTTGGCTATTCTCAGCATTGAATCAAAACGCACCAAGGCCTTGAATTTAGATGACTTTGTTAAAAGATTTGCAGAACAACATGGCAATCGTCGCATTCAGTTACAGTAGGTTTCATTACTTGCATATTCTTTAGATGTGAGTAGTAATGTCTACAACTGTAATGTCTACAACAATATGTCTGCAACTGTACACATGTGCACCAGATCTGTTTGTGAATGATTTAATAAACTGCTGGTCATAACCTTGTTACACCAAAATTTGTTATTTAGTTTTCAGTCCATGCAAATTTGTTGGTTTGTTAAAAAAGAAGAGATACTTGGACTTAAAGGGTCTTTTGTTGCTTTACCTGCACTAAAATTATTTTTTTTTATTTAATGTCTCATCCAAGATATTTGAATACTTTAAAAGTTCATTTTGTTGCTCTTGTTGCACTGAACACTGTGATTTATTTTATTCATTTTAAAGATATTTCTTGGTGATTAAAATGTGGTTTCTGTATATTTATTATGTGTTTTTGACTTATGGAAACTTGATCCACTGAGACTTTGTATCCATATGCATTGTCATGATTTGTAAATTAAACTTGGCATAGACATAAACTTTTGCATAGAACTCAATAAAGAGAAGTTAAATATACCGTACCATCTCATTTAATTAATCTGACATTCCAATCTAGATATCAGGTTCAAGTGAATCACACATCATTTCTTTTTTTCACGTGACTCCCATAGACGCTATGCAGTGCAGTACACAGGAAACAGAATTAAGTGGTTCAATGAGTCTTCCAAGTCCTAGTCGTCCGTTCTTTTGTTATGTGACTCTCATAGATGCTATGCAGTGCAATAAATTAGAAAGAACAAACAACTCGGACTTGAAGATATGATGGTGAGCTGCTCATTCTGTTTATCATAATATGTCCTTAGCTGCATTGTAATATTTTCATTATTGAAACCATAGCTAAAATGTGTGTATGTAGACGTGTTGGAGGTGTATTTATTGAAAATGTAACATTTTCTTTTATTTATGATCAAAATAACGAAATGGACTAAATGACTCAAAAAAGAATTTGTTCATTTTGATAAACGAGATTCAAAGAACCGAGTCACTAAAATTATTCAAAGTTCCCATCATTATCGCACACACACATCTCACACACACATACATATGCATACACACATACATACACACATTACAAATGTTATCACTTTCACACTCACACAGACACACGCATGCACGTACACACAAATACACACACAGACAAACACACTCATATATCAAACGTTAACACTCACACACTCACATCTCTCTCTCCCACACGCTTGCACTCTCGCATCACACACGCACACACACACACACACACGCCATAACAAGTCACACGCATCTCAAACATACTAACACACATCACAAACATGCACAAACACATTTACTCATCACACACACACACACATACACTGCAAAATTCCCAGTGTTGATTTAACACCCCAAGTGTTTATATGTGACCTAATGGTCACGAATGTACTCTGAAAGTGTTAAATCAACACTCTGGGTGTTCATTCAAGACTAAGGATTTTGCTATGTACCAACGCACTCAACAAATCAACAACGCACTCAAAAAAGGGCGTAATCAGCCCTATATGGAGTGTTGTGTGATGTTATACGGTGCACCCGGGCAGCAATGGCTTTCTGTGTGGCATTATATTGAGTGACATTGTATTGGGTGTCATGTCCAGTGACATCACATTCAGTAAAATCGTAGTGTAATGCTTCTTTTCCAGCATCTGCGGCCTGTTGTACACACATACAGTACACATCACAAATGTTAACACTCACACGCGCGAACACGCATGCATGCACACACATACACACATACATACGCACACATTACAAATGTTAACACTCACACAGAACACACAGACGCACACACGTACAGACTCATACACACATAAAGACACACACATCACAAATGTTAACACTCACACATTCACATCTCTCTCTCACACGGGCACATGCAGTAACACACACATACATCACAGACATGCACACACACACACTCACTCACACACACACACACACACACACACACACACACACAAACACACACAAACACACACACACACTAACAAGTCATGTCTCACACATGCATCACACACATACTAACAACACATCACAAATGTTATCACACAGACACACATACCACACACAAACATGCACAAACACATTTACTCATCTCACACACACACATATATCAGCCCTATATAGTGTGTGAAGTGTGCAAGTTGTGCGCTGCACCCGAGCGGAGATGGCCTTTTGTAGTTCTTAACACGCTCAAATAACACACAGGTTGCGCGGTGCCCCCGGGGTGGAAGTGGCGCAGGGTGTTTGGGCCCGTCATCGTTGCTTGCAACTATATTTAAAATTGCTTTCATTGCATAATAAGAAATTGATCTTAATGAAGTAATAATGCTAATCAGACATCATAACCAATACTGATTTGTTATATTTACTATTGATTTAGCTACAGTATATCATAGTTAGGCTAGGCTGTGCTATTAAAATGTTATCACTGAACTTTAAATACACATCTCCCATAAAAGTAAATCAATAAAAAATATTCTATGTGACCAAGACACAGTAAAACAAACAATAAAAGTTGAATACCTGGTGATTTGAGACAATAGAAAGAGATTAGAGAGTGTAACGACCAAAAAGAGTAAGGGGAGAACTTAAGTGTGGCTTTCTTCATGGACGTGTGTAGGGGTCTTGATCTTTTTTTGGGATAGATGAAAGGGCATCATGAAAAATAGAGACAGGTTGTGCCGAAGACCTCCACCTCTGTTGAGAGAAGGATCTATCGTCTCTGTTCAAAATTCGTAATTTAAGGATTTTAGGATTATTTCTATACTGTATAATTATTGTCTGTATACAGGATGATAGGAAAACAGAATACCAGTTAGTTCTAATAACAGTTGGGCCTTTCTTATTATTTTCATATAGGCCCAACTGTAATATGTAAAGATAATCTGCATGCGCTTGTACTTTTTCTAAATCTCATAATGTCGTCACTTACCTGTGAATACACACAAAAACCATTATGAATTAAATTATGAAAAAAATTCCCAATGGATCTACTATTACTTTGCTTCATATAGAGTTTAAGGCAATTGGAATTAAAAGGAAAATGTCATTTATGCTACACAGCAATAATAATAAGTTATTAATAGGCAGGAAGTACACAATTTGCTTTAATACTCCAACACAATCACACTGGACCCTGTGATTAAAAAATATGTTAAAAATAATAATAATAATAATAAATAAATAAATAAATAAATAATAATAATAATACAATTAGTGAAAATTGAATACATGTACATGATAAAATACACCAGATGGCTGCCAAAGACAACATTCTGATCTGATGATGATGATGCTACTCTCAGTGTGATAAAAGACAAGTCATTTGCACCAGATGAAGTGGATGACTCACATTAAAGTAGGTTTAAACCACAGAGAAGTGTAAGGTGAAGCAGAATCTGAGAAAAACAGTGAAACAAAGCAGATGAGGAGTAATGTGCTGGCTGGGACTCGAGTCCTCTGCAAAGTTGAAGCAGAAATGCTAAAGTACTGTACATTACTGGCATAAAAAATATTTTGGTTTAACCCTGATTTTAATTAATTGTTTCAAAAGTTACAACCAAATGGTTTTCTGTCTTAATTTCTTTGTGTATGTAGAAACTAGCATATTTTTTATGAGTTGGTATCTGGTAATTTTGTGAGATAGTACGCTGTGGTAATGATGCATCTATTGTGAGGTTTATTAAATGTATAAGGTTTCTTGTCACAGCAGTCCCCTGGGCGCTGCAACTCCAAAGTTCAAAGGCATGCAGAGGCCAGGGGAGTGCACGGGGAGTGCACGTCTTGCAGCACCAAAGTTCAAAGGCATTCAGTCCCCTGGACTCTGTTTGCCTTTGAACTTTTGTATTGTAAGAGACATGTAATTTGGCTTTTATGTATGGTTATTGTACTCAAGTTTGACTTTTTGATTAATTGCCCTATATGAAGACCATGTTTGTATGTACTTTAGCTTCCAAAGAGCAAATAGTAACAGTTCTGTCATAGTGTTATGTGTTTTTGTGTAATTTTACTTTCTTAATATGTTAATACTGACCTGTCAACATTTCCATCCTGCCCCCATCACATTCATCCTGCCTGCTTTGACATACAGTATCTAATTTTCAAAAAGGCTCTTAAACATAATAAATAATGTGCTTGAGCTTTGGATAAAAGTTGGACATTTTGCATTCATATAATTGAATTAATGAATATGAAAGATATTTGGAAAAGCTGGCCTTAGTATTAAAATCAGCCCTTGTTAGATGTAGTGCTGTATGACTGAGACAGTTTTAAGTAGCAGCAGTAGCAGTGTTTACCACATCCTGAGGAAATGGATTTCACATGCACTACCTTAACCATTATATTAACGTACGATATGCTATATGACCTACAGTAGAGGCATGTAGTTAATGTTTGCTTAAGTATATATTATTGTTTGGTTGTATTTAATGGAATGTGATTTGCTGTCTCTGACCTTGACCTGTGGCCCTTTATCAATTTCATTACTAATCAATGATTCAGTGTAGTGATGTCCTTGCCTGGAGTTTACAAAAGCACAAGACAAATGAAGCAGCCTGTGCTGGTGATCTTTGTTACTGTAATAACAAAGATCATTATGTTCTGCTGTCTCCTAGTGGCTCTCCTGCTTTGTGAAGAATATCCTGTGGCTGTGTTTTCAATCAGCTACCAGGATGTTAGTGAGGGCAGAAACCTAGGGTGCAGTCAGTTCATTCTAGAGGTATTATTTGGGGATGGTCAGGTGTCCACAAGCATTTGTCCATATAAAAAAATCTTAAATGTTCCAGATTTGGCTGTACACAGCAAGGTCTAAGTGACTTTATATGCCTGTCAATGTGAGCATTATAAAAAAATTCTGCAGAAGCAAGTGGTGGTGTATTTGTATGGCAGAAACAGTTGTTGCTCAGGAGTGAATGTTGTAGCCACTGGAAATGGTATTTGTGCTTGTCATGGTGTAGACCTGTGGAAAAAGTAGAACTCAGTATTTAAAAAAAAAACAGTATAACTTGAATATATCAGAATGTACCCATATGAGTTCATGGTGGGAAACTTACACATGAATTTATTGTTTCATTTTGATGAACATAATCTTTATTTGTCTTTAGAAAAATAAAAATAAGCAAACATGAAATCAGGTTCGTTTGTGTGTATGTGTGTCTGTGGTGTCAGCTGCATACATTATGAAACAAAGTTTTTTTTTTTTTGTATTTGGACTGTGTACACCACCACATTGAATACAAAAAAACAAGATGTTGAGTGACTTTCAGGTTTCATTCAAGGGGTTTTACAAAGGTGTGGCATTAATCATTAAGGAATTGCAGCCATTTTTATACGTACACCTTGATTTTGGAGGGCTTATAAGTAATGCAAAAAAACAAACATAATTCCAAACATACTTTAATACTTAGATAAATCAAAACAGAGGGTAAACCCCTGTATACTTCATAATTCATCATAGTAGTTTTATCCATAGTCAGGTCATCAAAAATCACCACTGGTTCCATTGTCGATGTGATGTGATGTGGCGTGGCGTGGCGTGGCGTGGCGTGACGTGACGTATGAAATGCTCTTGACCATAAACTGTTCCTCTCTTTCGCCACACTTTTCTCTTCCCATCATTCTGGTACAAGTTAATTTTGTTTTCAATAGCCCAAAGAAACTAAATCTGGCCTTTCTGTTCTTGAGTGTTACCAGTCTTTGCAGTCTTCCAGGCCTTTTGGTGATGCTGAGCTTTTTTCCCCCCAGCCTAATGATGGTGGTCTGCTTCACTTGCATAGTTACCTCTTAGGGCCTCATGTTAAGAGTTCAGCTGAACAGTTACCAAACGCAACCAGGCCTTTTATCAGCTTAGTCATGGAGTAAACAAGGAACAGGTCAGACCTGGCCATGCAACTGTGAACCCCCTAAAATGTGTGTGTGTGTGTGTGTGTGTGTGTGTGTGTGTGTGTGTGTGTGTGTGTGTGTGTGTGTGTGTGAGTGTGAAAATGGTATATAAGTATAATAGTGCCAAAATTCCTCAAAGCAAAATAGCAGGTTGAATTACATGAACTGAAAAAAACTTGTTGCTATAAAAATGTTAGAATTTTTCTGCATTGCAATTTGATCTGAATTGAAAAAAAATCCTTAGAGCATTTACAATGTTTGAAATTTTTGCCACTGCAATTTATTGTGGTTGCATATTTTAAATGAAAATGTTGGCAATGTCGCTTTACAACGCCAGGGTCGGGGTTTGATTCCCACCTCAGGGTCTGTGTGCATGGAATTTGCATGTTCTCCCTGTGCGTGCTGGTGGGTTTTCTCTGGGTACTCCAGTTTCCTCCCACAGTCCAAAGACCTGCAGATTAGGTTAATTGGCGTTGCCAGAATTTCCTGCAGTTTATTAATGCGTGTGCGAATGTTGACCTGAGGTCCAACCATGGTCATAAAAATAAATACAATGGTCACCATTGGCCTCTACAGTTCCTTGTTGGACTACAGAGGTTCTTAGATGGATAGATGGATATACAGAGCATATACACCATGCCGATAGCTGGATATTCCCATATAAAATATTAGACACAACATTAGATATATTAGATAACATTGGTAGCCACTGTGTTAGACAATAAGCACCACTGTGTTCACCAAAGTAGTGTGTATTAACCTTTGGAGACATCATAATACAGTATGTGACTGTATGTTGACCACTATGGTACATAAACATGTCTAACATATATTAGACAGCATGTTTGTACATATTCCATAATGCCATAATATGTAAATTTTAGACCCATTTATAATAGCTTGGTCCTGTACATGTATTATATAAGCATATTATATAAGTACCATAGGTATATTTGCCATGGTAAATTTACCATTGGAATATGAATAGTGAACATTTTATGGTATATATTTAAGGTATTTGGCTTGTGGAAGCATGTGATTCTACTTAAATAATTAATTAATAGAAGTTCTTTAGATTGTGGCATAATGCGTATCTTTTTGAGAACTTGTAGCCTGCTTCACTTTCTCGGGCTGTGGATATGTAGCCCATTATTTGTTTTTCTCTTTTTTTAATAAACATATATATAGAGCTCAAGATTGTACAGTATAGCATGACATATCCTTTTTAACCACAAAATAGGCAATATAATGAACTAAATTTTAGTTAATTTTAAAGAAATACCTAAACATGACTGAGCAAAAAATAAAAAATAAAAAACATTTAAAAATTGGTCACACGGACAAAGAAATAGCACAAATACACATAATTCATAATCACATTTATTGACCATAGTAATAATAATAATAATAATAATAATAATAATAATAATAATAATAATAATAATAACATGCTCACTTTAAAAGCACTACATTTTTGTGGCATCATTGACATATTTGGGTGGTGGTAAAAATTTACCTGTTATAGAAGTAATGATCATTTTTTTTCTACCTGACATATCCAATAATTTTTGAAGCCTATAACACACTAGCATGGCTTCCATATAAGTAGGGAAGGTTACATAATGGTAGTCATGAGGAATCTGTATAGCAAAACATTTTCACATTTCAGTGTTAAAGCCAGTGGGAAAATTATCTGAGCTTGTCACGATGTAGATCTGTAGAAAAATAAAAATAAAAATTGTGACTTTACTACATCATAGTTTGTGATGATGAGCTCAGTGTAGGTTCATTATGAAAAACTTACACAGGAAGTTATCATCTCACTGTAATGGACAGAATCTTTAAACAAACAAAACAACCAATATATTTTTTTTTTTAGTTATTTATTATATACCATTGTAACCATGTTAATCAAATAACCTGATTTGTTTCTGGAATTGATCAAATTGAAGAAAATCAAATGGCTTAAGTAGTTCTTTTTTTTTTTTCAGTCTGTTCTTCGTACGTCGCTAACTCGGTTAGCTGGATTTGATTGTTGTGGATTTTTCCTGATCTTGTTTCGTTCTTCGATGCGCATCTCGCACTTGCTGCCATAGTAACATGTCCGTGAGCTTAAATCTGCTCCGAAGCAAGTTGATTTCATGTAAACCGGATTTAGGCTGCGCTTATGGTTGGTTGACATAGCGAGGTCACGTGGGAAAAGAAAAGTATCTTGGCTATATACAGTATATGTATACATGTGTGTGTGTGTGGCTGTGGTCATCATTCGTGTGTTAATCTCCGTGTGTGTCTAATAATATGTAACATTCTATCCCGATTGCTTCTATATAAGTGGAGGTAATTTTCTCAAATCTGTCGCAGTCATGTCTTGTCCGTTTATGAGAGAGCAACCGGTTACTGAAGGTGTGAGGATTATTACCAGAGTTTTTCAAATTCCTTGTGTATTGCGTGATTGCATGACAGGATTCTTTAGCACAGCATGACAATATACTTCTTCTTACTATACTTGTTCTATACCTCTCTTTTACTTGTTCCCATGTTCATATGGGTCCACTGCTGGCTCTGACCTTAAAGATGACGAAAAGAGCAATTAATACAAATAGGACTTGAGATTAATATACACATACATACACACATATAAATAAAATAACATATCAAGGAACATGTAACATGTACTGTAAACCCTAATGCTCAAAGTAATTAAACACATTGAGTACTGTTAACTTAAATAGTTGCAATTAGGTCAAATTAATAGACCTTTTTCAGTATTCAGAAGTTTTTGGTATTTATGAGTTTGTAGAAATTACATTTTTCAAGTTAGCTGAACAAATTTGTTATTTTAAGTAATTGTAAGTACTTAAGTAACAGCAACTGTCACCTTAAACTTCCACCAACTAAAAATCTATAGAGCACTGATGGCCCAGTGGTAAATGTTTCACCTGCCATGCGAGAGGCCCGGGTTCGATTCCCAACAACTGCAGTAACATTTTATTTGATTTGCAACAAGTTCAACAAACTCCAAAATGTATAGTTCTGTTTACTTTAAAAAAATTGATGTAACTGATTACCTTAACTTAATCCGGTTTACAGTGTGGGCAGCACTCACGCATTTAATAATTCTTTTTATTTAAAATTATCTTTATTAAAGTTTGAAATTCTCCATAACCCTATAATAAAAGCTCTTGCTCCACTTGAGAAAAAATTGAGCTCGCTCTTTTGCCATTGCAAGGAGCAAGCACAGTAGCATGAAGAAAAGGGAGCTATTTTTAGTTTCGCTTTTAAAGCAGTCGGTACCAGGAGGAATCATAAATTAATGTTTAGTGAGGTTTAACATCTATTTATTTCATATTGTATTTTATTTACATGTATCTTCTAAATGTTTTGGTTGTTTTATATGCAAAAATATGATTCTAGTGTTGGGAACTAGAAATATTGGTCATTTTTGGGGGGGGGTTGGGGGGGGTAGACAGGTGAGGTGCATTTACATTATTTGCTATGGAAAAATCAGTTTCGCAATACAACTTTTAGCATTTAGCAAGAACTCGCCTCCGGAATGGATTTAAATTGCATGCCGAAATGATTTAAATTTTATAGACATGGAACCAAAGTTTCTCTACAGTGTTAATATGTAACATACAGTATTGGATATGGTAATATAAAGTTTTAAATGCACAACCCAAGTAATCAAATGCCTATACGTTTATCCTGAGTGAGAACTTACAATCTCATAGTTAGTTTCTGCTTGATCAGAGTCTTCTCCGTTCTTTTTCTGTTTCCTTCAACAACAAAAAAACATGTTGATTCTTTAAACCAAACAATCATCATTTTAATATGGTTTAAACCAAAGTCGCTTACAAATTCTATAATTACAATAATAACAATAAGAAGAAGAATTTCCTGTTGTGAGTCTTTAGTTCAGTAAAATAAGTGGTTTAATTTGTATGCATACTGAGGTAATTATGTCCATTGCATTTTTTTAAAGAATTAATAATATACTTGTAAGACAAATGCTGGCTCTGAGGACTGGTCCCGGCTCTCAGTAGATTAAACTAAAACAGTGTAGCTTTAAAATGATTTTCAAAAATAATGAATTATTTGAATGTGCTAAGATTAAAATGGGTTTAAAGAAACTTGTCAGTTTAAGCCAAGTATATGTAGGCATAATTTTGTGTAGGCTTTGATATGTACATAAAAAGTAAGCTAAAAGCATACTTATATTTAGTTTTAAAAAAAAGATTCTATTAGCACACCTAATTTTTTTTGTTTTTTAATGACACATTTGAGCAGTGAAACAAACACAGTGAACTCTTTTTACCAAAATATTTTTCAACATAAAAGAATCTGCCTTCTAAACAACACACAAAAGTTTAAAAATCCATATTTCAGTGTACACTAAAAAAGTCAGTCTGTTTTTACAGGATGTCCTGTCAATATAAGCATTAGATAAACTTTATGTAGAAGGAACGTCTCGGGTTACTTGACTGTAACCCTGTTCCCTGATAAAGCGGGAACGAGATGCTGCGTTCCGATGCCGCACTGCTGGCGTGCCTGGACGTCCTTCAGACAAAATTGATCTGAGGATGTTTCCGGTTCACTCCTATTTATAACCTGCAGGTGCACCTTATTCGGTGACGTCATGCCTGGCACAGGTTATAAGCCGAAGGTATTCGGCGGGTTTGACATGCACAGGCTTCACAACCGGGCAACAAAGAGATGTTCCCATAGCGTTTTCACGCAGCATCTCGTTCCCGCTTTATCAGGGAACAGGGTTACAGTCAAGTAACCCGAGACGTTCCCTTTCAAAAGCTACACTCAACGCTATGGGACGAGAATACCAACGCCGCCGCACTGCAAGTGTCTGGACCCCCAGGTTGTGTAGCGTGTGCGCACAAGCCGAGGAGGTCTCAGACCTAGCTCTGGGATGCTGACTCAAGGACCCGTGAACCCGGAGTAGCATTGACATCCAGACTATAAAATATAACAAATTTGTGTGGAGAGGACCAGCCCGCCGCATCACACACCTGCTGCAGGGGAACGCCTCTTGCCAAGGCAATCGATGAGGCAATCCCCCTGGTTGAGTGAGCCCTGATTCCCAGAGGCGAAATATGACCACGCGCCTCATAGGCTAGGGCAATGGCATCTCTCACCCAGTGTGACAGGGTCTGTCTAGTTGCAGCCACCTCCCGGTTGCGACCCCCATGGCAAATAAAGAGCTGCTCTGACTTATGCCACTGGCTAGTGCGGTGGACGTAGATCCTAAGAGCACGTACTGGACACAGTAAGTGAAGTCTTTCCTGCTCCGGAGCTGTGAAAGGCGGAGGACAGAAGGCTTTGAGAACAACTGGGTGCATGGTCGAGAACGGAAACTTGGGAAGATAGTTCGGGTGAGGATGCAGGATAGCGTTGACTAGCCCAGGGGCAAAGTCTAGGCAGTATGGGGAGACTGACAGAGCTTGCAGATCCCCAATCCTCTTCAGAGAAGTAATAGCCATAAGAAAAACCATCTTAAGAGACAGAAGCCTGACAGGCGCTGACTCTAGTGGTTCGAAAGGGGTGTCGGCCAGGCCTTCAAGTACGATAGTTAAGTCCCATGAAGGGACCATCGCTCTAGTGGGTGGCCTCAACCGTTTAGCTCCACGAATAAAACGGGCAACTAAATGGTGCTTGCCCACAGAAACCCCGTCATTCGGAGCGTGACAAGCCGAAATAGCGGCTACGTACGCTCTGAGTGTACTAGGGCATAAGCCCGAGGACAACTTTTCTTGCAGAAACTCCAGCACTGAAACAATCTGGCAGTGAACTGGGTCTATATGTCTTGCCATGCACCAATTTTCAAATACACTCCATTTGAGGGCATAAGTTCTTCTAGTGGAGGGAGTCCTGGCACTTAAAATGGTTTCAATTACGCTAGCTGAAAGCCCAGCATGTCTCAGTTGGTCCCGTTCAGGGGCCAAACGTGAAGGTTCCAGAGCTCGGGCCGGGGATGAAGTATTGTCCCCTGTGCCTGAGACAGAAGATCCCTCCTCACTGGAATCACCCAGGGTGAGCCGTCGAGGAGAGATATTAGATCCGAGAACCACACTCTGGTCGGCCAATGGGGCGCTATCAATAAGAGGCGCAACCCTTGTTGACGGACCCTCGCCAGGACTCCCGGGAGCAGAACTATAGGTGGAAACGCATAAAGGCGTAACCTGGGCCACGTGTGGGCCATTGCATCCAAACCCAAGGGAGCTGGAGGAGTCAGAGAGCAGTAAAGGGGGCATTGTGCTGCTTCTTGTGAGGCAAAGAGGTCCACCTCTGCTACGTAAAATCTTTCCCAGATTTGACTGACTACTTCGGGGTGGAGCTTCCATTCCCCCTGTTCTACAGCTTGTCTGGATAGCAGGTCTGCTCCTACATTCATGCGCCCTGGAATGTAAATCGCCCTGAGGGAGAGGAACTTGTCCTGTGCCCAAAGCAGAACCTGGTGCGCTAGCTTGTTCAAGCGGCGCGAGCGCAGTCCACCCTGGTGATTTATGTACGAGACTACCGCAGTGCTGTCCACCCGCACTAGGACATGGTAGCCCCTCAACTGCTGGAGGAAGTGTTTCAGGGCCAGAAACAGAGCCATCATTTCGAGGCAATTGATGTGCCACATGAGAAGATGACCTCACCAGTTCCCTTGTGCTGGACGGCCATCCAAGACCGCACCCCAGCCCGTGAGGAAAGCGTCTGTCGTTAGCATCTTGCGACGACAAGACGGACCTAGAGTGGGACCCAAAGTCAGAAACCGGGGTCTGAACCACACAGAAAGGGCACGAAGCCCCCGGCGCGTAACCCTTATTAGCCTCTGGGGGTTGGCCCCTGAATGAAACCCCCTGGCTCTCAGCCACAGCTGAAACGCTCTCATGTGCAGAAGGCCCAAAGGTATCACCGTGGACGCAGCCGCCATGAGGCCTAAACATTTCTGAAAATGATGCACAGTGACCTTCTGGCCTAGCTTGATTTCTTTTAGGGTGTTGAGAATGGATTCGACACGAGCAGGAGACAACTGTGCCCGCATTGTGACCGAATCCCATGTGACACCCAAATATGTTATCCTCTGAACAGGAAGGAGAACGCTTTTTGTGGCGTTGAGTCAATCCTAAAGAATGAAGATGGGCTAGGACGACATCCCGATGTCGAAGTGCTAGCTCCTGAGACTGGGCCAGAATCAGCCAGTCGTCTATATAATTCAAAATACGGATGCCCTGGAGTCGTAAAGGAGCCAGAGCTGCATCCATGCATTTTGTATATGTGCGGGGTGACAGAGCTAGGCCAAATGGAAGGACCCGATACTGGTAAGCTTCGCCCCCAAAGGCGAACCTCAGGAACTTCTTGTGCTGTGGTAATATTTCTATATGGAAATATGCGTCCTTGAGATCGATTGTCACAAACCAATCCTCTAGTTGAATTTGAGAAACAATCATTTTGACAGTCAACATTTTGAATCTGGATTTCCTGAGATAGCGGTTCAAGCCGCGAAGATCCAAGATTGGATCTCCCCCCCTCTCTTGGGCACCAAAAAGTACCGACTGTAGTAGCCCGACTCTCTGTCTGGAAGGGGAACATGTTCTATGGCCCCTTTGCCTAGCAGAGTCTTCAACTCCTGGGCCAGCAGATGTGCACAGTCCGGTTTCACGGAAGTGGAGACCACGCCGTTGAAACGCGGAGGACAATGTGCAAACTGAATCCTGTAGCCTCTGCCTACAGTCTTTTGTACCCAGGGAGATATGCCTGGCAGTAGTTTCCACGCTGCCAGCTTCTCCGAAAGGGGCATGAGCTTTGACACTTTGGCTGGATGGGGGGGTGTTAAGTGTCGGGTATCCTGAAGCATGGCAGGAGATACCCGAACACCCAACTCTTCTTTGGAGACTGGCACCAGTGGTGGCGGGGATTGAACACCGGCCTCCAGGGAGTGCCAGGGAGGGGGCCCTGTTTTGTGATGAAAATAGAGGCGCCCCTCCCTGGGGGGAACACCCCCACGGCCCCAGGTGCACGAATCTCAGGGCTTCTTCTTGGAAGAGAGGAAGCTCCTCAGATCCAGCCTTTTTGAGGCAAATTTCTGAGAAGGGCGGCGAGCCCCACCCCAGTCCTTACGAGGGGGTGTGCGGCTGGTCACGCTCTCCTTCTGGACCTCACGCCTGATAGGGGCCAGACTTGGCCGGGGCCGGGTGGCCGACGGTCCCGGTTCTTGAGCACGGCGGGGAAGGAACCTCCCAAAGCCTGTTCATATAGCTTCGCCTCCCGAAACCTAGTGGCGACGGAATTAACGGCGTCACCAAAGAGGCCGGAAGGCGAGACTGGGGCATCAAGGAGGACAGCACGATCCTTATCCTTGATGCCTGAGAGGTTCAGCCACAGATGCCTCTCCATGGATACCATGGCAGCCATGGAACGGCCCACAGCACGGGCCGTCTGCTTGGTTGCACGGAGAGACAGGTCTGTGGCTCGGCGCAGCTCTGCAAACGCATTGTCATCAATGACCCCGCCAGTGCTCAGGTCCTTCAGCAGGTCAGCCTGGTAAGCCTGCAAAACCGCCATGGTGTGCAGTGAAGCGCCAGCCTGTCCTGCTGCCTGAAAAGCTTTACCCACCAAAGCAGATGTCAGTCTGCACGGTTTGGAGGGGAGAGTAGACTTTTTCAGGGAGGATGATGTCCCAGGAGAGAGATAGCCCGCAAGCGTCTCTTCTATCTGAGGCATCATCATATAACCGCGTGCTTTCGCATCAACGATATTCGAATAAATCGAAGTCGATGGTACAAAAACACGCGATGAATATGGTCTGCTCCATGAAAGGGTTAACTCATCATGGAGGTCACCAAAGAAGGGGAGAGAGAGGCGTTGAGGCTCCACCCCCCGGCCACCTGACAGAAACCTGTCGTCTAGTCTTGAACGCTTAGGGGAATCTCGCTTCTGCGGCCAGTCGATATGCAATCGCTCAACCGCACGCGTCACAACCTCTAATAATTCCTCATGAGCTCTGTGAGCACTGGAGGAGCGTTGTGAGGAGGCTACCTCCATGGAAGCGAGAGAGGAAGATTCTTCCGCTCCATCACAAGAAGCGCCGGAGCGCGCTTGCGAAGCGGAAGCTAAAACTTCCTGATCCGGAGAGAGCGAGAGAGAAATCGGAAATTCCGTCTCCTGCCAGATCAGCACGCGAGCCCCAGGAATGCGCCGCGGCTCGCGTTTTCTCTTTAAAGAAAGCGAGCCGCGCGCGAAGCACCTTAATAGGGAGAAGATCACAATACTCACATTCTCCCTGAAGCCCGAGGCGAGCGTGTTCCTCCCCCAAGCAGTCAAGACAAAATTCATGAAGATCGCCTTCCGAAAGAGATCTATCGCACGGAGGCACGCATCTTTTAAGCAACTCTGCCATATCGGTGAGTTAAAGCTGTTATTTTTATTTTGCTTTCGCTACGGCTTGTACATGCACACGCAAACACAAAGCGGTCCTGAAGACAAAAAGATCTGAGGATGTTTCCGGTTCACTCCTATTTATAACCTGCAGGTGCACCTTATTCGGTGACGTCATGCCTGGCACAGGTTATAAGCCGAAGGTATTAGGCGGGTTTGACATGCACAGGCTTCACAACCGGGCAACAAAGAGATGTTCCCATAGCGTTTTCACGCAGCATTGAGTGTAGCTTTTGAAAGGGAACTCATGAAGATCACGTATGTATATCAAAAACAGATGTGGCTCACAATTCAGTATTGGAGCCAGTGGCAAAAATATTTGAGCTTGTCACGGTGTAGACCTACAGTATATGAAAAAAGCATAAATAAATTAAATGTAAATAAATAAATAAATAAATAAATAAATAAATAAAAACCTGTACTACATCATAATTTGGGATGATTATCTCGGGTTAGGTTAATTATGAAAAACTTACCCAGGTAGTCTCGCTTTGATGGATAGAACCATTAAACACCTTCACCTACACAAACAATACAGTAGCATTAAGGTCACAAGAAAATCAAATTGCTTAAGTAGTTGTTGTTGGGTTTTTTTTGCAGTTGCTTCCCTCAAACCTTCCCTTTCTAAGATCTTAGAAAATGCAGTAGTGCAGCAGCATGTTCATATCTACAGTACTGTACATAGGAATAGCATTCATGAAATATATTAGTCAGGCCTCATCACAGTGCAGAGACAGCACTTGTTGAAGGAGTAAATGATCTTCTACTGGCCTCTGATTAGGGTCTTGGCTCAAATCCTATTTGACTGATTGTTATTAGTTTGTAGATTTAAATGGCTATTCTGCATGTTCTCAAACGAAGTTTGGTGTTCCACAGCGTTCAGTTTTAGGCCCACTGCTATTTTTTCTTTACATGCTTTCTCTGGGCAACATAGTTTGTAAGCAGGGTATTTGTTGTATATGTTATGCTGATGACACACAGTTATACGTCTCAGCAAAGCGAGATGAGAAAAGCCAGATTAATAAAATTCAAAATCATGACATGACAGCAGCACAGGCACTAGGACCACATGCAGCTAGAAGTACGCTTTCTGATCACACATTAACTCTGGATGGCCTTTCCAGTCCATCAACTGAAACAGTAAAAGACCTTGGTGTGAGCCTAATTATATAGCCAAGTAATTTTATTGAAAAGATTTGCCTTAGGTAAAGGGACAGATGTGGTGGACTCATGGATGTAGAGCATTATGGTGAACTGGTATGTTTGGTTGCTGTCTGTGTTTCCTTCTCCTCATGTTTGTGTTTCCTTTTGGCTCTCCCTTTTAGTTACCAAGTCTAGTTAGTTAAGCCTGTGTCTTTGCTTACACAAAATATACATTCAGCTTCTACATTTTACTGTATGACTGTGACCATACCTAACTGTTATCCCTTTTCTCTTCTCTTTCTCTCTTTTACTCCCTGTCTCTCTCTGTCGAGCAACATAGATGTCCTCCTTCACACGCACAATAACAGCTCTACTGTTTGAAGTATGTGTGTGTGTGCGTGTGCGTGCGTGCGTACGTGTGTGTGAAGAAAGTGGAGGAAGTGGAAACATCCGACTGACCCTCAGTGTTATTTCAGCTGCAGTGTGTCTGGGGGTTTGTGGGTGTGCATTTTTTGTTTACCAATTCTTTATGTATTTAATTGGACGTCTTTATTGCTATATTGAGTGATTCTGGTGTCGTGAGGCTGCTGATGTTTGAGTTTTGTTTTTTATTAGTTATTTTGGATTTTAGTATATGTAGTTGTTCATTTGTGGTCCAGCTGTTCAGGTGGGCAACCTATCTTATTGTAAATCATCTGTGATAGAGCGATTTGTATTTTTTCAAGTGTATAACCTGATTTCTGCTCGGTACAGGAGCCGAGTGCCTAAGGCAGGGGTGGATTCTTGGTGTTGGTGTTTCTTTCACGAGTGTGGGCTGAAGTGGTCGTGTGTGTGTGTGCTGAAAGTATACTTTAGAATGCAAATTTTAATATACGATAGTCTGAGTATACTTGCAGTTAAATTTTAATGTACTTATTTATGCTTATATTTAGTGCACTACGCTCTCGTGAATCATGGTTCACCGCGAGATTTGGCGCTGTGATTAGGTTTCCATCTTTCCGCAGGGGCGGGCCTTGTAGGACAACTTCCTCTCACACACACACACACACACACACACACTAATGAATTGGGAATGACTGCTGTCTGGCTCAAGGATTACATAAATTGTCTGAATATCAGATTACATTTTTGAAAAAATAACTAAGTAATTGAGTACTTGAATGGGGGAACTAACAAGTTAGATTACTTGTCTCATCAAAAAAGTAATCCGAGTACTCTAACTCGTTACTTTGTAACGCGTTACACCCAACACTGTTGATGACCCAGATTGGCCATTTTTGTATTGTGAGAAATGTGTAGTGATTTCTCTCTGCCTTTTGCATAAACCCTTCTTTTATCTGTAATAAAATTTATTATTTTAAATATCTACGCATCCTGCCAGTTGCTCGTGAGCTGTGTTGTCTAAAGCAAAATTTATTTAATAAATATCTGGGCTAAACCTAGGGTGGCGTAGTTGGTCTCCATCTTTGATTCCTCAGTGCACTGCCACAAAAACAACAAATCTATAGCATTTATAGTTATGCAACCAAAGTGTAACTATCTAGTAGACATAGTATTATAGATTTTTAAATGCCCAACCCAAACAATCACGTACTATAAATTCATGCTAAATAAAAACTTACAAGCTCATAGGTAGTTTCTGTTTGATCTCCGCTGTTCTTTTTCCATTTGCTGTAATAAAAATCGACATGTTGATTCTTTGAAACAAACAAATATAAAAAAAATATAATTTTGATATTGTTTAAAACATTACAAACTCTAAAAAATATATGTAATATATACTGCATATATATAATAAAAGTGGTATACTGTATATTGGGGAACTCCAATATCCTATCAGCCCCAGCATTAGGTCGTATTAAAATGTGATTTGGGGACCTACAAATCCCATCAGCCACAATGTTATAAAAGGGAGTCATGGGATTTGTTCTTCCTTTTGTTTTGTTACTTTCTCCATTTTGGTTTTTGTTGCAGATTTAAGGTATGGAATTGAAACATTAGATTAGTAAGTCTAAGAGCCATGGAATCATTAGACATATATGTTTAATGGGTGTTTTTTTCTCTACATCCTCCACTTGTTTATTGAATGGAGGTCGTAGTAGATTTTTTCTTTTTGTACAGCGGCAATATACCAGCAGATCACCAGCCACATGTCAAATACTGATGGAGTATTAAGTGTTGCATATATGGTGCATCATTTAGGAGGTAGTAGTTTTATTATTCTTTTGTCATGTGGTCATCTTCAGATGCTTTTAGTAGGGTACTTTATGTCACTCGAGAGAGGTGGTGTCCACGTTTTTATGGAAATAACATTGAGCATTGAGGACTGGACTGAGGAGGCCAAGACGTGTATTGAGGGCAGGGGTTGATCTGATGAGAAAAAAGCAGTGTTTTTACTTGACCATCTGGTGGGCTAGAATGGAGATAAACGTCTGTCCATCAGCTACTACGGAA
This sequence comes from Clarias magur, assembly GCA_013621035.1. Taxonomy (NCBI): domain Eukaryota; kingdom Metazoa; phylum Chordata; class Actinopteri; order Siluriformes; family Clariidae; genus Clarias; species Clarias magur. Next base: position 120,753 of record QNUK01000346.1, on the reverse strand, counting down.
ACTTGTATGGGGGTAAACAGACATTTGTGCAGTTAAAACAGATGTTCTATGAGCGAAAACAGAAAGAAGGTGAATAGTTGACAAAATTTTTCCATGCTTTAATGTCCTTAATGGACTTAATTCTTGCTGGTAATCCAGGCACTGTTCCAAATTCTGACAGGGTGCTTAGTATGGGAGAAACCATCTTCTACTCTACTGGAGGCTTGAAGTGAAGCTCTTAGATGGGTGGAAGAGAGGAACAGGGAAGTAGCTGCCTCACATATTCAGTCATGGTGTAATGTTACTCAAGGCAGGCTAGTTGAGCCTGAGCCTAAGGTTATATTTCAGGAATCTTTAGAGCTGAAAGAGGTTAAAGAGATCTTGAGGCAGCAACAATTGCAAATCAACTAGCTTACACAGCGCCTTGATAGCTTTATGCCTCAAAAGCACTTCAGCTAGGCCAAATAGTTCATGATGGTGCCTTCGTGGTAAAAGATTTGGCCATATATCCACGGGCGTCGCTAGGCCATTTTTAGGGGGCCCCCCTAACATTTGTACTCAGCCCCCCTAAAAATGTAATAAACTTTACACAAATTGGTGATCCTGGATTTATGGGTTAAGTAAGAGTGTAGTCCCACCATCCTGTTCAGATTCCAGCTGGGGCCATGAGGTTAGTACCTGCACTGTGCCCTAAGACCATAAACAGTTGTACTGTGGTCTTTTTAGAACCCCTGTCCTGATAATGGGGGGAGCTGCCCCGTGGTGTGTTAATATCACCAAGTGTCAAGGTTTGAGTGTCAAATTTGTTTCAGTGAGATTTATCGTGTGATCCTAATACCATGTTTGTTCAGCGTCAGACTGTTACAACATGTTTAAGCATCAACGTTCAAGGTTAGAATTGCAGGAGCTTTCAGGGATTGAATAGGAGGCCGTTTAGACACTTTTAACAACATATTCTGATGTTTTTACCAAGCATGATAACAACTTGGGGTGTACAAATGTAATTGATCATTAAATTCCTTTAGTAGATGAGACACAGTTTTCCAGTGATATCGAGGATTCCTCCCAGTCAGTTTGAGACTATGAAGGTACACATTAAACAGTTGTTGGACAATCAAGTCATTAGAGAGTGTTGTAGTCCATTATGTTTCACCTATTGTTTTGGTGAAAAAATAAGGTTGGCTCCCTAAGGATGTGCGTTGATTATCGCCAGCTCAATTCTAGAATCCCCAAGGATGCCTATCCCTTACCAAGGATAGAGGAGTCACTTGATGCCTTGACTGGTGCAAAGTGGCTTTCGACCTTAGACCTGGCTAGTGAATATAACCAGATACCAGGAGCTGAAGTAGATAATTTTAAGTCTGCCTTTTGCACCCCATTTGGGCTCTTTGAATTTAATAGGATGCCCTTTGGGTTGTGCAATGCACCAAGTACTTTTCAAAGGTTAATGGAGCGAATTTTTGGAGAAAAGAGTTGTTCTGGATGATGTGATTTTCAGCGACTGTCAAACAACATTCTTCAGTGACTTGAGTTGGTGTTAGATCGGCTGAGACAACAGAATTTGAAGATAAAACTCAGTAAACGCTTCATTCAGCTTTCAGCAAGAGGTTCGTTATTTGGGGCATGTGATTTCTTCCACAGGGGCAGGAGTCAGTACAGATCCAGAGAAGATAGCTGCTGTAGCTAAGGGGGCTCGTCCGCAAACCCTTCAACAATCCCTTCTTGGCTTTGCTGGCTATTATCGGCGGTTTATTAAGAATTTTTCTCATATCGCTGGGCCCTTGAATACTTTAGTGGCAGAAGTGATCACTGGACATAAAAATACATTACCAAAGATTGATCTGGTGGCTAAATGGACTGACTCATATGAAAATGTGTTTCAAACTCTTAGTGGCTTTGTCCAATGCGTAAGTTCTTGCTTATGCTGATTTTAGTAAGCTCTTTATTTTGGACATTGAAGCAAGCCAGCATGGTTTGGGTGCAGTTCTATTTTAAGATGATGGGGGCAAATGTGGACTAGTTGCATTTGTTAGTCAAGGTCTGCAAACATCTGAATGCAACATGCAGAACTACAGCCCAATGAAGCTGGAGTTTTTGTCTTTAAAGTGGGCTGTGGCAGGAACATTTAGAGAGTATTTGCTTGGACAGAAGTGTCTGGTGTATACAGACAATAATCCACTCCGTCATTTGCAGACCGCAAAATTGGGGTGTTGGAGCAACAATGGGCTAATCAGCTTGTAGATTCCATTTGGAAATTAAATATAAGCCAGGCCACCCCAGTGTTAATGCTGATGTTTTGTTTAGGAAAACTGCTGTACCTGTAGCTGAATTGGCTATAAATACTGTTGTGCCAAGGGAGTTATACCAGTGTGCTAATGACCGTCAGCATGTGGTAAGTGAGACAATTTCGGCTCTCCCTGAACAACCAAGAGAAAATGTTGGTGAATTGCAAGGATCTGATCCAGGTATTGGGCGTTTCCTTGTTTATTGGAACCGCCAAAGACCACCAGATGCCCAAGAGAGAGCATTAGAATCGTTGGAAGTACTTGAGTTGGAATGGCAGTGGGAAAAGTTGGTGAAGATAGAGGGTATATTGTATCAAAGGTTTTGTCCTCAGGATGAATATCAAGAGATCCGTCAAGTTGTGCTACCATTTTCTCTCAGGGACAGGGCCCTTACTGCATGATAATCATGGCCATCAAGGGATTGAGCGAACGGCGAGTTTGGTGTGAGCCCGGGGTTATTGGCCTGGTATGTATAAGTTCATTGAGGAATGGTGCAAGAAATGCCAGCATTGCACCCTAGCTAACGTGGTTTTATGGGGCATTTGATGGCAGAGAGGCCATTAGATATACTGGCCACTGATTTTACTTTGCTGCAACCTGCATCAAACGAACTTGAAAATGTACTGGTCAAAGTTCACACACGCTATTCTAACAAAAGATCATACGGCATCAACAGTAGCACAATGATGGGTCTACTTATTTGGTGTACCACGACAGATTCATTCAGATCAGTTGCAGGTTAATTCAAGAGTTATGTAGCCTCTGTGGCATTTCAAAAACTCTTACCACAATTTTTTCCTCCTTATCAACCACAAAGAAATGGCCAATGTGAACATTTCAACAGCATTTCATTGCATGATTTTTTTCGTACTCTGCCTCTGGAAGAAAAATGTCATTGGCCAGACCACCTTGCCCAGATAGTGTATGCTTATAACACCACTGAGCATCATGCTACTGGGTAATGTATGGACCTTATGTTTGGACAGGAACCACCCCTTGACTTTTTGTTGGAATTGGATATTTTGGTGTTTATTTAGTCATTTTGCTGTTTGTTTATAGCATTTATTTTGTGTTTATGTTAAGTGTTTATTTCTTTGTAGTGTTCGTTTTACTTTGTGTACTTTGGTTATTTTTGCATTGTGTTCTTATTTCGTGTTGACCTGTTTAATTGCATTACCAGCTGTTAATATTATTATTATTTGACCCCCATGGTGGCTGCAGGGTTGACAGCAATGCAGGGTGGATAGAAATGGTGTGGTGGCTTGGTCGCTTTATTCTCTTTTTCGTTGGTTTGTTTTAAAGAGAATTGAGAATAGGAATGAAAGTTCTTGCTGAAGACAAATGCTGGCTCTGAAGATTTAACTATAACTGCAATACATTGTGCATTATGTCTTCTTTGCAACCACAACTAAAAATACACCTCAGTACACACAAAACCAAACATCCACCAATCATAAACTTCACTTGGGTCTTTCTGTCTTTGTGGTTGCAAGATGAGATAAGATATAACATGCTAATATAACATACTTAGACATTTATGACATTGTATAGTAAGACAGGTCATAAATGACGCATTTGCTATTTTAGCTCTCCTTCTTCTGTGTACTTGTTGTACTGTTTATATGCATTGCACAAGTGGTGTGTGGCATGCAACAAATGTCAGCTCGTGAATCCACTGATCACCCCACTTCTGATTATCAAGATTCATTTCAGAATCATTGGTATGGTCCTGGCAATTAGACATTAGTGCACAGGAGCATTGAATTACATTTAGGCATTTGGCAGACGCTCTTATCCAAAGCAACTTAGAAAAATGCTTTGAAGTTTCTGTCATTGGATAGATCCTTACAGTCCAGAAGCCATGGATCTTATTTTTAGCATGCAGTGTTGCAGAAGCAATTTTGTTTGTCAGAATCCTGAAATATATTCTGACAGACCAGAGCACTAATTTTTTTTATGCCCACCTTGAAACTTAAAAAAATAATAATTTTTAAGTAATTCAGTTTGTACCAGTGCCTACCATCACAGATGGACTGGTCAAATAAATAAATCGAATTAACATAAACAATCAATATATAAAAAGGTTATACAGTACATGATAAGACCTGAAACAGGGATTAGTGGCTTGAGCCGCCTTAACGAATTCGAGGTGGTCCATAAGCCAAGGTCAAAGATGGCATGGTTTATTTTATAGTAAGTGGAAACTAGAAAATTATGACTAAGCCTTTGTGAGCATGTAGAGAAAATGAACATTCCAGCTGAGGATGAGATCCAGGACTCCGGAGCTCTGAGGTGCAATCCCTATACTAGACCAGTTCAAGTTTGTAAATATGAAATGTTATTCTGTACATTAGTGTTATTAAGATTAAAAATTTAATGAAAATATTTAGTGAAAATGCTGAGATCAGAGTGCAGGTTCAGCCAGGATACAGTGCCCCAGGAGCAGATATGGTTAACAGCAGCAGCTTGGCAGTGCTGGGGCTTGAAGCTCATGACCTTCCGATCAGTAACCCAGAGCCCTAACCAGTATATAAATTAGATTAGAGTGAAAAGGGTACATGTTTTGAAATGAAGAAACCTTCTTTTTATACAGATAGTCAAAAACTTAAATGTACTTTTAAAATGCATTAAAGACCTTAAAAATTTTAAACTTGTATTAATCACTCACCCGTGAAGACACAGCACCAAGAAAAGAAGACCGACTGCAATGCATGCTACAGTTATTGAGAAAACTATAAGGAAAGGTCTTTCTTTGAGTGGTTGTATTTCACTTTCTGTGTTGGAAAAAGTACAAATAAAATTGAGGAGTAATCTGTTAATCACACAGTCTATTTAATCAAAAACTTCTATTCTATTCTTCTTATTCTGTCATTTGGTGCTTTTCAAACAAACAAATATTTTAAAATACCTTCTACTGTCAATCTCCAGTGCACATTCAGTGGAAAACATGAGTATAATCCTGCATCTGAAAGGTGTACATCAGATATCTGGAGTTTTCTTGGATTTCCAGGGTCAACCTGCATCCTGCTTGATGTATAGTTTATCACAGTTTGATTTATAACTGGGCTGTAGTTAAAAAGAAGATTTCTATCTTTACGCCATCCAGTGTCTATGTGTTCAGTAATCAGAGTTCCATTGCAGTGTAAAACAACAGTTTCACCCATAACCGCAGTTATGTGCATCAAGTTTATGATATTTCTTTCATATGAGTTGGCACAATCTGTAGAAAACAAGAAACAACCAGATTATTCTTGCTTTTTTATTGGGGTGTTTACAGTATTTCTTTAAACTAGTATGAGATTATCACATTATTGTGATGCATGTTAAACAGCCTATGTACGTAGAGCAAACTTAGGAAATTTACCTCCAGTGTACATGGTTCAACAAATCAAAGGCAAGAATACACATGGTCCTAGAACATATGGCGGGCCCTGTTTCAACGACTTCAAAAAAATATTTTACGGGGAAGTTATTTTTGAGACAGCCAAAATGTTAAGTGTGTTTACTGGAACAAGGAAGATATTTACATGTACAATTTCTACATTCATTTAACCAATAACAATAATAATAGCTACCCTTCAGAAAAATTTTAATGTGTGTTAACTGCTGTTTAAATCAGATACCAGAAGATAAAATAACCCGGTACCCTAGAATAAAAATGTATAAATGAATACCAATTCAATATGATAACCAAAAACCACAAATGCCATTTGGGCTTTGATATGTAAATAAATCCTTAATTAAATAATTATTTGTCAACTGTGTCAGTCATTCACAACCACAAACTCGCAAAAATTGATGAAAATTGAATACCTGCATAAGATAAGAGAAACCAGATGACGACTAAATGCAGCATCCTGCTATGGTGAGGTGGTGATGTCAGTGTGAGTTAAAGGCAATGTCTAAACACTCTATACTGGAATAAAAGTAAACCGACATTACAGAGAAGATCAACCGGAAGTGGTTTGAAAAAAAAAAAAAAAGGGCCAAAGAGAACAGGCCACAATAGATTATGTTTCTTTAACAAAAAAGAGTGAAGATCACAATTCAGGAATTTTAATACAGTAAGTAAGTATTTACAATCCAACTATCTTAAACAATAAGAAAGGTCAAAAGACAGATTGAATCCAGTCATTAAACATAGTGAGAGTAGGCACATATACAATCAGATATTACTTAAACAAATGTCAAGGTGGGACATTACTGTGAAATACAGTAAGGTAAAAAAGAAAAAATTTCCCCTTCCTGACTTTTTCAATTCAATTCAATTTTATTTGTATAACGCTTTTACGGAAAAGCGGAACCATCCCCAGTCACCACATGTATTCCAGGCAGACCACACGGGGCATCCATGCGACGAGATCTCCAACCAGAAGCAAATCCACAGTGTTTACTTAAAAAATTTCAGAGTTCACCTCGGTTACCTGGCAAATTAGTGCTTACAATGTCTGGCAGCATTATATTTTACCGAAACCTGTTCATTACCATCATATCTCTTAATCTTTTTTTAAATAGAAGTCACCAGATAAGTGCTGAATGGTTATCTTGCCATGTTTTTTTTTTTTTTCATCGAAGTGTTTGTAAGCAACCCGCTGTATAAATTTAAGAAGGCTGTGTATCTTTCATTTTGGTTTAAACTTATAAACACCATTCAGGAGGCACCATTACATGCACAATTTGAACAGGTTGAAAACAGTGTCAAAAGCATTAAATTAGAATTAACCTACTTAATGGAGAAAGCTAGACTTTATTCACTGAACGTCCTGTACAATTACATTCAACCAAAGATTTTTTTCTGCAGGTTTTTTTTTTTTGCACATAAATTATAACTATCAATAAATAGATGGAGTGATTAAGAAGGAACTTTCTTAACCTGTCTCCGCAACAGGACAGCTGTGAACTCACCGCCAGAGCTGCCTCAGCTCTTCAGCTCATACAGAACCGGATTATGTTGACCCTGCCGCAGAAGGGGAAAAGGCAGCAAGGAACCGGCATGAAAAGAGCTGTATCCGGACAAATATGGTATGGGAAATCCCCGCTAAACTTTAAGTTTGCCAGATGTCTGAGGCAGAGTGCTTGGAAAGGGAGAATGCAAAAGGAAATTTTGTGAAACGACCAGATACCTCATGTATGTGCATGTATACGGGAATCTGTGAAACTTTCTAGGAGTCCTCACAGCTAGCAGTGAGAGGTGATGGCTGTGAGGTGTAAAGGCTTTTTGTATGTTAATGACTAGCAGAAAGAGGTGCTGTCCTTCTTATCATAGCCGGGTGGGGGATTGGCCATGGTGTGCCTTTGTCTCTTCAACTTGAGAGTTTGAAGGAGAAGCAAGCTGCACACACTGCTCTTCTCAAAGAGGCTATCCAGCGTCTTGATGCACTTGAGCGCAAGTTTGATGAGAGAAGACCACAGGAAGAGTCAAACCATGTGCATAGAAGAGCTAAGAGCGTGCATAACACGGGCATTGCAGTAAGTTAAGCTTTATGTCAGCTGACAATATAGTAGTAATTTATACCTTTACCTTGCCAATTTTATATAAATTATTCTATTTATTTTCATGTCCCTTAATTTTTGTCCCTCTAATAATTTGAATTGTTTCTGTCACTTATCTGATTTTTATTTTTATTTTTTTATCCAGCATGTTACAGGACTTACTATGAGCCATTGCAAATACTCTTCGTCTCGGCCAGGAAAGTCTCAGCTAAGAGACTCCATTAAGACAGGGGCTAAAAACCGACAAAGATAAGTAAGTGTACAAATTCATCTATGTATTACATTCTGTACTTTTCTGAGTGTTTTTAGGGGTTAACGTATGGTGTGTTTTGCAGTTGCTGGAGTCCAGGTGTAGAGTCGTTCACACAGATGCAGAGAGAGAACTGTGGCAGACTGCAATGTTGGAGATGATATCCGATGAGGAGGATGCCATTGTGTGCCATGCCGTCAGTGTGTAATATCTAATGGGACCGAGCTAGAAGGGCATTTATTTTGTACATCTAACAAGCACTGGTGCATGTTTGTTTTAGTATTGCTTTCAATGTAATTGCACCTTCATAAATGTACATTTTGTTCATTTTTTTCCATATTTTATGTTTTTAGGTTTTGGGAGTGTTTTAAAAACAACCAGTCAAAGTAGAGATAAATAAACCAATAGGGAAGAGCAGATTTGTGCAAAGGTGTAAAATGCAAATGGGGCTTGAGGTGTGAAGGTCTCCTGACAAAATCCTTGAGTGGATTATTTGCCATGGCAACAAATGGCTGTAGCATGGAAGGATTCCTCAGCGAGATACATCCGAATTGGTATCAATCCGGAAGAATCCTAGCTTGGTGGAATTTGAAGTATACGGTCAGTGGTACTGTAGATACTTCCAAAAATCAGTGGTGTATACGGGAGTTTCCTAGTACAGATACACCTCTTTTCATGCAGTGGGAGGTTCACGTCCCTGTCCTTGTTCCCAGCCTGGGGAAAGCCGCCCAGCAGCCAGACGTCAGAGAGGACTCCCGACTGAGGCCACAGCACAGAGAGAGATGAGAGGGGCTGCACTTGTCTTTTCTTTTCTTCTCTTTTGTTTCTTTGTCTTTGCCCCTGATACCTTTACCGGTGCTACCTAAATGATCGCACGAAGTGTGGCGGTGTCAGGACCCTTTATATAAACGTGCTGCCAGGTGCGGCTCATTCTTGCTGATTGCCTGACGGCAGCTGTGTCTGGCAATCGCGTGTATCAGTGGCCGGACCTTTGCCTGTTCAGATTTTCAGATCTGCCCGTTCTGAACAGTTTATGCGCGGCTCTGCCCCACTAGCGACCCGCGTCGTTACAGCAACTTCTCAGGGTTGATGTGTTGGAAGCAAGAAAAATGTGCAACCTTGAAAATCTGAAGGGCTGAACTGTGATGGCTAGATGACTTCTTCAGAGCATCTCCAAACTGATGAAAAAGTAAATGCCGAGTTAAATAACTGCTATTAAAAAAGTTAGTGAAATAATAGTAATAATTATTATTGTTATTATTCATAGCAAATGAAACATTAATGTAAGAAAAATTAATTAATAAAACTCTGGCCACGACAGAAAGGTATCAGACCATCCAGCGTAATCCTGCCTGCCGCACACTTAGCAGACACAGAGTCAAGGTTATTGACCCAAAAAACAGGAAACTGGATAACCTGAAGGAAACCGACCAACTAATGACAACATCGAATAAGGAACGTGGCAGCAAATGATGAAATGGCGACATCTATTGACGAATGCTACTAACAGACCTTAAATGGACATGTGATGCTGAATTTAATGTTTTCTTATACAATGTCTGACATTTAATTATCCGACCGCCGTGTTTATTGTCTGGTGTGTAGAAATTGTCTCCTTGGGCCTCCATGGTCCAGGTTCAAGTCCCACCTTGGGTCTGTGTGCACTGAAATTGCATGTTCTCTTGGAATTGAACTCGTACTCTATATTTTCCATATTTCTATATTTGTAAAAAATAATGATAATAATAAAAATTGTCTCATTTCATACTTTATATTCTTATTTGAAAACTCTTATTTTCAGTGGTTGTGTAAGCATTTTTCTTCATATCATACTGTGTATGTGAGAAATAAAATTTAAATTTGAATGTGTCTTCCCTAAGTCTTCTGGGATAGACTCCAGGCCCCTACAGAATAAAGCGGTATAGACAATGTGTGATTGATATATACATGAATTATTTGTTGCAGTAATTTGTTATTCAAAGTGCTATTGTTTTATACATTAGATTTAACGATGCAAAATGATATTGCCAGTCACTACAGCATTGGCTGTTGGAAGTTGAAACCTTTAATTGTTTAACAAAGTTAACTAACAATTTATTTTTAGAATCTGAAAAGCACCAGAGCGGCTGCCTGCAATGTTGCAAGGTGTCTATTCTGTATCAGTAACCCTAACCAGTGCTGAAAGATATTCAACATTCTAGCTGTAGCCCTTAAAACACAGAGCATTTTAGCTATCCTTTTTTTTTTAATACACATGAATAATATATCAGGATTGTGCAGTACAATGTGACATATTCTTTTTTCAGCACAACCTAGGCGATATGATAATTACTTTTATTTCATTTTAACCAACTATACAAACATGATTGAGCAGGAAAAATTTGAAAATGGGTCACGTGAAGAAATAGCACATATACACCTGATCACATGTCTTGTTCTGTTTGATCCTGCATACAGAGTTAACCTATGCTGTGTTCCCGGCACGTATCTTTCAGTTTTAAAGCCAGTCTTCACTCCTCTCTGTGCAGCGATTTGTAAAAGGACCATGCAAATAATTAAGGTAAATTGGGTTCAATTTTTTTAAACAAATTCGCCTAAAACATTCGCCTGTATCTCTTGTAAAGCATCTGAATACAGCCAATGAATTGTCCGTGTATTGTGACCTATTTATTTATTTAGACTTTCAAAAAAGGACAATTTAAATTTCTGCGGAGACAAATCTCTACTAGACTTGTACATTCATGTTAACAGCATCGATTTCGACTGTTTTCTAAAATGGTTTAAAATAAGAAACCTTCAGAATAGCCAGACTATATGTAACATTGGATTTTGTTATTGTACATAATTCGCTCAATAATTGTTTGCTATATAGCCAGAATATGCAATTTTATAGCCAAGAATGCATTATAGATTTGATATAAAATCCACTTTTGTTGAGGTTACCAATTCTTCACCGATGGAGATGGAGATTTTGTCTTTGACTTTTTGTGCCAGTTGCAGCCCTAAAGCTACTGTATCATAGCAAAACTGTTTTCTTGGATTGCAGCCATTCTTCATGGTTTTTAATGGTACAGTCTACAGTAATTTCTTGTATCTCTCGGCTGCCGTGCTCAGGAAGAGCAAGTGTAAATGCCATAGAGGTGTAAAATAGAAACATCACACAGAGCTCAATCTAGCCCAGGTGAGAGAAGAGAGGGAACTACACTCACTAAGAACAGAACACTGAAGCACTAGCGTTAATCAGACCCCATACTGATTCACACTGACCCCTTGTTGGCCTCCTGTAGTTTGCTTTTCAAGCCAATATGTTTACTGACACTGCACAGCGTGAGGTTACATTATCTTCCCCAGCGCCTTGACTGCCCATGGACTTGTGCTAGGATTTTTATATATTTTCTCTGCTCAATGTTCCAGACTTTATTTTTAGACCTGCTCCACTCCAGATTCTGCCAGCTCATCATGCTCATGTCTGTTTGTCAATGCAGCACCAACTCAGATTTTTAATGAGTTGTGTCAATGGTGTTACCAAGAATCAGTGTCAAAAAAGGTCCCTTAAATTATTTTTCCTAATTAAAAAATTGCACTCAGAAACATAAGAAGAGTTTCTTTCCTCACTCACTCACTCACTCACTCACTCACTCATATCAATACGAAATTCAACATAGAAGCAATAAATAATGACAGAGACTTGGCATCAGGTAGTTAGCAATAACCAAAATGATGAGTATGATGGACATTTAAAATATGTCAACACTCACAACAGCTCATTCAATGTCAGCCTAGTTCTAGTTCTGGTTATTCGTGTGTCTGTTTTCTTTTCTTTTCTGGTTCATGTGTTATAAAAGCAGGTATCACATGGACACAGAAAGTAGGCATGCCAGGAAATGTCAAGAAAACATCGACTGAGAATTTCATTCTAGATTATAAAAACATTGACACACAAGTAAACCAGGTGCAGGATCATGAGTATCCAAGGCAAACCCATGCCCGCAGGAACCAAAGGCCTGCCTGTCCCGTCTAATCCCACAGAAGAGCCAGTGCAGCACAAACCACCATAAATGTCAATGCTTACCATGAAGGAAAGGTAATAAAAACACCCAGTGCACCACACATGGGGCCTGGCAGGCAAAAAGCCCAAGGCGGCTGACTCTGCCTCAGAACTCCCCAGACCCCAAACCAATCAAGCACCCATGGGATGCACCGGACAAACAAGTCCAATCAACTGAGGCCCCACCGTGCAACCCACAACATCCGGAGTATCCACTGCCAACGTGCTGGTGCCTGTCACCTTAACACATCTGCCGAGGATGCCAAAGCTGCCCTACAGTAGTGGCACAAGGAAAACAAAGGTTTTAATGTTTGTAAATCTCAAATGACCTTCAATGAACATCAATTAGTGTGATTTTTTTTTTAATTCTTTATAAGCAATTTGGAACCAAACAAAAGACATTTTGTATCATTGTGTCTTTGAAAGAGCTGACAAGACTGTTTGACTAAATATACGGTAACATTAAGTTAAAGGCTGAATCAAAGACAGTAATGATACCTCATCAGTGCAGCCACAAACAGATGCGTATTTAATTACGATAGGCACAGTACCTATTCAGTCTTGTCATTTATGAAATTTTGACTCTTTATTACCCTAAACATACTTGCTTTTTTTTAATTATACTCATTACATATTGCCCCAGGCGTCTCCCCATTGCTCCTTATTACCCATACACTAATGACTACATCCCCAATGACACCTTATTAAACTCTTAAAGTTTGCAAATGCCACAAAAGTCTCTTCAAGGGTATCTGTACACAAAGAGGAAGTTAAACAGCTGGCCCTCTGTTGCAGCCATAACAACCTGGAGCAGATGGCACTCAAAAACCGTGGAGCTAATGACAGACTAGAGGGGGAATCCCTCATCATTCTCTCCACTCGTCATTTTAACTAAAGTGAATGAGTTGTGGATTCAGCCAGTCCCTGGGAACTGTCATCTACGTTTGTTACATACACAACCGTACAGCATTAGGAATGTAGGGAAAGTTTCTACAACTGTCTGCAACCTAAAAGAAAAAAATATATACTGAAAATATAATTAAAATGAAAATATGACATAAAATATATACAATTAAGGATATCAGGATAGAAAGTTTACACTGGATATTCATTTTATAATAAAATCTAATCAAAATAGAAATTTAAATTACACAGTAACGACATTCATAACACAATGTGATATAACACAATAAAAATGATAAATGGTGTGAGTCAGAAGCAGTGCGATTGTCTGTGGTCTAAAGTGCAAGATGTTTATTCTTTTGTGCAAAGAAAGAAATGTGCAACATACAAGAATGATACTGTACATGATTCTGGTGTATTTATGGAAATAGATGTGTGTGTATGCTGTGTGTTGTGGACTTACTAAGGTGTGGGACACTATAGAGCATTTTGTGTACATGAAATAGTATAATGAGATAGTATGTCATCACCATGACTTAAGAACATACAGTATGGGAATAAGGATGAATGTTGTTTTGGAGTTATGCTGTGTGTCAGTGTGTAAATATAGGTAATCCTCCATCTACAGTATGCTAACAGTAATTAAATAAATCAATTAAAATTTGTTTGTAAATACTATGAGGTTGTGGTAGCAACATAATATCTCGTAGCAACATAATATCTTGAAGTAATGCATTAAACTCCATGCGTTATTAAGCTGTGGCCACAGCATAGTATGTCATGGCCATGCATTATACTATTTTGTTCTCACACCTTAATAGGTCATGACCATTAACATAGTTCCCACGCTTAGTAAATCATGGCAACAACATAACATGTTTCTTACACCTTAGTAAGTCACGGCCGCAACATAGTATATTATTCCCACGCATTAGTAAGTCACGGCCACGACATAGTATCTTTTTCCCATGTTTTAGTAACTCGTGGCCATTGAGGGGCTCTGTAATTTTTATTTTTTTTTTTTTATTTCATTGTATTGTATTGTATTGTATTTAATATTATTTAATATTATTTAATTTTAATTTATTGTATTTTATTTTTGAATGTGTTACTAAAAGTCTCCAGCAGATGGCACACTTGGTTCACTGACAGCTGTGGTTTAATCAGTTCCAGTAGCAATCACTGATTCTGTCCTCACCCATCTGCAGATCATGAGACATGAATGGAACAAACTGCAACACACTCTCAGTTCTGCAGAGCTGAATTAAAAAAAAAAAAAAAACTGACCTATGTCTAAGGCCATTTTACCTTCAGAATCAGAAAACAGGTAATAAATCTGTCCACTACTTTCCTCCTACAGGGGCACTGGATGAAGGTGAACCAGAATGAAAATATCCTCACCTGATGACAGAGTGCTTGTGTGTACATTTCCGATATGATTCTGTTTCTTCGCAATATCTAAGTGATATATTTCATACGTCTCAGTTTTCAGATCACAATGGGTATTAGAAGAGTAAAAAAAAAAATGTTGTATGATGGTGCATATATTTGAGGAATATTTGCCAAATCATGACTTATGCCAGTAATTCTGCATTATATACTCGATTTTTATTTTCGGTAATATATATATGACATCATGTTGTAACTCCATGTTGGCCTGATTGCTGCTAAGAGTATAAATGAGCTTCTTCTTAGTATGTTTTCTGCTTTCATTGATCCTATAACAAGAACTGGCAATGCAAACAGAAATGACATTCCTGTTACGTTCATTGCTCTCCATCTGTATCATCAGTGGAGAAGAGGCATACTTATGGTGCGAAGGTGCTTAAAAATATAATCAGCCAACCTACTCTTCATTTTTTGATTAATCACTTAAGGATATCATTACAGAGTCTACATCCTTTGAATGTGTAAGTACATTTGACTAAATCGACCCTGCTTTTAATTCTAACTCTGATTCAAAGCATACTGTATACTACTCAACAGCATTCAGCATGAGCTTAATCAATACTGCAGAAGCACTGCTAAATCGAGACAGCTAACATATGAGACCCAGGAAAGAGCAGTGCTGTCCCAGTGGCTGAGGCTCTGGCCTACTGATCAGGATCCAAAAGCAAGACTCTACAAGCTCATATGTATGCTTTTACTACATTTTGTAACAGTACTGTGGTACTATGGTAGTGTACTGTGTGTTCACAAAAAGCAACACAATCAAACTGTACATATGCCAAATAGGTCAATTAAAAACAAAAGTATAAACACTCAAACAGATGACTACAGTATATCCTGATTACTGTGTGTTCTCCAAATTGGAATGCAAGTATGTACATATAAGTGTTTATGCATTGGGTGGTATATCGTCCGTCCATGTGCCATTGGCGACATCGGTTGGCAAATACTCCCCCATCTTGGAATGATATCTATTGTTTCGTTGGCAGTTTCTTTTGGGGTCTGGTTGCCACCTTGACGCCAGATTGTATCTGAGCAGTTAAGGATGAAGGAACTTGCTCAACAGTGGCAGCTTGAACTGGGAACCTTTTGATCAACACCTTAACCGCGGAGCTACGCCGGAACCATGTGTGTGCATACATTTAGTTATTCAGTATGATAATTGTAAGCGATATTGCCATAACCATGAGCACAGTGTTCACAGACTGCTTGGAATATCGACATGGGTAAACACAACAGCATGGCTTTTAGAAGCAACAAAAATGTTCCCCTTATTACCATATGGAGTACGAGTATAGGCATCAAATGTGCCTATTATAGAGGGAATGAAGGTGCTCTCATCATCTTGTCCTGCTTTTGTAACGTTTATACTGTATTAAGATATATACATGGATGTACAGTACTGTGCAGAATCTTGAGCCGTTCCTTGTATCTCCATATTCTGTTTCCAAACAGCCAGACTTCTTTGTATTTTTAATGTAGCGCTTGAGGAACAGCTCCCCAGGCTTTCTGAATGACACATGCATCTCATTTCTGGCAAGTTTTTGGCTCTCATTTTCAGTCCAGTCACTGTACCCAAGGAGTTTTAGGGAAATGTTTTTTGTTTGTTATGCCACACAGTAACCTATGAATAATTCAAGCATAAAAAACAAAAATCTAACTTAATCTATGTGTGAACCAGTGAGAAACAGGTGCAGATGATATTCTTAGGTACCTTGCAGCCTGCCGCAGTAGAGCATTTGTTCCCATTTCCTTAATTTAATTTACATAATTGAATTTAATTTAATATGAAGAAAGGAGGGTGGCTCAAGAACCATGCACAGCGCTGCATACTGTACATTTGTATTGATTCGATTTATTTCTTTCCCACGTACAGCATATTCTACCTTGTTACAGACTTCACTACTGACTGGAATTGATTTAAATACAGAGCATGCAAAATCAAATATCATTTAAAGCTGTTTTATTGTGTTTTGTTCCTTGTGTTTATTAATCTTCATTCATTTAAATGTGTTTAATAAATCTGTGGTGGATCCAGAGCTTATTCCTGGAACACTGGGCACAAAGCAGAAATGCAATCTGGCTTTTTTTCCCCCCTTCCAGCATGTTTTTGGAAAGTGGAAAGGAAACCAAAGAACCGAAAGGAAACCCACATGGACACTGTAAAATGCCACACAGACAGTAACTGAAAGCTCAGGCTTGAACCCCAGCCCCTGTAACCTTACATACAGTAAGCTGCACTAAAAGCCCTCTATGTAGTGTAAAACATTATTGTGCTCCACTTGTCCACTATTACAGAGTCCCATCAACAGCTATAACTTTAATTTAGTCCTTTTACCATGCTGCTGCCCTCTTAGACTACAAATATGTCACAGTTTCTTTTATGCCACAGTTTTATGATAGATAGGCCAGATTAATCAATCACAGTGGTGGCAATATGTCATGGTTAGCCATGTACTCAATAAAATCTGCTGTGAGATATATTGATCCAGGTAATAAAAAAGGTTATTACTGTGCATTATAAATGTAATTGAACATGGATACATTTATGGATTTTACCATGTTTCTATATTACTAAGCCTGGAATTCACAAAAGAAATAAGCTTTTATTTATAGAGCTACTGCTTCATATCCAACATGACTGGCTCGCTAAGTCTCAGCGGATAGACTATAAAATATTACTTTGAACATTCACAGCCCTTCACGATCTTGCCTTCACCTACAGTATTTCACAGAGCTCCTCCAGACTTACTGTACACTTTCTTACATATTATTTAGCATCCTATGCTGCATACAAACTTTGGAACTCACTTTTTACCCACCACTCTTACTTACTGGACGTCATTACAAAACTGTTCTTAAAAGATTGTTTTGTTAGCTGGCCTTCTCTTTGCAAACAATTTAAGTAAACATGATTTTTTTTTTTTTTAATAAAGTTTTATTGTATGACCACGCTTACTGTATTGTACTATTATAAAGTTATC
This sequence comes from Clarias magur, assembly GCA_013621035.1. Lineage (NCBI taxonomy): Eukaryota > Metazoa > Chordata > Actinopteri > Siluriformes > Clariidae > Clarias > Clarias magur. The sequence continues at coordinate 103,362 of QNUK01000346.1, read as the reverse complement.
ACTCATTAGGGCACTAGTACTTTATGTTTAAATTGAATCACCCTATTTTATTTATTTATGTATTTATTTATTTATTTATTGCATTGGCCATTGCCCTAATTCAAATTCCCATTGGATTGCTCAAGCAAGACATAGTCGTGCCTTTTTCTCTTGCAGGAAGTACAGCTGAAGTTTGGTGGTGAAAGCTAAAAACATTGGTTAAATTGTCATAGTTAACAGTCCTTAGCCATGTTGCCATTAATGTTTTATGTATTCATTTTTGAAACTGCATAGCTTGCTTTTCTCTTTTATGCTATTTTTTGTGCCATCAAATATATTATTATTATTATTATTATTATTACTCACTCACTCACTCATCATCTATACTGCTTAATCCTGTATTCAGGGTCACGGGGGGCCTGGAGCCTATCCCAGGAGACTGAGGGCACATGGCAGGTTACATCCCAGACAAGGTGCCAATCCATCGCAGGGCACAGACACACACACACACATACGCTCACTCATTCACACACTACGGACAATTTGGGAACGCCAATTAGCCTAACCTACATGTCTTTGGACTGTGGGAGGAAACCCGGAGGAAACCCACCAAGCACGGGGAGAACATGCAAACTCCATGCACACAGAGACGGGAATCGAGCCTGGCCGGGGATCAAACCCAGACCCTGGCAGTGCAAGGCGACAGTGCTAACCACTACACCACCGTGCCGCATTATTATTATTATTATCTTTTCAAGATTTTGTTTCTTACCAAAGAACCAAAAGGAAATCCACATTAACACAGTACACAGTATGCCACACAGACTGTAACTAAAAGCTCAGGATTGAACCCCAGCCTCTGTAACATTACATAAGCTACACACGTGGACAAAATTGTTGGTACCCTTCGGTCAATGAAACTAAAACTCACAATGGTCACAGAAATAACTTTAATCTGACAAAAGTAATAATAAATAAGAATTCTATGAATGTTAACCAATGAAAGTCAGACATTGCTTTTCAACCATGCTTCAACGGAATTATAAAAAAAAATGAACTCATGGAACAGGCCTGGACAAAAATGATGGTACCCCTAACTTAATAGTTTGTTGCACAACCTTTTGAGGCAATCACTGCAATCAAACGATTCCTGTAACTGTCATTGAGACTTCTGCACCTCTCTGCAGGTATTTTGGCCCACTCCTCATGAGCAAGCTGCTCCAGTTGTTTCAGGTTTGAAGGTGCCTTTTCCAGACAGCATGTTTCAGCTCCTTCCAAAGATGCTCAATAGGATTGAGGTCAGGGCTCATAGAAGGCCACTTTAGAATAGTCCAATGTTTTCCTCTTAGCCATTCTTGGGTGTTTAGCTGTGTGTTTTGGGTCATTGTCCTGTTGCAAGACCCATGACCTGCGACTGAGACCCAGCTTTCTGACACTGGCCAGCACATTTCTCTCTAGAATCCCTTGATAGTCTTGAGATTTCATTGTAACCTGCACAGATTCAAGACACCCTGTGCCAGATGCAGCAAAGCAGCCCCAGAACATAACAGAGCCTCCTCCATGTTTCACAGTAGGGACAGTGTTCTTTTCTTGAAATGCTTCATTTTTCCGTCTGTGAACATAGAGCTGATGTGCCTTGGCAAAAAGTTCCATTTTTGTCTCATCTGTCCATAGGATATTCTCCCAGAAGCTTTGTGGCTTGTCAACATGTAGTTTGGCATATTCCAGTCTGGCTTTTTTATGATTTGTTTTCAACAATGGTGTCCTCCTTGGTCGTCTCCCATGTAGTCCACTTTGTCTCAAACAACGACGGATGGTGCGATCTGACACTGATGTTGCTTGAGCATGAAGTTCACCTTGGATCTCTTTAGAAGTCTTTCTGGGCTCTTTTGTTACCATTTGGATTATATGTCTCTTTGATTTCTCATCAGTTTTCCTCGTGCGGCCACGTCCAGGGAAGTTGGCTACAGTCCCATGGATCTTAAATTTCTGAATAATATGTGCAACTGTAGTCACAGGAACATCTAGCTGCTTGGAAATGGTCTTATAGCCTTTACCTTTAACATGCTTGTCTATAATTTTCTTTCGAATCTCCTGAGACAACTCTTTCCTTCGCTTCCTCTGGTCCATGTTGAGTGTGGTACATACCATGTCACCAAACAACACAGTGACCACCTGGAGCCCTATATATAGGCCCACTGACTGATTACAAGATTGTAGACACCTGTGGTGCTAATTAGTGGACACACCTTGAATTAACATGTCCCTTTGGTCACATTATTTTCAGTATTTTCTAGGGGTACCATCATTTTTGTCCAGGCCTGTTCCATGAGTTTATTTTTTTTAATAATTCTGTTGAAGCATGGTTGAAAAGCAATGTCTGACTTTCATTGGTTAACATTCATAGAATTTTTTTAAATGATTACATTTGTCAGATTAAAGTTATTTCTGTGACCATTGTGAGTTTTTCTTTCATTGACCGAAGGGTACCAACAATTTTGTCCACGTATGTATGTTAAAAGCCCTCTATGCAGTCTAAAACATTCTTCTCTATCTTGTTGTGCTCCACATGTCCACTGTTACAGGGTTCCATTTGCAACTGTGTATTGTATGGATTAATTAGGAGGGAACTGCATACTCTGTTTTTCTTTTTTATGCTATTTTTTTTTTAATTGTAAGGTGTCCTTGAGCGTCCTGAAATTTGGGATGAAATATATTTCATATATTATTATTATTATTATTATTATTATTTTCTCCCTGTGCTTGGTGGGTTTCCTCCAGGGATCCCGGTTCCCTCCCACAGTTCAAAGACCTGACAATTAGGGTAATTGGCGTTCCCAAATTGGCCATAGTGTGTGAATAAGTGTGTGAGTGAGTGTATGTGTGTTCCCTGCGATGGATTGGGACTCTGTCTAGGGTGTACCCTGCCTCATGCCTTAAGTCTCCTGGGATAGACTCCAGGCCCCCGTGACCCTGAATACAGAATTAAGCGGTATAGACGATGAGTAATTATTATTATTATTATTATTATTATAGGTTTAAGTAGGCTGGTCTGGTCTGGTACTGTATACCACTAAAGGATTCAGTGGTGGTAGCAGTACTGGAAAGAGGAGAGAGCAGCTGCCTGCCAAAAGCTACATTAAAAACCAGCACTTTTAGCAAGAAAACACATCTTAAACAACACTTTATCTTCTTACTAACTGCTTTTAAGTTGTTCCGAATTGCCTCTAAAGCATTTAAGATGAGATTCAATCTTTCATTACAGCTAGTTAACATGAGCAAAAGCTTCTGCCAACGCATTGACAGATTCATGACTCCGCTCACCTCTTTGTTCATAGCTAACATGAGCTCCAAATCTATCTGGCTACTGTAGCACAAGTCTGACCCACAAATCCCTCTTTAACCCCTGAACTAAGGCATTACCTTGTGTGTGGAACAAGGGATTCTACACCCTGCATAGAGTACTAGCTTTCTATCTTATGCTACTTTGGATTCAATCCTGTAGCAGATAACCACGGCAATCCTAAAGCAGAATAAGTGAATAAGACATAAAAGGAAAACATACAATAATTTATTTTTATTAGTAGTATTATAATAATATTATTATTATTAATATGATGATTATTATTGTCTTTGCTGACCACTCTTTAGTCATGGCTCAGTGTTTGTCTGTGTATTCTCCAAAAGAATTATTCGATTAATTCAGCTGTCACTCAATAATACAGTAATGAAACTTTGTTGAGGTCACTTCATGGAAAATTGAAGTGTGTGGAAGACACTGAGTTCATTTGGCAGATGTTAATAGAAGCAAAATAATAATCTGCTGCTAGATATAGTATTTCATTAACTCTGTGACAGCCAATTATATATTATGTACAGCGTGGGCAAATATGCAATGAATTTCACATTCCACATGTTCAGTGCTTGAAGAAATTATTAATTATTTATTGGCTGCAGTCTAACAATTTAAAACATTGTGTCACAGTCAATCATCTCCATTTCTGTCTCTATGAAGAATCTTCTGTTCCACTGGTAAGTCATTAAGGGCCACCTGTTCACTGTGAGATATAGAATGGCAGATGAGAGCTTGTTAGGGGCCAAGGCTTTAATTACTAAACCTGGTGTTAATTATCGTGCATGACAGACGCACAGTGACAGAGTTATGACAATAAAAATGTATGATTCCATTATGAGCTATCCTTATGGTATAATGACCAAAACTTTTTGCACTTATAATAGTGCATATGCTAATTTAGCACATAGTGTAACATACTGTTGTTTTGTAATTTAATAGTGTAAATGTTTTACAATAACGGACAGTCAATTTCTTGTTTGTAAACTGCATGTATGATTTCTGCGTATCAAATTTAGATTATAATAATATTCAGATATTTGGATTATTTTAGACATTACTGGCTGATTATTAGGTGGCACGATGAATGAGTCATGTCCAAATGCTATGAGGACTCAGACTCAGACAAGACTATTCTCCTACTTTATAGTAGCTAACAGCCAACCATCTCCATAAAGCAGACGTGTCAGTGATATAACCCCAGCAGGCAAACTAACTTCTCTTTCCCATCAGTGTCAGTGAGGGAAATATCATTTCTAGCATTAAAAATGCATGGGGTAGAATAAGTTTATAATCATGGAATAGTGGAATACATATACTTACTTGATGCTTATTGTAATATGGACCATTCATTTTAAAACAATTTTGGCAATACAGAAATTCATAATATGATGAGTGAACAGAATATTATTTATAACATCAGCTTTATGGCAACTTTCAGTAATGCATTGGCGAAAAAAGGAGGCTGTAAGAACAGTCATTTTGTCATTTTGTACTTCCGAATTGTTCACTTAGCTCTTTATGTTCCCAATATTATTACATTCCAAGGGAAAATGTATCTTTCATCTATCTATTTGTCAAATATGAAAGAATTGCATGGTATTCTTTCAGACAATGCAATGTACTGAACTGCACAGGAGGAAATTGGTTTATACAACACCTAAGGATACAACCATATGATTAACAGAGAGCTACCTCCTATTACAGACATACTGTATGCATACACAGTAAATTATTCTTATGCAATAATAATAATAATAATAATAATAATAATAATAACAAGAAGTTATGAAAAGGATGATATGTGGATGATACTGTATGTGGGATACAAAACATACTAAGTAACCTGTTATCTGGGTGTGAAAAAAGTTTTGAAAGTATTTTTATGTCTGTGTAATATTGTTCTTATACACATCACATCCAGAATGCTTGGGTTTTCTTAGTAATGAGATATGTGCCATTTTAGGGCTCATTTTGGCAAATTATTGTCCGCAGACACACATGGTTGTCTATAAAAATTGCTATATACAGATATGTTTCAGTCTGTGAAAACCCAGCTAAACCGAGCAAAATGCCACCTACATTCTCAGGGGACTCGAGACATGAGACATGTTGTGTGCAGGAAACTGTTGTTTTTTATGGTTAGGTTAGGTTTTGTCGACTATGCCCCCTTTTTTTTTTTTTTAACTCTATACTCTCTTACACGACATCAGGCATATGTATATGCGGTTGGTTGATGCTTGATCCAAACTTATATGGTGCATTTTTGTATTATAACAAGGCACAGCTGTAAAAAAAAAAAAAAAAAAAAAAAGGAGATTTTGCATTGTTTCTCATGGTCTTCAGCAAACTTCAGAAAAACAAAACTGAACACTTCAAATTCAAATTCAAATTTTATTTGTCACATACACAGTCATACACAGTACGATATGCAGTGAAATGCTTATACGACCGCTCCGTGACCTTAAATAATTTTTACAAAAGGAACCTATAAAACAGATTCCAACAAAGTTACAAAATATATATATATATACATAAAATCTGAAGTATGAAAAAATGTGCTCTTGTCAGAAGTGGGATGTGATGTAATATATTGCGACTATAGTCTGTGAAAACTATAGTCTGTGCACTTTTTTTATTGTCCAAGGTTGCTGCCATGACTCAATAAAAATGAATTGGCTATATATATATTTTTTTTTTTATGAATACTCAACCAACATTAATACATTAATATTAATAATAAATTGTATATTTTCATGCTCACAAACACAACTGCAGGTTGATTTATCGTTTGTGACAAATCTGTGGCAGGTGGAGTTACACCATTTTGTGAAATGATCCAAAATTATTAGTAACATAACAAAAATTATTTGAACATAACTTTTTGGCTTTTGCATTTTTAACATCTGTGTGTCTTAAAAGAAAACGTGCACAAAATATTTTCTAAAAATGTGTAATACTACTCGTTAAAACAAAACATAGAGATTTTCCCCATTTGGCACTCCAACTGTTTAGCCATACGTCCAAAGCAGTACATAATGTTTTAAGCTAATATTTACATGTAAAAATATTTTATTGTTGATGTTTTATCTCTATCATTACATATATGCAAAGTCTTAATAAACACCACCAGAAAAAAAAATTTCAGTGTTTGATGAGAATGTGTGTAACACTGGATAGGATTTTTTTTTTGTTATCTGTGAATTTCACTGATGCATATGAGATAATAATATAAATTATATCTACATTCTCACAAAATACTGCAAAACTGAGCAATGCTCTCAGCAATGCTAAGCTTGTGTGGTGGTTTTAAATATCACATACAAACTAGATGAACTGCTAGCATTACATTATGAATTATTATACATTATACATGAACATCAGGTACAGTATATTATGTCTTATTTCCAGGCTGTGCTGAATTCTCGATCTTGTACAGTAGGTCTTGAATATATTTCTATACCAGCAGCTCTTCTATAATCTTGTCCACAGTACATATCTCCGGTTTATACAAGTTATAATGCACTGAAATATTTCTATAGTTACAACTTGCGCAGGGACTTGCATAGCGATTGTGTCATACGTTTATAAATGTGGAAACTGTTGACGTGGTAACATTTTTTTGCGAGGACATGTTCATTTATTGTTGGACACAAATCAATGTCTGTCTGTCTACACAACTCTATCTATCTGTTTCCCTCCATATGTGTGCTCTTTCTCTCCCTTCCCCACTGCTCGCCCCAGTCCTTATTTTTATCTTTTTTTTACCAAAACCACCTCCATTTCCTCTCCGTACCTGTCCAACAGCCTGGCGTGCCTGCAGCATGGCAGGCAGTGATAAAGTGTGAAAAACAGAAGGTCCATCTCTGCCAACATCGCTACACTTTTTAATTGCTAAGAGTTCACAAATGACAGTGTTTATCGACTCGAATGCTTTGTAAGATGCTTATCAGCGGACTGCCAACCCCAAACTCTTCTGCTGGAGTTTATTTTAGAATTGACTGATCAGTCAACAACAATCTCTCTCTCTCTCTCTCTCTTTCTCTCTCTCCATCCCACAAAAAGGAGATAAGGAGATAAACAAAAGGCTCCAGGGTTTAAATTCCCCCTTTGACCGGGTCTTTTTTTAAAACACAGAGAATGCACATTCCATGCTCCTTTGGCAAACCATTCTGTTTGCACTTGCTACCTCTTTAAGATTAAATCTGGCATGCAGTAATCAAGTGGAGTCTTCACAGTGAGACAATGCAAAGAGCTCAGTGAGTAGCTGATGTTTAGAACAAATCAATGTAATCAAATAAAGGTCATTAATGTAGGGAAATTGTTTTGCTATTTGGATGTCTGGTACTCCTGAGCATATTGTTTTAATGTTCTTCTATTGCAAAAGTGAAGTCTGTAATTAATTTGAAATGTTGTTACAGGAATGGAAATCATAATCCGATATTTATTCAAGTATGCTTTTGTACATGAAAAAAAAAAGAAAATATGTTTATTATTGGGCTTTTGAAGTTGACAGTTTGACAGGTCATTTAAATAGAATGCATTTCATTCAAACCTCAATAACTCACATGTTGTAGTTTAGGAAAAATTCTGGTGAGAAATAGTCAAGGCACCAAGTCATAAGGTTTCAGCCCAAAGCCTTTAATCTGCTCATAAATAAATAAATATGGAAAGAAAAAAAGAAAATGAAAGATTTTGTCCATGTCCAGATTTTACATATTAAAATTATTTCAATTATTCTAAGTTTGTACTCACACAGAAGGCCTGGAGACGATCTCAGGGGAATTCAGGGCACAAGGTGTGATTTGCAATGGACATCATAGGACACAAGCATGCACACACTCACACACTACGAGCAATTTGGCTACAAGGCATATCCTTGGACTGTGGGAGGAAACTGGAGCAAACGGGAGGAAACCCATCACGCACAGGGAATCAAACCCTCAACCTTGGAGATGTGAAGCCATGATGCAAACCCTTATGCCACCATTAAGTTTTATTTAATTCTATTTAATGGGTTTAGCATGAATGTATCTTTTTGCCATTATTTACTGTTGTTCACTCACATATTTTAGAAATTGGCCTTAATTTAATATGTTGATAGATTAATCACTTTTCAATGTTTAAATAGCTAGATACATTTGTGTGTTGCATCTAGGATGAACCTTTCTTGTGTAGAAATCTAATGCATGCAAAAAAGAAGCGGCAACAGGAATGTTCTATTTGTTTGCTGGTCTTTACAAAATCTCCTTCAAGGCTATATTAAGCTGGCCTGTTGCCTGAGACCGAGGCAAAGTCTTAGTACAAATGCCAATGAATCCAAGACAAGTACAAGTCAATACATAAAACATCTAGAGACATCCTGAGGTAGTTCTATAAATAGTGTCAACTTGGATCTAGTGTGTCCTAGGAAAGTGAGGAAAGTTCAAGAGTATAAAACTTTAATTTATCAAATATCTACTGAAAAGCAGGAAAATAAAACAATACTTTATATTTTATGGACACAGGCATTATTCTTAAGCCATGATATAATTAATGTGTCCATGCTGTATGTGTGTGTGTGTGTGTGTGTGTGTGTGTGTGTGTGTGTGTGTGTGTGTGTGTGTGTGTGTGTGTGTGTGTGTGTGTGTGTGTGTGTGTGTGTTGGGTGAAACCGAAAGATCAGTTTATTTATTAATATTTGTTAATTAGGACTAATCCTTGCACTGCAACACTAAACCTATACTAACGGTGAATCTTGTATGAAGTCCGTTTCTTTCCACTGCGCCTTGATTATTCATTGTTGTTAATTTGAGATACATTTGCATATTCAATCATACATTGTAGGCTGTTTTCCCCTCACCAACCTACAGTTCTCTAAAAATAAATTGAAATTCAATATTTCGGAATGTTTCACTTGATTATGAGATGAAAGTACCAGCTGCAACGGAGGCTGTATTTGCATTTTAAACATACTTTATTGCTTCAAGCATTTGTGGTGTTTTGCTTTTTATAATAAAGAAATGATGGTTTGCATTTGCTTTTTTTTTATCACAGAGAAATTTAATTACAAAGTGCACTGTGCCCTGATGTTTATGTTTTCTTATTATAATGCATTAAGAGAATTGAACGTAATTTTACTTAGTTTCATGCTCACAGGCACATTGGATTAGACCTTCTGCTAATGCTCTGTGGCATCAGTTATGATTCTCCTCGTGGAAAACATTGCTTATTGATGTGTGTCAGGACAATATATGTATTTGTGCAAGCACTCTTTTTTAATCCTTATTGCAAGTACATCATTAAAAGAGACAATATTAAAACTATGACATTTATAAATCAATGAATAAAGTTATTATTATTATTATTATTTTAAAAATTTAAAAACAGAGAGAGAGATTTTTTTTCCAGGTCTGGTTTCCTCCCCCAGTCCAAAAACTAATGCAGATTAGGTTAATTGGTGAACCCCAAATTCCTTGTAATGTGTGAACGCATAGTGTTGAGCAAAAATGTTTAAAAATATATATAAATACAATGGTAATCACCATTGGCCTCCATGGTCCCCAGTTGGACTACAGAGGTTCCTAGATGGATGGATGACTATTTATAGATATGGATATTAAAAAAAATGGAAGAATGGATGGATAGATCCTATTCCTTATTATTTTGATTATTTTCATCAGTTGATATTTATGTATGTTGGATTACATTGAATCTTGTATTGCAAAGCTTAGGATAAAAGTGTGTAACAAAAGAGTAAACATGTAATTGTGAAAATATAAGGTCATGCCCAGATAGCTCTTAAAACAGTCTGTTCATGAATTTAGTTTTATCAAATTTCTTCAAAGTCACATACTGTATACAACCAAACAAGAGTTTCATTTTAATACCCTTGAACACATGTTCCCTACTCTGGTCATTAAGTGTTTACCCTGCTCTAATACACCCACTTGAGCTCATGAAGGGCTGTTAATGAGATAATTTGGTGGGCCAAGAAAGAGAAAAATAGGTTGGAGTTGGGAACCTGTCGGTTGGTATACTATGTGGTGATGGCATGTAGATTTTTTTTAAATATATATTCAAATTATTACACTGGTACACTACTAAGCTGCCCCCATTAGGCCCTTGAGAAAGACCTTTGCACTTTGTTTGCTTTGCCCAGCTCTGCTTTAGATAAAATTGTTTGTCAAATACATAAATATATAGTATCTATCTATCTATCTATCTATATATCTATCTATATATATATATATCAAGCAATGCAGATTCAAGAACTTGGGAGAGCCTCACAAAGACTGAAGTGAGGCTGGAGTCAATACATCAAATACATTTTGAGAAATTGGGCTACAACTGTTGCATTTCTAGTTTCAACCCACTCCTGAACCAGAAACAATGTCAGAAACATTTTATCTGGGACAAGAAGAAAAAAAACTGTTGCTCAGTGATCCAACATTCCCGAGGACGAGTGACAAGAAAGAGAATCCAAGTTTCTTGAAGTCCAGTGCGAGGTTTATACAATTTTGGGGGATCCGCGGTGCCATGTCATCTGCCGCTAGCAAACTATTCTCTAGGGACTATTGTCAATATGAAAATATGAAACATCCGACTCAAGAATGCAAATGAACTAAATGGTGCTATCAAAGCAGCCTGGTCTTCAAAATTGCCGCAAAAGTGCTTCCATGCCAAGCTCGATTGATGGATTTTTTTAAAAAGTTTTTAGAAATGTTAAAGCTAAAAATAAGCTGATCAGCTTTATTATAATCAGTGATATTATTTCAGGTTGAAGCCCATGTACATGCCTGCCTGTCTTACTGTATGGCAGAACACTCCTAACTTATTAATACAAAGAAATTAAGAAATAACCTGTGTTATTTCATATCTTACACCTTGTTTACGCTAAGTTGGACTTCTTTTGTCATCAACCAAATACACTTCCTGTTTAAGGTAGATTATCTCATAGGTACACATGACATTGCTGCTTTAATTAGCATCACGGTTTCTGGACTTATGAGACAAACTGGTTTTAAACCTCCCACAGGAAGAATAAACATACAATGATCTGTTTAAAAATCTTTGATTTACATTTAGTTTTCAAAAGTTACATACCTTTTTCAGAGTTAGCCATGTTGTGTTATGCGTTTTACTTCTGTTTCATGAGGATTTGGGCACTTTGTAGGAGCATTACGGTCATTTCTGTGTATTTAAAGTAACTGTAACTATTGCGTCCCAAAAAGCAATGGCTGCTGTGAGGTAATCTGGCACAAAACTTCACATGATGTTCCTTCTACTCAACATTTTGATTTAATTTATGCCACAGATATAACTTCAGCCAAATTCCTGAATGACTGGCAAAGTTTCATTAAATTCTTTCCAGCCAGTTTTGCATGGTGCTGTGACAAAATGGGCTGGACAGACATACAGCCATACAGACATTTTTTTTCTGAGACTGGTTTCTGGTCCTCCAGTGTGTGAAACATAAAGATATTATTGAAAGAGCAAGTTCTGAAAAATGACACACAACACACAAAATGTTTCTTCTACTTATATAGATGGGAGTTTCAATTTTAAATTAAATTACAAAATGTGCCAAGAAAATACCTCCCACACCATTACACCACCAGCAGCCTGAACCACTGATACAAGACAGAATAGAACCATGTTTTAATGTATTTCCCAAAAAATTCTGACCTTACCACCCAAATGTCTCAGCAGAAATTGAAACTCATCAGACCAGGCAATGTTTTTCCAATATTTCATTGTCAAATTTTTATGAGCCCATGAGAATTGTAGCCTCAGGTTTACTTAACTGACAGGAGTGGCACGCAGAGTGGTTTTCTGCTGCTGTAGTCCATCTGCTTCAGGTTTCAATGTATATACTCTATAGATGCATATTTCAATATTTTAAATTCATCATGTATACCGCTTAATCCTGTATACAGTGTCACGATGTGCCTGGAGCATATTCCAGAAAACTTGGACAGGGTGCCAATCCATTGCAGGGCACACACATACAGACTCACACACTCATCAGCATACTACAGGCAATTTGTGAACCCCTAATCTGCATGTCTTTGGACTGTGGGAGAAAACTGGAGTACCTGGAAAAAACCCACCAAGGGTGAACATGCATGCTCCATGCACTCAGAGGCTGGAATCAAACCTGGCTGGGAATAGAACCCGGACCCTGGCGGTGCAAGGCGACAGTGCTAACCACTAAGCCATTGTACCGCTATATATTGATACATACGGGCGGTATATGCCGAGGTGTGTGTGATGATTGATGATCTACTTACTGAAAATGAACAATTATCTATTATGTTACTATGTTGTGGTATTGGTATTGGATGTTGGAAATGTCCTTCAGGATCAATAAAATCTCTCTCTCTCTCTCTCTCTCTCTCTCTCTCTCTATCTATCTATAGTATGACTACACTTATTTATACCAGTTCTTCCTCTACGTGATATGTTTTTATTTATTTCTTGCTTTATTTGTAACTCTTTATGATATGTCTTCTTTCCCTTGCTCTTCTTCGAGTTTCTCTTCTATACATTTAATATACAAGGTAATACATCTTCAAAGTTGCTGAATCTAATATAACAATTATAAACTAATACTGGTAACGTTAAATAAAAGTAAGAAAATGTAACAAATTAACAAAAACAAATAATTAATTAAATAAATAAATAAATAAAACGCTTGTATTGAATTAATCAGTTTAATAGTTTGTTTAATAATAATCAGCAGACCAGTGAATACAGCTGTGGGAGTTTGCACGCGCGCTCTTCGGTTCAAGGGCGATTGGTCGGTCACGTGACGAAGGGGGCGGGGCCAAACGCCTCGTCCGGATTCCTGAGCGCGATCCGAATTTCCTGTGCACTCGGGGTGTAGAGGCGCGCGCGCGTGTAGCGGAGCTTTTTCTCTTCTCTTCTCTCCATAACCGGAGCTGCTCACAAACAAACAAACAAAAACAAAGGTGAGTATCCTTAACATTAGGAACGCGCCGCACGTTTTCCTCTACCTCATATACCTCATATGCGTTTCCTGTGTTTAGTCCCGACACTTGGTTTTAATTCTGGAGTCATTTTGCTCGCCCCCCCCCCCCCTCTCTCTCTTTATTCTCTCGGTCCTATACAGATGTTCCGAAGTCTCGCAGCTGTCGTTCTGCTGGCTGCAGTTTGCTGTCATGCTCAGGTAAGTCGTTTAAAATGCAAAATAAGGAAAATGCATAAAAGAAAAAAAAACTGCTTAGATTTTTCTTAGGTGAGAAAAGCATTTGAACTCTGTTCAAACTCAGTGTTTTCCCCCAGTGTCTCAGTGTGAGCCCTGAATTCTTTACATTTAACCCTATTAATGCCAGTGCACTGAGGAATATTAACTCACAGACCACTATGTACATGGATACTACTGACATAATCACCCCAATCTATATTCTTACCCAATTAATTAAACTTACTAGTGGTTTAAAATGTTATTTTTATAATCTTGCTGGAGTTATTTGACCACAGAGCCAATTAATAACTAGCCACTTATACCTTAAATATAAGAATCATATCTGTTTATGTATTTATCTATATATCTGGTATAAATGCATGAATTCATTCATTTATTCAACATTACATATTTTTGCTACATACTCTATTTTGTTTGGACATGAGGTGTTGATTAATTTTCTTCTTGCAGCAGCTCGGACATTAGTGGCAGCTGTAATTCGAAACACAGGTTTTATATTATTGCACTGGTGTTGTTTCTATAGTAACAGCTCGTTCACAGGGACTTGACTATGGCAAATACTGCACATAATCCAAACCTAATGGTATAAGAATATGAGTAGCCATTGTTCATAACCTCATGAGACCCAGTTCACATTGGCTCCCAGCTGTAAGAGTCTTATATGATGACTGTTATTATTCTTATGGGTATTACTCTTTAGCTAAACCTCTTCCATGTTGAAGATATTGATTGAGGTAATGACAAATTGCATGGCACACAATATAACAGTTTGGGTCTGAGGAGGCTATAGAAAGTGATTTCTCTCATAGAGAATCATTTTGTGTGCTTCTTTTATGCTGATCTAAAACCTAGATAAATATGTTCGTTTTACATTGTTTATTTTACTTATGCTTGAAAACCTATTGTTTATATGTCTAGTATTTAAAAACAAGCCTTTTGTAAGGAGATTTTTATTTAACATTGTTGAAGGTGGTTCATGTGTTAAAACTTTCATTCAAGCTCAGTTAACCCTTAATCAGGTGAAGAATCACCTTTAATAACTCACAAGTCCCAGTATCAGTACCTCAAGAAAGACATACATGTTTGTACTAAGTATTTTTGTATTTGTTTATGTTTAAATAATTGTGGCTTTAAATGTATTTGTTTTTTTAAATATTTTATATATGCACTTTTTTTGGAAAAAATATCACCCTAGATGGGTGAGGAACCCTATATGTTACCTTCATTGATCTACTGTATATTTGCAACATAAAAGAAAATCATCTTGGACAAAACCTTGAATGTTGAGTATCCAAGTATTTAATTGTGAGCCCTATAAAGGGTTATGCTTAATTTGTATAATGTTTCTTATGTATGCACATTGTCACAAAGCAGCTTTACAAGAAGTCCAGATGTAAAATTAGAACGATGAAACTATTAACATTCAAGTTTTCACAAAGCTTGATTTTTTTCTCAAGACAGCAGACCTTCCGTTCAGTGCTTATATAAGGTCTGCTGTCTATTAAACATATATAATAGAGAAGAGAATAGACACATTTGTGAGGTAACGGCTATTAAGCGTTGCTCTAATGTAAGTAATAACAGGAACTAACTTGTTTATCATACGTCCTTCAACATTAAACAAGACTATAAATGGTAATTTATGACATGTTTGTTAATAAAGTAAAACATTACTGTCATTGACAAATTCTAAATAACTTTAATTCACAATGTTCACAACCGCATCATATCACCCCGTTGTTGATGATGTTCCTATAACAGCATGTTGCATTTTATTTCTTACATAAGACTCATTTAAACCAGATTTCTACCTGAATCATTAATTAGCTGAGACCCTGTTGAAACCTGCTTGCCTAATGATGTTTGTGTCTGGATCGTATCCTAATCACATTTACATTTGGAGTCAAATTGGATTGAATACCTTCCTCCTAACCACATTTAATATTCAGATTACCTCATATATTCCACTACCTGTATCCATAGTTGCAAGCCTTAGAACCAAAATATGGTTTTTGAATCAAAAAGTCATCATGATGGAATTTTCTTTAAAGAAGTCCTCTCTAGGCATTTTCATGCACCGCATGCTTTGTGATGTTTATTCCGAGGGGTTTGGGCTGTCACTGGGTACATCCTGAGCACATTTCCATGTGAATTTTTAATTGAATAATCCCTAATGCGGATATAATCCTAATATCCAGCATGCA
The DNA here is from genome assembly GCA_013621035.1 of Clarias magur. Lineage (NCBI taxonomy): Eukaryota > Metazoa > Chordata > Actinopteri > Siluriformes > Clariidae > Clarias > Clarias magur. The sequence continues at coordinate 87,617 of QNUK01000346.1, read as the reverse complement.
TGAAACAACCTGGTGTAAAGTGCTTCCCACAACTTCATCTCTACACATCACACTTCCACATCAACCCAAACCGCTCCTAATATATTACATAAAAACACACAGATCCAGTGTTGCTGAGGGTGGCAGCTTTAGAGGGACATACAATCACAGGACTTGTGACAGTATCAGCATTTTCTGCTTAAAATGAATAATGGTAAGGCACAAGGCTAATATCTGATATGGCTACATTTCACTACAAGTATAAATGTGGTTAAAATCGTATTAGGACACGACTCAGATACAAGGATTTAAGTGCAAACACAGTGACTGGGTGTGTTTTTGATGCTGATACTGATAAGTATGATAGCATTCGTGTGCTTGGAACTTTGGTCATCTTTGTTGGGTAAACACAGAAAAGGCGGAAAGCAGTTGAAGATGACATGCTAGAGTGCATAGTGTAGAAGTGAAGATTGATTGAAGGGGTGTCTGTGTAATTTTATTTTATTACTAAGATACAGAACAGAAACTAAATGTAAAAAACCCACTCCAAATCTAGGTGTGGTTTAGATATAAAAAGAATGTGTTTTAATCCTACAAGTTTGGGAGTTCTCTTTGCAGTATGTCCAGCCAACATGATTCTTTTTTTTTTCTCTCCCCCTTTTACTCAGTGCTGCATGGTTTACACCTAATATTTTGTAGATATGCCTTGATTTCTTTTATTTCCATGCCGGTGAAAGTGGCACTTCTTGCTGAAACATGCATCAATTATATTTAAAAATCCATTGTATAATTTAAAAGTTCTAAGAGTCAGTTCTAAGTGGTATACTGTGTAAGATTAAGAGCATTTCAAGATCTCATGGTTCGTTCAGCAGATTTCATGCATGAAATGTGAGGGATGTTGGAAGGACAGGATTTAAAGGAACGTTTCTGCAATTTTTAAACCCATTTTACGCCAAATCTGTGGAGTGTGTGATTACACTGAGCAAACTGAACTTGTACTGAGAAACGTAAGACATTTTATCATGTGCGTCTGACTTGGTTATTAGAGGACATTAGGGATGTAAATGAATACAGATACATTCAGAATGATCAGATAATGTGTACTGTGCAAAATACATTTAGAAGGTGCACTGTTGTTTGTTTTCTATCTTTCTTTTTACAAAGCTTGGCAGATATGTTTACAGGTTTACAGGTTGGAGGTTAGAGGAAACTAGTGCAGGATTATGATACTGGAAAACAAAAATCTTGCGCTTTTTCTTTTTTTTAAGAAGGGGTAATTGTCAAAATGTTGTACTTTTTCGGGACGAAGAAAGACACTGAGTAAAATGAACAGATGGGCGTGCACAATGCATGTGCAGTATTTTAGTAACTGTCTACGAATTTGTTTAATAAAAAGAGTCAGCTGAATTTGTTAGAAAATTACATTGACATGGTAGAAACAATAGGCAATTTAATGTAGCTACGACTGAGAAACTGTCAGAGCAGCAATTTCTTATTTTGATGTTTTGCATGGCACAGTGTTTTGGTTCATAATTAATTTAACATTAAAAAAGAAAAGACCTGAAAGAAACAATCCGATAAATCAAAATATTTTTTTATTATTTAGACCACAGCCACAGTACAGGAAACAGTGTTGGAATGTTTGTCGGTGGTAATTGCTCATATGCTACAGAAGCTGTTAAAACCTCACCTTTAATCATTATCAATACTCTAGTTCAATACACACTCTAGGTTTACCAGAGTGCCTAGCTATGTGTTCTCTCTGCCCCGTCTGGGCTAGTACACCGTTAGATGCCTATCTGTTTAGATGCTAAGAAACGATAGGTTGCTTATATGCAGGGTGTTGGCCCAGATTAAAGATCAATCAGTGAGTACAGGTTGTCCCTGACTTGCAAACAAGTTCTGTTCCGCAAGCACGTTTGTAAGTTGGATTTGTTCTTAAGTCCAACAAAATGATTCTTATACGCCTTTGACATTAAACTACACTGTTAATCCCACCAATCCACTTAACTAAATCTCTGTCTCCTTTCCCCACACTGCCATTATGTGAATGTCATATGTCAAATGTAACAGTGTTGTTAATTGTAAATATTGATATCTGGTGCACTGTAGTGTCTAATTTTTGTAAAACATACCTGAGCTACTTCCGTGATTTGTTCACATCTACAAATGTTGAAATGTAAAATGTCGGTCCGCTTGTATGTGCGGAAATGTAGAGCTCAAATGTTTGTAAGTCGGGGACTACCTACACTGGGAAAGACCAGTAAGTTTTGCAATAGATTAGTCAATATTGGGAAAAGTCAGTAAAGAATGAGGAAGAACTGTGAGTACTCGGAACGATCACGGAGTACTGGGAAATAAAAGTCAGTATTAGAAGAGACAAATGAAGAACAAACGAGTTTGTGTAATTGCTTTGTTTGTTGTCGACATTGCTTGGCCTTGTGTAAGTCCATGTGTGTGTGTGTGTGTGTGTGTGTGTGTGTGTGTGTGTGTGTGTGTGTGTGTGTGTATGTGTTTTTTTGTGTGTTGTGACTATCTGTCATACTTTATAGTCTTGTTTGTGAACTTGCATGTAGCTGGTAATGATTAAAGAACTGAACACTATTACAGAAATGTAAAAATATTCTGATGGTTGATGAGTTACAAGGATTTAGTGGAGACTTTGCCAGTCTTGTGTCCTCGTTATGTCTTTTTATCGTTATGTTTTTTTTAAAAGAAATTCATCTTTATGAATTTTCAGGGATTATATACATGAGGGAAAAACAGTATATGTTGTGTATATAATTGTCTAGTACATATGTAATAAGATATTTAGTCTAAACATAACATCAGTAAATGAAAATAAATGTTTTATATGCATTAGGTTCAGGAAAGAAATACACGTATTTTGTATGAAAAAGCATTTTACGTTGCTGGGGACTATCTTTCTCATCCTGACAAGGTAGGTTACTCTTGTGTTTTTTTTTTTTGTTTTTTTTTTTGTGGTTTTCCGTCAGGTCATTTTGCTTGTCAGAAAAAAATCACAAACAGAGAGAGAGAGAGAGAGAGAGAGAGAGACGGTAAGAAAATGTGCATGTGTGTCGGTTTTTTACCAGGATGTCATTCCCTAATGAATGACATGGAGGGAAGCTAATACAATTGTTTTATTAAATTTCAGCCAGAGAGAGAGAGAGAGAGAGAGAGAGACCAAAAATAGTCTTTTCCAAGGAGCGTGAGAGACGAAGAGATGGATATAGGGGGAAAAAAGGGAGATGTAAGAGTCAGAATTGTGGATAATAAGCTCTACAGATACAGGAAGAAGTTAAGCCAGGAAATTAAGCAATGAATGAGAGATAAAAATAGGGGAAAATTAATGTAGTGTACAGTGAAATAGGTAAGAGATGGATATTGAGGTGTGGAGAGGGAGAGAAGGGCCCCCCCTCACAAGGTCAGTGTGTTCTGATTCTGCTCAAGTTCAGCTCCTGTGATGAATAATGGCCTGCTGTGTTCAGGGAGCATGGGCTCCTAGGACATTCTCTGACAATTAACCTTAGTCTGGGGGCATGAGGAGCATCACGCTGGCTCATACAGATACGAGCCGCGCCAGAATTCCCCGTGAGCGCTTCGAGACATTTTAACCCAGTTTACACATGCTAGTGTAATGCATCTTGAGTAGCATGATTCAATTTACACCCACACAGAAATGCTGGGAAATCCACCCAAGACACATTTCAATTTGATTAAGGAAGCCACTTTAGGAGGTCTGAGAAACATTTTAGACAGATGGTTGGTAAGGACAAGAGTATATTTGTCCCCCCCAAGCCACATAAAACTCCTCTCAATACATCATAACCCACAGTGTCCAACATAAAAGTGTTCATCCTTAAATAACTTGGATTACAAATATTGAGTAACCGTACTTTTGCCCACATAGAATAACAGGCATGAAAGATAACACATGAAGTTGATTATCAAGTGTCATGATCTGATGTACATACTTGTATTTTATCTAGTTTATCCAGTTATTGATTGATTGGCATACAGTGTGTGCTCACGCATGTATGTGTGTGTGTGTCTGTGTGTGTGTGTGTGTATCATAATTAGACATTATTGAAATCTAAACATGAAAATCTAAACCATTTTTAAGTTTTAATTTAATTTTAATTCCTTTTAATTTATGCATAATTTTAGGACTAATTTCAAATTTATTTATGTATAAAAAGAGGATAGTCAAGACTTGGACAAGATGAACACATAATTTTAATAAAGACAGTTTTAATTATGCTTATACAGCAGTTAGTTATCTCACTAAGCAACCTGATTGGACCTGAGGATTTCCACCAGTGGTGATACTGGGCCGTAACAGCACTTGGATGTTTAACTAAACGTATCACACCTCATCCCAGGTGTTCTAATAACCATTATTTTTGGTCACGAACATGACTGAATGAAGGTCAAGATGGAACACAATACTGAGGAAAAATACACATTCAAAAAAAAAAAAAAACACTGACACATTTTAGCAAGAAAACACATCTGATAATGTTATGTCATCCTAACCAACTTTGTCTCCTGAAAAATTGCTTCTAAGACATTCCCTATTGCTTCTGTGTTATTTATGCCTAAGGCGAGCTAGAATGCTAACTAGCTTCTAACACAAGGCTGAATCCCAAATTCCTCTGTAACCCCTAATCAGGGGCTAAACTTGGTGTGTGTGAGACAATGGATTGTACAGTACACCCTACATAGCACACCAGCTTTCCATTTAACACTATTCGACGCTGGAACTCGGAAGTTAATGGAGCTGAAATTCTAAATTCTTGGTCACCTCGGTTAAATAAACAATCCAAACATACTCTGTTGATAATAAATCGTGTTTGTAAAACTGTTGTATAAAAGCAATATCACACTATAGTGAGTGCTGATATTCAGCACAGCAGCACGACCTGCAGTGTGATTCTGTTTCATTCTTTTATGACAGAGGCTTTTGGGTTTCAGCCATAATGTGACTGAGAAGCATTTTTAAATAACACCAAAATGTTATTTTCACGCATTATTACATAAATAAATGTCACAGCATCACGTAAATGTCATAGTGTTTATCATAACATTCCGATAGTGGTTGTGTTTTCAAAAGTCTCCATTTTGTAGTACGTATTCTGTTTCACTAAAGAATGTGTGTAGTTTGACTGATAAGCTGTTTAAGGCGGTGTTGAGGAAGGTGTCCTGGCCAGGGAAAGAATGCGTCCCCACAGGCTGTCTGCTCTTACAAGCAGTTGCACAGGGTTTAGGTCAGGCAGGAGGTGATGGTGCCCTCTGTTACAGGACACTGCCTAATTATATAAAGCCTTCACTTAAAGGGGAGCGGAGTGCTCACAGGAGTGTTTATAAGTGGCGAATTAAAACATTTGCAATGTCCCAGGTGCTTTGTTCTTAAATCGTTCCACTCCGGAAGAGTATAGCTCTGTGTGAATAACTTTGAGTGTGGGCTTGCAGGAAGGGTGTAGAATGCCATGTGGACTTGCCAAAAGGGGCATTTGGGACAGGACTTTTGGAGGATTTTGATTTTAGGATATTGTTGAAATAGTGAGAGCTGTACACACGGTTCAGTTCTGCCTCTGTGTGTGTGTGTGTATGTGTGTGTGTGTGTGTGTGTGTGTGTGTGTGTGTGTGTGCTTTTTTTATTCTTTTTTTCCTAAATCCAAGGCCTTTTTTAAGCTGCTTTTGTTCAGAAAAGAAAACCGCGCTTTTGGTCCAAGTGAATTAATCAGAATATTTTTATCTGGTCTTGCTCAAACATGTTCTCATGGCAACCTTAAAAACTGTTCAAGGATAAGAGTGGGAATGAAGAAAATGCTATGAGAGAAAGGAATAGATTAGAAGGAATTAGACTCTGAGGACTAAACCCAGTGCATTTTATATTCAGCACAGTGTCTCTGAATGATTCAGGGCTGTTTGGATTGTTCATGTGTCCTGAGGTTATAAAGCTTCTGGTGTAGAAAATGTAGTGGATCTGTAGTTATTCTGCCTATTCATCTGTCTGTCTATTTATCTTAGCTGCCTCTTCATCTACCTATTTGTCTGTCTGTTTATCAATTTATACTAACTCATATGTATCTGTATATTTATGTATGTATAGCTAGATATCAATATGTCTAGTTGTCTACATAGTTATGTCTATCTATTTATCCATCCATTATCTGTGTGTCTCTCTATATAATACTCCCTTTATTAAATGAGAGGTAGGTAGGGTAGATGGTCTGTCCAGTCAAGTTTTTTGTGAATTGTCCCTCCTCCATGCTTACTGCACTACTCCTTGACCACCTGTCGCTTATATTTCCCCTGTGCTCCCTTCTTCCCTCTCATTTTTTTTATAGCAGAGCACTTGTCCTGTCATTGGCTTTGTGCTGTTGTTTTATGATCCTGATTTTGTCTAGCTCATCCTGTCCATTTGCCTTGAAAGAACCCCATAATGAGACAGAGAGAGAGAGAGAGAGAGAGCTCAGGCTAAGCAGATGGAGGTAAATTACCTAATGACAAAAGGAGGCAGTGTATTTCTGCTTAGTTTGCTTTTCCTGAGAGATGGAGGTCTGGAGAAAAGGTAAGCCGGCTAGAACAAAAGGTTTTTAACAGTTACTAACTCAGAGTTCAGATAAACGTCGGCATGCCTTTGTCCCAGCTTTCTGTCACTTTTATCAATGTAGAGAATCGAAGCTTAAAAAAATTAATAAAATCAGAGACATTATTCTCAATAACATTTCCGATTACCAGGAAAGAGCTCAATGTCTCGTTAATTACATTAGCATAATATGCAGCTAAAGAGGCGTGGATGATTGCTCCGGGAATAACTGTGAAGATTCATGCATTCGCACATTTACAATGCAGCAAGAGCTATGCAACAGAGAGGTCCTTGACTCTTCTGTGATTCGCAGTGTGAAGAAAAAGAGCATTGTGGGAAATGGGGGTCTGGAAATAAGCACGCTTCCTTTTGCAAATACAGCCATTAAAGAGAATTCTCCAAACGCAACTCCCTCCTGAGAAAACTGCTGTCTGGAAGGCTCACAGCAAGACCCCAACCTCCACAACGCCTGGAACAGAGCCCAGAGGAAAAGAAAAAAAAAAAGTGAGAAGAATGCAGGAGAGACAGATAGATATAGAGTGGGTTGTTGGTGGGAAGAAAAAACTAGAAGGTAGTGTGCAGCTGAAAAATGAGACAATAAAACAAAAGGGAGAGGGTAAGTGCTAATAGAAAATGCGAGAGATTAAAAGCATTCCTGTGACCTTGGAAAATAGTAGAAGGGAGGACAGAGTAAAAACAGAGTGCGTAATTAAGCAGGCAGAGACGAAGGAAATACCAACAGAAAGATAGTGTCTCATTAACAGCCTGCACTTTGGCTGCCTGCCCTCTGTTGGCGCTCTCAACCAAACCCCCAAACTCAAACCCAGCCCTGATGCACGGCCTGAAAAATGGCCTCCAGCTGGAAGATTGAAGACATTGAGACTGGGTTTGGGACACCGTGGAGAGTGTGTGCACTCATATTTTTCTTCCGCTGATTGATTCTCTTCTGGCAGCAGCTGCTCCATTTTTATGGAGACTCTCAGCGTGCTCTGCAGCCCTGATCAGAAGAAACAAGCGGCGAGCCCCATGTACCCTCTCACCATGTTCGTCTTGTCGAGGGTTAATCTCCCATCTCAATGCGCATTGTGCTGCGAAGACCGGCTTTATAACGGATCCCATGTACGCGCGCACACTGTCTCCACTAAGTAAGGGTGCGGTATGAAAATGAGATGACATCATCGTGTAACGGTTCAGCTTTCTAATAAAGAACAGACATGCACGAACAGAGGCCGAGCTCCTACCAAGGTTCTGTTCTCCCAAAAGACAAGAAAAAGGATGTCTTTGTCAGATATCAGTAGTATGTCTTCATTTTGGAAAGAGTGAAAACATTCTTTTAAGCACAATATTGTGGTTGTATGCAGGTTGCTCTGGGTAACATTATCTGCGTAATGATTAAATCTGTATGTCAAACAAAAGATGTATATTAAAACTCCTGAACAACATCGACCCGGAGCAATCCGAAACAGTTTCCTAATATTCTAAAAGCAGTGATAAAAATTTGACTGGCCAAACAGAACCGGTGAAACCCTGTGACGTCCACAGCTGTCTGTTAATGTGCCAGTTACAGTAAGTCTAACACAGGGCTGAAAAACAAACTACATGTCTATGGGAACGCAAGCACCAATACCAGCCAAATTTTTTTGCAACGCACATTCTTGTTGTATATGCTCAATGTGCTTTTTTCTTCCTCAAGTGGGTGAAATACCAAATCATGAAAGTTAAATTGGGTAATATGAGCTTTATAAAATGAGAGCCATCCAAGCGTATCCAGAATAGCAGTACCCATACCCACTTTCAACATCCCTAATACAAACATACATCCGTTGTTTTCTGGCATGGACAAATCTGTCCTGGAGATATTTCCATTTTTATCCGAGGATGAGGTTTCTTGCCAGGTAACAAACCTTTTTAATAGCTGTTTGGCTGAATTTAAAAACCAATGATGTATCATAGATACAGTATGACCACTCAGTCCGCACATATAAGCTTGGCACAAGTTTTACACCGGACGTCCTTCCCATTACGCAACCCTCCCATTTTTTTCGGGCTTGGGAGCGGCACTACATCCAGTGGCTGGGTTTTGCGCACTGGCTGGGAATCGAACCTGGCCCTTTCACATTTCAGGCAAAACACCTACCACTGAGCCTCCAGTGTCTACATCATAGATACAGTATATTGTTTTAAAAAAAATTAACCAGCTGTGACAGAAACTGCTCAAAGTTCTGGACGTGGTCTGCCATGACAGCTGACAGGGAGAAACTTTCCTCTGCCCTTAGCCAATTATAGTGTCCCTCACTGCAATGCTCAAAATACAGCATTATAAATGTCACCATGACACATTTCTGAATGTAACAGCACATTAAACAAGCCTTAAATGTGATCAGGACGTGAAATATGAGTTTATTCTTTGAATGACTTCAAGTAAAGTAGATTTCATCCGCTAGTAGATGAATGACTTTAAACATAAGTAATTGGGTTATAATACATACCAATGATGTTAAACATTCCCTGTCGTTAAACTGTATTTAAAGCCACTCAATGCAATTCTAAAGAATCTACAGTATATTGCTTACACAGCATTGTTACTTTACTCTGCTAACTAGTTAACAAGCCATTATCTGCATCGGTACATGGTTCAAAGGAAATCAAGCATGCAATTCACCAAGGACATGTGCATTCCTTTTGAAGAATTTAATCCACTGTTATACCACTGAGGTCTTAGTCTGATCGAAGGGAGAGTATGAAAGTGAAAAAGAACGACAGAGAGAGAGAGAGAGACAGCAGCAGGGGTACACTAACAGGATTTTGCACAGGTGTGCAGAATGACAGCTCTGCAACAGTGATTGGTCTGGTCCTGACAGTGCTATTCAGGAGCGCTCTAGATGCACAGTAACCCACGGACTCATTTGCGTGAGGAATTTTCACATTATGAGAGGCTTGTGAAAAGATCTCTCGTGTCTAATTATTTAGTTGGTTATTTGGGCACAAAAGAAACAAAGTGCACGTTATGGTATGTTCTGTGTAAATTTACAATTTAATGGGAGATATACAGTATATCTGTGTATAAGGGCGCCACAGGAAATATGAGATAGATCATGGACTAATGGTATGGACTAAAATAGTCCAAAGATGATGCTGACCATATATGGACAAAGGTTGAGTGAGGACAGGCACTGATGTCAGGTGAGGAGACGTGGCACACTGGCAGCGTGACCGTTTATCCAAAATCAGTAAAGGGGGTTAAGATCATGGGTCTTGTGCAGGACTGTGCATAATCTTCCACTCCAGCCTTCTCAAGCCATGTCTTCATGGTACTCGCTTTATGGACAGGAGCAATGCGATGCTGGACCAGGTTTGGGCCTCCGTATTTTGAGTGAAGTGAAATGGTAGTAGTGCTACATATGAAGACTTACTGTATAATTGTGTGCAACAGTTTGGTGATTACTCACACCTGGGCGTGATGATCAAGTGACCATATACTGTATATACTGTATATACAAAAATGATTGAAATGAATATGAGAAAATTGTCCAGTGGTTGGTAAATCCTGAGTTCAGGTTACAAATACATTTAATTACATGGATTGGAGACACTAAATTGCCTCAAGGTGTAAACCAGGGTGTGAATGTGTATGTGTCCAATGTCGTTCTCACCAGCAGATTCAGCTACATTCTGTCCAGGATGCAGCCGTGTCCTAACACAATTTTGTGTCAGGGTAATCAGAACGGACACAGGTGCAGGTCAATTCCAATGATTTATTGTAAACAGTCCACAGAACATCCAAGGCAGAGGAAAAAAAAAACAACAAAATATCCCTTGTAGCAGGAAGCGCCTTAGTCCCAAAAAACAAAAACAAAAAAACAAAAACTACTCCGTAGAGGGAAAAAACGGCTTTCACTTCCAAAGTGCAGTGGTAGTTCCTGCCACGGCCACCAGAGGGCGATAGGGGCGCGATGCGCTGCACTGCTCGGCCGCGAGGAAGAGCGTGAGCTGGCCGGCGGGGCGCCGTCGGAAAGCGCGGACAAAAACAAAAGCCGGGCCAGCCTGGAAGACAAAGGGAGATTAAAACACGGGAGAAAAAAAAAGGAGAAAAAAAAAGGAAGAAAACATAAACGGGAAGCATTAACCGGGAGCCAAAACTTGGACTGGGCTTGACTAGACAGGAAGCAGCAAACGGCTGCCAACATGGAAACAACGAACCGACACCAGACAACAGACAAGGAGGGAATAAATAACGCAAACAATCACGACGGAAACGAGTGGAACAGGTGAGTGAAATCATCTTACTAAACTAGGGAGGAAGTGGGAGGGATTATCGTGACAGACGCGGACAGCTAGTGGGCGAACAAAAACAAACACCATGTGCTCGAACGGATATGTAAACATAGAACATCAGGGAAGAAGAGATCGGCCCCGGGATCTGACAGTCCCCCCCCCCCAAGGGCGCCACTAGGCGTCCCCAGGGAGGGGCTTACCTTGTCGCCGATGGAGGTCCACGATCAGCGCCCGGTCCAGGACATCCCGGGCCGGAATCCAACTCCTCTCCTCCGGACCGTAGCCCTCCCAGTCCACTAGATACTGAAAGCCCCGACCTCTGCGACGAGCGTCCAGCAACCTCCTAACAGTGTATACTGGGGAGCCATCCACTAGACGGGGGGGAGGGGGGGTCGGGGCAGGAGGAACAAGATGGGATGAAAACACAGGTTTAACCCTAGAGACATGAAACACTGGGTGTACCCGACCAAGCGTGGGAGGGAGCTTGAGCCGAATCGCCACTGGGTTCAAGACCTTTGTGATCTGGTATGGACCAATGAACTTGGGAGCCAACTTGCGTGAGGCTACCCTGAGAGGCAAGTCCCTGGTAGAGAGCCATACTCTTTGACCACAAACATAGTGTGGGGCAGGAGTCCGGTGGCGATCAGCTGCGGCTTTGGTCCGTCTACTAGCCCGGACCAAGGCTTCCTTGGCTTTTCTCCAGGTGCGCCGGCAGCGTTGAACGAAAGCCAAAGCAGACGGGACCGCCGCTTCGGGTTCCTGTGAAGGGAACAGAGGTGGTTGATAACCAACTGAACACTGAAAAGGCGACATACCTGTTGCAGAAACCGGTAGGGTATTATGGGCATACTCTACCCAGGTCAGTTGTTGACACCAAGAGTTAGGATTATGTGATGCCAGGCAGCGGAGAGCACGTTCCAAATCCTGGTTAGCCCGCTCAGACTGCCCATTGGTCTGGGGATGGAATCCAGATGACAGACTCGTAGAGGCCCCGATCTGTCTGCAAAATTCCTTCCAAAACCGAGAGACAAACTGTGGGCCCCTGTCAGAGACCACATCAACCGGAAGACCATGAATCCGGAATACTTGGTCCACCACCACCTGAGCTGTCTCCTTGGCAGAGGGGAGCTTGGGGAGAGGAATGAAGTGAGCTGCTTTGGAGAAGCGATCCACCACCGTGAGAATGACGGTGTTGCCCTTCGATTCGGGGAGGCCAGTGACAAAGTCAAGGGCTAGATGTGACCATGGGCGGGCAGGAACGTGTAACGGGCGGAGCAGACCAACGGGAGGCGAGGATGAACACTTGTTCTGGGCGCAAACTGAGCAGGCTGCCACGAACTGCCTGACATCCCTGGCCATGGAAGGCCACCAAAATCGCTGGCGGATGGAAGCCAGCGACCTCCGAACTCCTGGGTGACACACTAGTCTAGACGAGTGACCCCACTGGATGACTTTAGGACGCAGCACCACAGGAACAAACAACTTGCCCACTGGAACCCCCTGGGTATGTGGGAATTGCGCTGGGCCTCCTGGACCTCTCTCTCGACATTCCATGAGAGGGAGGCCACCACTACGCCTTTGGGCAGGATGGTGTCAATTGGAACCTCCCTCTCAGGGGTCTCAAACAGACGGGAGAGGGAGTCAGGCTTCGTGTTCTTGGACCCAGGTCTGAACGAGAGGGAAAAATTGAAACGACTGAAGAAAAGGGACCAGCGGGCCTGTCTAGAATTAAGCCTCTTGGCTGAATTGATGTATTCTAGATTCTTGTGGTCGGTCCAGACCACAAACGGTTGGACTGCGCCCTCAAGCCAGTGACGCCACTCACCCAAGGCTAGTCTGACAGCCAACAACTCCCGATTACCTATGTCGTAGTTCCGCTCCGTGGGGCTTAGGCGGTGGGAGAAGAAGGCACAAGGATGTACTTTCCCATCCCGGAGAGAGCGTTGTGATAGGACTGCACCTACTCCGACATCCGAAGCATCCACCTCAACAATAAACTGCTGTTCAGGATCTGGAGTAGACAAAACAGGAGCAGAGATAAACCGGGACTTTAGTTTATCAAAGGCCTCCTGGGCCTCATTATTCCATCTAAACAGTACTTTAGGAGAGGTGAGTGCTGTTAAGGGTGCAGCAATTTGGCCGAAGTTCCGGATGAAGCGCCGATAAAAATTGGCGAACCCCAGGAACCGCTGCAGAGCCTTCCGAGAGTCAGGAGTTGGCCACTCGGCTACAGCCCTTATTTTAGCAGGGTCAGCTCCGATCTCACCCGCCGAAATAACAAACCCCAAGAACGAAACTGACCTTGCATGGAAGACGCACTTCTCCGCTTTTACAAATAGCTGATTCTCTAGTAGTCGTTGCAACACCTGGCGGACATGCTGAGCGTGTACCTGCAAAGAGGGGGAGAATATCAAGATATCATCAAGGTACACAAAGACAAATCGGTTTACCATGTCCCTCAGCACATCGTTGACCAGGGCCTGGAAGACAGCGGGGGCATTGGTCAGACCAAACGGAAGGACCCGGTATTCAAAGTGTCCCGTGGGTGTGTTGAAAGCTGTCTTCCACTCATCTCCCTCCCGGATGCGGATAAGGTGGTAGGCGTTGCGCAGGTCAAGCTTGGAGAAGACCTTGGCTCCCTGCAAGAGTTCGAAAGCTGAAGACATAAGCGGCAGGGGGTACCTGTTCTTAACAGTGATGTCATTCAGTCCACGATAATCAATGCAGGGACGCAAGGAGCCGTCCCTCTTCTTGACGAAGAAGAACCCTGCACCCGCAGGAGAGGAGGAGGGACGGATGAGGCCGGCTTTGAGGGATTCGTTAATATACTTGTCCATGGCCTCTCTCTCTGGACCTGAAAGGGAATATAAGTGACCCTTGGGCGGAGAAGTGCCTGGGAGGAGCTCTATGGCACAATCATAAGGACGATGAGGAGGTAAGGACATGGCCCGGGACTTGCTGAACACCAGACGCAGATCATGGCACCCCGCCGGCACCCCGGACAGATCAGCCTCCTCCACCTGCAACACAGGACAAACAGGACCAGAAAAAGGGGCAGAACCAAGACACGAAGCAAGACAGTTTTGACTCCAAGATAACACAGAATTTCCGGACCAATCCACATGAGGGCCATGCTGTACCAACCAGGGGTGCCCCAAAACTATGGGAGTGCAAGGGGAGTCCAGAAGGTACAGCGTGGTGACCTCACGGTGATTGCCTGAGACTACCAGGCTAAGTCTTGGGGTTTGACAGAAAACTGTGGTAATCAAAGTTCCGTCTAGGGATCGGGCAGGGATAGGTTCAGGGAGTGGGATGGCTGGGATACCCCACCGTGCGGCTATAGAGCTGTCCATGAAGTTCCCTTCAGCCCCTGAATCGACCAACGCCGAACAGGACTCTGAAGTTCCCCCGTATTGGACCAGTACGGGTAAAAGGGTTCGTGAGGAGGGGGATTGTGAAAAAGGTATCGTGCTCACCAGGATCCCCCGCTTCACCGGTGAGCTTTGGCTTTTGCCGGACAGACTGCTGCAAAGTGGCCTGGTTTTCCACAGTAGAAGCACAGGCCCCGGGTCAGACGCTGTTGTCTCTCCTGGGGTGAAAGACGAAGACGTCCCAGCTGCATGGGCTCGGGATCTGGTAGATCGGGAGTTGCTGAAGGTGAGTGGGGGCCCTCCACCTTGCCAGAGAGGCGGATCAGCTGGCGCCGGTGCCGACGATGGAGGCGAACCTCGATGCGCAGGGCCAGGTTTATGAGCTCTTCGAAGTCACGAGGTAAGTCATGAGTGGCCAGTTCATTCTGTATGTCCTCCTCCAACCCGGCCCGGAACATGGCCCGACAGGCTCCCTCATTCCAGTCACAGGAGGCTGCTAGAGTCTTAAACTGTATGGCAAACTCCGTGACTGAGCGGCCTCCCTGGCGAAGCCGTGCGAGCTGGTCCGCTGCCTCCTGCCCTCTGGCAGACCGGTCAAAGAGCCTGATCATCTCCTGCCGAAACTCGTCAAATGAGAGACAGCATGGGGCTCCAGATTCCCAGACTGAGGTTCCCCACTCTCGCGCCTTGCCCGTTAGGAGAGTCATAACGAAAGCCACCTTTGTCCCCTCTGCCGCAAACGTGCGTGGCTGGAGGGCAAATACAACTGAGCACTGTGTCAAGAACGCTCGGCATGAATTGGGGTCCCCATCATAGGGAGGTGGATTGTTGCAACGGGGTTCGTGCTCTGGACGGGAGGAAGGGTGGGCCGAACCTCCTTGGGCGCCTTCTCGCTGGAGAACTTGGATATGAGCAGTGAGGTCTGCCACTTGGTTGGTGAGGAACTCGACCTCTCTCGCGGTGCTGGTCAGTCGGCTCTCATGTTGGCCCAGAAGCACCCCCTGTTGGGCCACGGCCGACCTGACGGGATCCGTACCTGCTGTGTCCATCTTGTTCGGTTCGTTCTGTCAGGGTAATCAGAACGGACACAGGTGCAGGTCAATTCCAATGATTTATTGTAAACAGTCCACAGAACATCCAAGGCAGAGGAAAAAAAAAAACAACAAAATGTCCCTTGTAGCAGGAAGCGCCTTAGTCCCAAAAAACAAAAACAAAAAAACAAAAACTACTCCGTAGAGGGAAAAAACGGCTTTCACTTCCAAAGTGCAGTGGTAGTTCCTGCCACGGCCACCAGAGGGCGATAGGGGCGCGATGCGCTGCACTGCTCGGCCGCGAGGAAGAGCGTGAGCTGGCCGGCGGGGCGCCGTCGGAAAGCGCGGACAAAAAACAAAAGCCGGGCCAGCCTGGAAGACAAAGGGAGATTAAAACACGGGAGAAAAAAAAGGAGAAAAAAAAAGGAAGAAAACATAAACGGGAAGCATTAACCGGGAGCCAAAACTTGGACTGGGCTTGACTAGACAGGAAGCAGCAAACGGCTGCCAACATGGAAACAACGAACCGACACCAGACAACAGACAAGGAGGGAATAAATAACGCAAACAATCACGACGGAAACGAGTGGAACAGGTGAGTGAAATCATCTTACTAAACTAGGGAGGAAGTGGGAGGGATTATCGTGACAGACGCGGACAGCTAGTGGGCGAACAAAAACAAACACCATGTGCTCGAACGGATATGTAAACATAGAACATCAGGGAAGAAGAGATCGGCCCCGGGATCTGACATTTTGAATACATACAATTAGTCGAAATTAAAATAAGATAGATAACTGTACTTTTTTTAGAACAAAAAAAAAGAATTTGATCTATTATCTATATTAGAAAACTTTTTTTGTCCATACTGTGATGTTATATATGTAAATGACCACATCACAGACACATACACACACACACACACACACTAGTGTATTATCAGTATATTAATATATTACATACATGTATTATTTACTTGCCATTTGCAAATTTCTCCTGAAAGTCCTAACGTCATCTAGGTAGCCGGTTTATTCTTAGCCAACAGCCGCTATGCCATCTGCTAATACCAGTTAGCTAGACTCACAGCAAGAGTTCAGTTGTAATGACAATTATAATTCTGTAAATCGCAAATTAATAGACTGTTACGTATCGACATCACATTTTGAGTATACTTTGTTTAAGCTATAGCTGGATCACCTTTTCCCATCTGCCGTTTCATTAACCTTGATATACACAGGAACCTGGCAGTGCCTCATTCTCAGATACTGAGGATCTAAAGCTCAAATAGCATTTAATATCTTTTTCACACAAGCTTCAGAATCTCAATGCTATAACAGAAGTTGTCAAATCTGTTCATTATTTTCTTTTTGGAGCCAGAAACTGTCACTTTATTGAATTAAAGTAGATCACTGTAATCATCTTTCTTAGTTATTACAAAGTCCTGTTCTGAAACTGTGGTGAGTAACCATAAGGCCGCTTTTAACTGTTTTAGTGATGTATCTGTTGTGAAACTAACATGTCTGGCTTGCAAGACTACTGAGGAAGTAGAGGTTAAAAAAATGGAAGGGATCAATACATTAGACAACCGAGTCTGTGCATCCAGGATACATTCAAGGTCGTTGTGCAGTCAGTTTGTGTCTAATCCTGTGCTCAGCTCAAAAGTGGTGGAGATTCAGGGTTTATCAGTCATTCCTCCGACCCACATAACCAAGAGGTCTTGAACAGCATGAACCCCATGAGAAAGACCCGGCGATAATCATGCTGGAATTTACACATACTAACCCTCTGTCCTCATCCTCTTGTGTATTTGTTTACATGCATCTTGTTCTCTGTCCTCTTTCCCCTTCTTTCTTTTTTTTTCTTTCCTCCTGTTCTCAATAGAAAACGTGTGTTATGTTGGAGCAATAATTCTGTAGAAGTGACTCACTCTAGTTAGTCAGGCCATTTGCTCTCAAGGTTGGGAACGGACCCGGTTTAGTGGTAGGAGACAGAGAAAACAGACCAGGGGGGAGATAATTTCATGAAAATATGTTTGGGGAACGAAAAGCAAACAATGATGTCATAACTGTTTCCAGAAGAACATAGAAATGAATTTACTTGTTAGCTGTGACATCATCCTTTTTAACATTCAACATGGGCTTCCCCTCCAGACCCATAGCATACACAGACGGCTCTAATTTCACTGCCCGGGCCTTTTGGGAAATGGGGAAGAAAATAGCAGCTTGGCAGGACAGTGAGCGTACTACTTTTGATTTGTACTGTTAGAGTAATGGACCTGCTTCTAATGGATTATTCTCAATTTATTTGGTACCAGTAATATATCAACATCTGTGAGAGGCAACGCTCAGTTCCAAATACCAACGATGTTACGAACTCAACTTTAAGATGGAACTATGTACAAATTTACAAAATGACACAAATGTTGTGAAACTTTCAAATGCCTTATCCACCCTGTTTTTAATGAATGCCACCATGTTGCTTAAGGCATTCATAATTTAACCTCTTAAACCTGAATTCATATGAGTACATGGATTTTTCCTCCTAGACATAATGTCTATATATACTTGCACAAGCCTTATATGAGGACTGTTAGGTATGAATTATTATTATTTAATTTTTTTGCCAAGCTGTCCCTCTTATTTAGAGACACTGATTAAATTCATATTTACTAGATGCTAATAAAGAGAAACAGTGAGGAGAAAATGCAATGAACACAACAGTAAAGGGGTAGCGCATAATCTTCTGTTCAGAGCTATGAAATTGAATCAGTTATGCATTTTAATCAATCTTTTTTTCTTTTTTTTGGTCAGGTCAGATTTGATCAGGATGGACTGTTGGGTCAGTTTTTAATTAAAGTTATTTAAGAAAAAATACAAACCTTAAATGGTCAGACACATACCACAGCTTTAGTAGAAACTAGGAGCTGCTTGCATCATCGGCAAATAGTCATGATTTCGTTAGAGTATTGCCTCTTCTTCTTCTTTTCTACTGGAAAAGAAGATTAGCAGGAAAAAAAATATCACAATGTATGTGACATGACTTTCAAGCAATTACAACACAAGTTACAGAGCATTTCAGTTTTTATGAGATACTTTTAGAGGTTTTTAATACTTCAAAGCACATAGAAATATAGCTGCTTGAGACAAATCAGACATCAAACTTTAGTGCTGTTGAATGGATTCGAAATCAAATTAAATCAATTCGACAGTCTACCTACTGAAAAATCTATAGTAATTCTAATCTATAGTAAATCTAGGTACTGTATATCTACTGTACCAGTCAAAAGTTTGTTTTACATTTTAGAACTAAACTAGAGATTTCAAAACTATGAAATAGCACATATGGTATAAGGTAATTAAGTTAACAACTAAGTAACAATCAGTTATTTTAAGACATGAAGGTCAGCTGTTCTGGAAAAGTTTTTGCAAGAACAGTATCGTCAAGTGCATTTGCAAAACCCATCAAGCACCATCATATGAAGACCTTCCCAGGAAAGCAAGACCAGAACGTAGCTCTGGTGTAGAGGAGACGTTCATTTAGAGTTACCAGCCTCAGAAAGCACCAATTAAAAAAAAATGCATAGGTTGTGATGGTACCCTAAAACGACTTTAGGGTTTTTCAGAAACAGTTTACCGCTTTACCATAGGCTACTGGAGACTTCTTCCAAGAATGCTAAAAAAAAACTATATTAACCATTAGGCATTTATGTACTTACATTTATGTGTAAGCTGTTACTACAGGAAAAATTCAGTTTTAGAAAAAAGCACATTAATCTTTGCTTTGCAGTCAACACTCTTGTCAGAGCTGCTCTTGTGGAAAATGAATACCCTTCTGAGCAACTGAACAGTGCTGTAGGATTTCCAGACTGTATGTTCTTGTTTTATCAGTAATACAGTGGAACGTTGACCTGGTGTGTTAGAGTTTAGTCTTCAGACCAGTGGAAATTGAAGTACATTTGAGACGGTGCAATCATCACAAATTGCAGAGCTGTCTTACATATTTAAGCACACTATAATATATTAAGCCCTTAATTCAGTAAGCAGGCCAGCTAACTCGTTAACGTACTGAGGCATATGGGTTTGTCCTACATAGCTACATTCTGCCATCCAAGACTGTTAGCTGTAATAACTCTTGAACCCACCATGGGCACTGATTTGTTTTTTCAATCTCCACACACCCATATGCACACATGGTCTCCTATTACAGCCTGAGTCTAGGACACTGCCTCCTATTGTACTCCCTGGTGTCTCAGCACTGCTGCTCCCTATCCCTGCTTATTCAGAAACTTTCTTCAGCATCTGTTTACACTCAGCAGGCTGCATTTACTTCCCCCCGATCATTTTCGGGTCTTGAGTATTCATTTTCATTTCAATTATCTGTTTATTTGTTTATGTGATATTTTGCAGGGTAGCGAGTTCTGTGTAATGATGTTCCGATTTCCTGTCTCCTGGACTTAGGTTTTGTGAAGTAAATTAAAACTCCATCTGTCACCTGCTTGAAATAGAAACCTGGTGTTGTCTTGTTTTTTTCTTTGAGCACTCACCAACTCACTCCAATGCAGCAGGAATCAGGCAAACCGCATTCTTAATGAAACGGACATCAAATGGTCTCTCTCGAAACGCAATCTGTGTAAAGTTATGGCATTGTTGGGATTCAAATCTGCAATTTCAGAATTATTGGCTCAATCCTTTTCTGTTGTACCACCCACAGGAGTGTGGGTTATTCGAGGTCTCTTCCTTCTCTGGAATTCATGCAGTTAGATCTTGCTCATTGTGATTTACTCACTCACTCACTCTCACTCTTCATCTATACCGCTTAATCCTGTATTCAGGGTCACGGGGGGCCTGGAGCCTATCCCAGGAGACTTAGGGCACATGGCAGGGTACACCTTGGACAGGGTGCCAATCCATAGCAGGGCAATCCACACACACACATACACTCACTCATTCACACACTATGGGCAATTTGGGAACGCCAATTAGCCTAACCTACATGTCTTTGGACTGTGGGAGGAAACCGGAGTACCCGGAGGAAACCCACCAAGCACGGGGAGAACATGCAAACTCCATGCACATAGAGACGGGAATCGAGCCTGGTCGCGGATCGAACCCGGACCCTGGCGGTGCAAGGCGACAGTGCTAACCAGTACACCACCGTGCCGCCCATTGTGATTTAAAGCTCCCATATTTAACAAAGTTAACCTAGATCTCAGAACTCACCCAATGTACAACGGACTACATTTATTTCACTCCTCCTCCAAATTCATTCATTTAGTTTCAATATAAATAAGCTACTGCTGACCCATGTCCAATTAAAGAACAGTAAACCTAAACAAGCCTGGTAGGGTATCATCTTAGACGAGGTCACATTAGGGGAAAAATCTAACTGGTTTGTTTAAACAATACAAAAATGGAAGGAGGACAAAACAACATAGGGAATGTTTTAAAAGATTTTTAATATTTTTTCCCAGATTTTCTCCTTAATTTTTGCCGTGTCCAATTCCTCCGTGTCACTAGGGGGCTCCCACATTAAGGCTACTACTGCCATTCAGTCGGGAGGGCCAAAGACTATCACGTGTTTCCTCCAAACCACGTGACGCCAGCCGACCATTTCAAACTGCTCACTCACGCAGTGTAACACACTCGGCGGACAGCGCTATCCGCTTGCGTGAGCTCACAGACGCCCCTGATTGGCTGTAGAGCTGTGATTAATGTGAGAGCACTAAGTACCTTTCATCCCTCCCCTCTGAGAGAGCTTGGCCAATCAGCTCTCTCTAGACCTCTGGCTGTGAGAGGCTACAGCATCACACGGGAATCGAACTCGCGATCTCCGGATGATAGCACTTTACCACTACCAGGCACCAGGAATGTTTTTTTTTTCTTACTCACACACCAGAGACCCATCTAAAAATGATTAAAAAGTAATTTTGCATAATATGAATGATTTAAATCATTGCTGCAGTTTTGCATTCAAGTCCTTTGTATAATATGAACCAACAATGAAGCCAATGAACTGATTAGAATTTAACCATTTCCTTAATACCAATGGTTTCCAGCTGGCTGAAGTGGAATGCTGAAAAACATTTAGGGGGATGATTATGGTTCAGCACCTTCTGTAACCCCGGATTTTGACCGCTGGCAAATCTATAACATGACGTCTGTGACGCGATCATGTGCTGCATTGTTTTATCTCCCATCTGGAGTATTTCAGAAGGTGGAGCGGCTTGACTCGGTTTTTGGCCCGTTATGCATATTCATGAGGAAAGCGCTATTGGATTGGCAGGTTGAACTGCTTTCAGAAACAGCTTCTGTCAAAAATAGACAAGGAGAGTGTGTTTAGTGGAGCAGAGCGCATTTGCCGTTTCGGAGACGCTTCTAAAATGTGCCGTGGCACACCTGGTGCAATCATAACATCAGCTTGAGTTGCAGCGATCAGCAACACAGCCGATTATGGTGGAAGGGGGTTTAAAATGCACCCTCAGGGTCCCTGAGGCAGAACATCTGTTTCACACCATTAACATGCATTATATAAATTCTTTAGGTAAAGTTTTCACATACTTCCATACTGTAGATTTTGTTTTACTTTGTCACAGGCCCAGAACTACACCAACCAAGAACTACAACTAGCAGCACCTAAATTTTAGATCATGATTCTATATTCTAACACACCTGAGACAAATCACAAACGCAGATAAAAGGGACTTGCGTACACACCGTCTTTGCAACGTATATACAGTACACCATGTGACCAGTCCCAGTATCATTACTAGGCCTTTAGAACTCTGTGTGACTTTCCCGTTTGTTTCTATTCTCGAGTTTAGTCTGATTGAGTTTATGCCCGTTGAGCATCATCTGACTATCGCCTGTTTCGATTTTGGGTTACCCTTGCCTGGTTGGAAAACATAGTCCCTGAATTATGTTTTAATAAAAATCTTAACTGCACTTGCATCATCTGAGACTGTGTTAATAACACAATAACTAAAGTTATTCTGAAGATTGGCTCACCAAATTTAAAACATATGTCATCTGTTGAGGGCGACATGGTGGTGTAGTGGTTAGCACTGTCGCCTTGCACCGCCAGGGTCCGGGTTCGATTCCCATCTCTGTGTGCATGGAGTTTGCATGTTCTCCCCGTGCTTGGTGGGTGCTTGGTGGGTTTCCTCCCACAGTCCAAAGACATGTAGGTTAGTGTGTGAATGAGTATGTGTGAGTCTGTGCCTGTGATGGATTGGCACCCTGTCCAAGGTGTACCCTGCCATGTGCCCCAAGTCTCCTTGCATAGGCTCCAGGTCCCCGTGACCCTGAATACAGGATTAAGCGGTATAGATGATGAGTGAGAGTGAGTGAGTCATCTGTTGAATTGTGAAGCAAAATATAATCAGTTTAATTTGCCATACACTAACCACTAATGGTCAATTAGGAACAAAGGAAATTGTTGTCACTGTTCAGTCTTGTTAGTTGTTTACCAATGGTAGGTAGGTAGGGAATTTCGTTCATCTGAACCGTTGCACATTTCAGTTAAATACTTTTGTTTACAAATGAGAAATACTGTAAAACTTATAATTTGGTGATGTAACTCCTACATGTGATTTGCCGTAATGCTCTAAAAACCTGGACACTAATCAGCGTCAGTGTGGCATCACCACAAGGCTAATTCAGTATGACAGATCTGTGTGCTAAACTAATGGGTTGCAAGCTGTGCAGATTATAAGCTTGGGACAGAAAGTGCAGAATGTGCAAATTCAAAACCCAGCAGCAAATCAACAAGCTCATAAATCAGCAGGTTCTCTATTTTTATTTGCCACAGCATCCCTCTTGCTTTTTTATCTGCTACTCATATTGCTTCAGGTAGTTTATCTCAACTCCTGTCCCTAGGCTTGTTTTCTGGGTTTGACACTGGCCATGATGTAAGTATACATGTGAATGGCTCTGAGACAGCAAGTGTTTGTGTTCAGGCATTGAGCACGTCAATAAAATGAAAAAGGGTCTCTGTCTGTGCAGGCTTGGCTCAGCTCTGCATTGCTGTGATTGAATTCTCTGACATTAAGCATTTAGTCCTTAATGGAACAGAATTGAATTGCTGTGTAGGTCAGTGAACAGTGTGTGTGTGTGTGTGTGTGTGTGTGTGTGTGTGTGTGTGTGTCATTGTGAGGCTGCAGGCTATATTGTATGTACTCATGGAAGAGAATGCTGATTCATCTCTACTGCCTTATAACGGTCATACAGCATCTACTATTTGGTGCCATAAAGCTTTAGGGAAATTTGTTAATGTTGTATAAATGAGGCATTTTAAAAAGGTTTAGAAATAATATTGATTAAACATGTGTGAACCTTTGCACTTTTAAGTGCTGCTAATTGAACCTTAAGTGCAGTATATTTGTTAACTAAAATGAAAGTTTCACATTTCCTACTTTGAAAAGTTAAATTGAAATCTAATTAATGTAGTTATTAGTGAACTATGTAACAAATTTAGGTACCCGCTAATGGTATTTCCTAATGAATAGAAGGCATTTTCCTATAGTAGACTATGGATGTCATAAAAAACTCAATTATAAGTACTTTAAAAAAATTCTCAGTGATTAACTTATGTAATCAAATGAATGATAAAAGGGTGTCAGAACTCACAGTGCATTGATGTTTTGGTGGCAAAAGTGTGTGTGTGTGTGTGTGTTGGGGGGGTGCACCTCAATAGCAGGCGGGTGGGCTGGTTGGTGTATCATAAGTGTTAAAGCATTATCTCTCTGCCTCATTTTTTATTGGAAAGTATTATTGTAAATATTGATGTCCATCAGGTCTTCCAAATGTAACGAAACTGACAACAATCAATTGGCTAAAAATGCTATTTATCTCATTTTGCTAAGAAACCAATAAAATATTGACAAAATGACGGTGGTTTTAAAGGATAAAAGACTAAAGTTGTTCAAACTAAGGTTTCTGCATCTATGTGTATTGTTTAGCCATGATCCCCCTCTCTACAGTACGTCACCATTCAAATACACATTAATATAGACCTTACACCAGGCTCCCCAATGTAATAAACCCGAGAACAAAGTGGTTCAATTCAGTTCAATTCAATTTTATTTATATAGCGCTTTTAACAACTGACAAAGCAGCTTTACACAATCAAAAGAATTATTTAAGTGTGTATGAAAAGTGAATGTGTTCCAATCAAATTGTTAAGATTGTCCCTGATGATCAAGCCGAGGACGACGGCGACAGTGGCAAGGAAAAACTCCCTGAGATGTCAGTAGGAAGAAACCTTGAGAGGAACCGGACTCAACAGGGAACTGCAGTCACAAATCCTCAGAAAACTGCTGTCACTTTGAGTTTTTATTTTTTTTGGAATAAGTCACAGACACATCTCAATATCAACTGTTCAAATGAGATTACTGTACATTTGGGACTCCTTCAGTGTTGTTTTACACTGTAGAAAGAAATAAAAATCAGGAAAGACCATGGAATTAGAGAGTGCGTCCAAACTTTTGACTGGTAGTGTATAAATGAGAATAGATTGTCAGGGTGACCAGTAACTTTTGGACTTGACAAATGAAAAAGAGAAAGTTAAATATAACTGTAAAGAACACTATTGGTATTTACTTTATTCCCACCCCAAGTGTATTTCTTATAGTATCTGTACACACAGCTCTAAGTATGGGATCTGGAGTGTTAGAGGTGAAATGTACAGCATTTCTGAGAACGTCTGCTTATACTGTATTTCACCTGCTCCTCAAATGCTATTCTTAATATTTTACATAATAAATACAACAACGTGTACATGGCTGTGTGAACATCATTGTCATGTAGGACTGACTCATAACCACAATGGCAAATAAGCTAGCTTGTTAGTCCCTTGTTAACCTCATGCATGGACACACACACACACACCAGCCAGGGAAGAGCTTTCAAAAGAACCTTTTGCACGGTTGTGCATTTACACCAAAATAACATTAGCAGTGGCATTTTCAGCCTGCGGCATTTTCTGTCGTTCACACATCCAGACACTTTTTCCCACTCAGACCGGTGTAAATCTCCCACACAGGACTGCTGATGTGTCCAACCTGTCATTGTTTTTGCAGACAGTATGACATTTGCACCACAGTAATGGATATGTAAATAACCCTGTGGGTTTTGGACAGGGTGATCATGGGAAAGCTCACCCCAACAATCTGAGGTGAAAAAGAGAGAAGGAAAATAATAACAGAAAACAAACAGACTCCTGCTGAATCTCTGCCGCTGGTCTCAGAGGGTTTAAGTGTTTGTGGAGCTCTTATCACACTGGGCTTTTAGTGCATATTATTAAAGAAAAAAAGCCCCTCGGCTGCTCGGTGCTCAGCACAGAATATGAAGACTTTAACTAAACACACTTCGGGGAGTAAGGGAAATATCCAGCAGTTGTTTGAGTAAGGAAACTAGGCTTTCTTTAGAGTTTCCCTTCATTCTGATTTTTTTTTGTTTTGTTTTCTGTCTTGAGTCTATGGACCGTGTGTGTATTGCCCTCTTTATTACCACTGTGTTTATTCAAAACTCCTCTAGTTCTTTGCTTCCTGTTTACACTCCTTTTAGTATATGAGCGAGATAGTGTTATAGCACTTTTCCACCAGACAGTGCAGCACGCTCAGCAAATTATCCCATAATCCTTCATGTTTTCACCATGTCCACCGCCAGGTGAGCCATGCGATATTTAAGTACCTTTGCTAAATTTGGCCTTTCTTGCATGTACATGGACATCCTGATTAATGTCTCTGGCTGTATCCGGACAGCGTAGCTTCTGCCAAAGTTTCTCATTCTCATGCAAAATAATTTTTATCCCTCTGGCAGATTTAAGAGGCCAGTATTTTAAGTCTAATTACATCAGTTCCAGATTTGTTCTGTCTATTTACTTACCAGACTTACCAGGAATAGATCACTTTTGCAATTACTAAATTTCTACCCACCCATGGTCTATATAGCTTAATCTGTGGGGTACCTGGAGCCTATCCCAGGGAACACGGGCACAAGGCAGGGTACATCCCGGATGGGGTACCAACCTAATCTGCAGGGCACAAGCACTCATTTACTCACAATCAACATCATACTAATCAGGTGATCTTTAGATGTCCAAATCTTTAGATGTCCTAAATGATCATGTAAAAGTCATAAAATAAACTGATTTAACACATTTGTGGTGTAAAACAGAACAAAACCATTTAGTGTAGATGCTTGCTTTCTCTATCAGGTAGGTTTTAAAGTTTGTATTCCATAATGGGAAATCCTTCATCCAGTAAGTGAACTGTGTAATGGCAGCAGGATCGCTAAAATCTTATGACCATTCTCTTGTATCGGAGGGACCGTTACTGTATCCTTGTAACAGCATTGCAGTGACTTTCACCATCAGAACAATGCTGTTTTTTTAAAGTTGTAATTAGTTCTATGAAATGACAATGAGATATCGTTAAACACAATGTTGCAAATACAACTTAAATTTTTTTTTACTTTTAACCTATATGTTGAGCATTTATGTCAATTAACTTCGCACAAAGTTTGTCTACATCTCTTAAGTTTCTAACAAGGTTTAGAATTCCAATCGGAGATCATGATGGATGCAACAGCTTCCCACACACAGCATGTGTATCTCAAGTCCATACTGCCTCACACCGTCCAGTTTCACAAAACAAAGCTCAGACGTTTTGTTAATCTTTTGGCTGCTTTCAAGTGTACCATTTCAGTAAATGTATGTTTTTCGGAATTTTTTTTATGATGGTAATTTTTTTATGCACATGAATTTACTAACTTCAGCAGCATATTCCATAGTGGTTCAAGCACACAGTGTTTTCAGCACATTGTCTGGAGTTTGAATCCCGCTCAGCCCATCAATTTTGTATTAATATAAATGTTCCAATATTGAGTTATGGGCATTTGTTTGTCATATAGCCAATGTTGTTCTAATGTCATACCAAATTCATTCTAATTTTCAAAACTCAACCCAATACCAACATTGTCCCAAAATCTATAATGTCACCAAATTAACATCTCCACAATATTTTGAAAACTGAAAAAAAAAATCCTGCTGGTCCAGTCCTGGTGGTTATTGTTGCATTTTTCAGGCGATTATGTTGCCTTTAGTGAGCCTCTGCCTGCAAAAGGAAAAGAAAAAAAAAATAAATGCACAAAATCAAATAATATTGCGGTGTACTAAAACCAAAATACGTCTGTACAAATGGTAACTGACACACACTCAGACAGGATACAAATAGTTTGTGTTTGTAGTCAAGTCGTGCTGTTCTGCTCTATTAATGTTCTCACTACCTCTCAAAAGCGATGTCTCGGAGCTCAGCGTCCTTGTGCGGTGATATGTAGGTAGACCTGGCATGAAGTGTGTGAGTAGACTTTATGCGCACAGCCTTCTAATCCAGAAATACACTCTCTCCACACATGAGCAGCTGCTTTGACCTCATTCTCTTCCCTCTGCACAGACTTGCTCTTTATCTGACTCTTCCTATCTTGTTCAGAATGCTTTACTCTCACACTGTGTAATTCTCTACACCTGCTATCAGCATGCCTTTAATGCTATTTAAGATTTCCCTCGTTTATCTCAGAGTGCTCATTTACATTTGAAGTCACACGGAAAGCGGCACGCTTTTTTAAAATTTTTTTATCAACCTTAGTAGCGCTAGACGCCGACTGACGTTGTGATGGCACCTACTGTTTGCTAGTAGTGGATTTTACAACAGTCATTGTGGGAAGGTTTGATCCTGAGGAACTATTACAAGCATGCCAGCAATCAGCATGTGCCTCCAACTTTCAGATACCCTCCATCCCCTCATTTGTTTCATTTTTCATCCCAATTTGTCTACCTGACAGTTCCCGCCTGCAAGCATGTCTCTCCCTGATCGTACAACAGATACTCATTATACACTATGAGACACCTGAAGCCAGCCAATTATATTTTTTAACCGTCATTCGTGTCACATCACACACACTCATCAGAACGTGATATCAGCCCTCTTTCATATACGTGAGCTGACACACCCAGTGGCTCCTGGTGCTCTGATTGACACTGAAATGGAAAAGTCTGCAACGATTCCACTCCAACCAAGTATGGCTGAAGCATCACCAGGACTCGAACTTGATCCAAAATCTCCAGAATATAGGGCGAGTGCCTTGGTGTTTCACCTCTCAGGAGCACGTTAAACACTTTCGACCTGAATATCGCATCAGATTTGTTAACAGACTTGGTTGCTACAGAAACAAAAAAGCGATATCATATCATGATGTGTAATTCCTTTCAAATGGTTAGACATAAAAGACATTTCTTCCTCGAGGAAAGTGAGGCATTGCCTGTGTTTACAGAAACCTTTTTGGTGTAAGTATAAAGGAACATAATCACAATTAGAGAAATTAAAATTAAATTCCAGAGTCTTAATTAACCCGGCTTCCCTGTGGAGATCGGTGGCTCTGTGATTGTAAGCGTCTGACAGGTGTTTACTCCAGAGTGCTTTGTTTGGAGACAACGCGAGCTTCGGTTTCTTTAGGAAAGACTTAGCAATTAGGACGATTTAATTAACTTCTCTGCTTTGAAGAGATTCACAAACCATTTCATTTTCTTTGTCTCACTTTCTGAAAACCCAAAGCATTTCATCATTTACACCGTTACAATTAGTATGTCGTTTTAATAGAATGAGTCTAAAATGTCAGAAACTAATGAGCAAAAAACTAAACGTGCTTCATTTTTTACTTATTATTTACGGTTCTCAGTGTTACCTTGAAGTTCCATGCATGCTAGCAATAATTATATTACCTTTTTGGTTTTTTTTTTTTTTTTGCTCCATATATATTCGGATTAACATATTTGCTGATACTGCCGTTGAATCCTGTTTTTTTTTATATGCTCAGTGCTAGCAATGATGTGTATTCCTATTAAATGCTGATCTCAGAACTGTGAGTTTCCTGTAAAAACCAGAGCAGCTTATCAAATCAATTCAGTCACAAAGCTGTTCTGGGATCAGTGCTATGCGTTTTGGAGCCAATTAAGCTCAAACTGGAACACTTAGACAAGGCTTAATTCACAGCAGGACATTATTTATTGCTCATTAGGCAGATGAGGGATTTTTTGTACTCGTCAGTTACACATGAAGAAAATATTCTCACTTCCATGGTTCTGCTTTTTCTCTTATTTGCAATTTATGCCCTTGTTTGCACTGTTTTGAACCATGGATGGGATCAAATGTTTTATTATGGTGTTATCCAAAACCACACAATGAATCATGCTTTAATCATGATCACAATTATTGTCATTCTTAATTAAATAAAGTGAAGATGACAGTATAAGGTCATACATTTAGCTGTACTGTATGTCGAAACACCTAATTTGCAGTTTGACTATTTTCTGCTTCCCAAACATTTTTTAATATACTGTAATGTATGTGCCACAAGTGTGCAAGTGTGTGTCTGTGTGTATCCTGCGATGGATTGACACCCTGTCCAGGGTGTACCCTGCCTTGTGTCCTAAGTCTCCTCGAATATGCTCCAGGCCTCCGTGAACCTGAATACAGGATGAAGATGATAGATGATGAGTGAGTGAGTGAGTGTATGTGCTACAATTTAACTTATTAACCAGAGATTGTTTGCAATAAATGGATTAAATAGATTAATGTTTGGTAGTACAGTATTGTAATTTTGCAATAGATGTACAGTAGAGCATCTGTGATATCTCATGGTTTTTATAATTGCAAAAACTGGAACTGAAGTAGTTCACATTTGACGTTCTATGAGAATGAAAGACGAGATATTTAAAGCAAAAAAGGTCTATAAATTAAAAGGTTGTGTTTTTTTAATCTGATTGTCTGATTAATCTGATATTGTGCTTTGTTCGTTACGGTTCACTACAGCACCTTCCAATCCATATAGTTACATTTGCAAAGTTTTTAAGGGGTGATTTTTCTCCTTAACTTAGTTGTAGCCAGTTCCCACTTTCACTTATCAAATGACAGCCACCAAACAGATACAGCGGAGGCTATCACATGCCTCCCATCCACATTGCTCATGAATCTCTAACGGGTTGCGTTACACACTTGCAGCGTATGCGCCCGTATGAGCTTTGCTAGTGTCGTGAGTATTGAGACCACATCTTCCTTCCTAAAGCATAGCTGATGTTGCTCACCAGGACGCCCAGCCACAGGTGGCCTCACCATCGTCATGATTCAATATCCAGATTATACGCCGAACGCTTTTCTGCTTTGTCACTTGAAAGCCCTTAGTTTTGATGCGACATGTGAATACTGATGACATCTTCCCCATTTGGTAGCGACAATACGAGTGGACTTGCTAGTGCACCTGCTTTGGTTTGAACCCCGGTCTTCTGTGAGACAGCTGGCGTCACTCCCACTGTACTAACTAGAGAACCATTTCAGCCAATGTCTTATTCAATGACAGTCCCAGAAATGCTGTTGAAGCACCTTAGTGGCAGGCCAGAAAATGCTTACTGTGAGGTGATTGTGAGGCTGACGGACAGCCATGCCCGGGGGATCGAAAGAGCAAAACTTTTAGGATAAGAAGGAAGTTATACCCTACCGTTTCCCCTGTTAATTAAAGTAACAAAAATGTCTAAAGTTAAAGTTAGATAAGCGCGATTGTTTCACTCAGTGAATATCAGGATTTTATCAGTGAGCAACATGCCATAATGAAACAGACATGAACTTCGTTCAGGTTGTGCCAGTTATCTCAGAGGTTAAGGCGGTAGACTATGGTTTGGAAGGTCCCAGGTTCAAACCCCATGACCACCAAATTGCCCCTCTGCCATGAGCAAGGCCCTTAACCCTCAACTGCTCGGGTGTATCTCACTCACTCATCGTCTGTGCCGCTTTATCCTGTATTCAGGGTAGCGGAGGGCCTGGGTTCTATCCCGACTTAGGGCACGAGGCGAGTATACCCTGAACATGGTGCCAATCCATCACAGGGCACACACGCATACAGTCACTCACACGCTCATTCGCACACTATGGGCAATTTGGGAAATGCAGGTCTTTGGACTGTGGGAGGAAACTGGAGTACCCGGAGGAAACCTACCAAGCATGGAGAGGATAATGCCCTGGAGGTGCATAATGTAAATGTATGTTTTTTTATGGTTTGCGGTAACCCACTTTTTTTTCTAAAAAACTATATATAAAAATGTGGTGATGTATTCCTGATTGCTAATTATGATTATCAATTTAGCCATTATGTTAGAGTATACAACTACGTCGCAGTAGTGTGGAGGTTAGCCCCGCCTCTTGCACCAAGTGCCCTTTGAATAGGCTCCAGACTTCCCATGATCCTGTACAGGATAAGCGTTATGGAGGATGACTGAGTGAGTATAGAGTATACAGTATATGTATTTCAATTTTATATTAAAGTACAGTGATAATGATGTTATGTTGAGGTTGTGACAATCATACTGTCTGCTTCAAATCAACAGGACGGCTATTTTACTGCAAAGAGTGCTTCAGGGTTCAGGGGTTTTTCAATTAAATTAGTTTTCAGTGTGATGTGAAGAGCCTAGTATGGCAGAAAGACCCCCCGGGGTCCGCAATAGCTGAGACGTCAGAATCATTGTAACGAGTAGAGAGAAAATAAAAGCCTGGCATTTTTCCTGCACTGCCTACTCTGAAGGTCATAACACCACCAGCAATCCAGTTTCATTCCCTTCCTTCCCTTCCTACAGTACTTCTCTCCCTCCTCGCTCAACCATTAATTACTTTCAATCACTTCTCCAGCTGATTCTAGGTGCCGGTCTCTGTCTGAACAGCTGTTTCATTTCCACTGAGCTCTAATCCTGTATCCCCCTCTTAGCAGTGCAGTGAAGCCCGTTGTCTCAGGTCTAATTTCGTATAAAGAAGGGTGGATTATGACGGGGGGAAAAACGGCAACGAAAATCGGAGAAAATTGTAGTCAGGACATAAGAAAGAGTCAGCAAGGGAAATAGTGCCTGAGGATAAAGCGTGATTCGGTGAAAATTGCTGGGTTAAATTTTAAGAGAGAAAGTTAAGCAATGTCATTAAAGCTCTGGAGATGTCTGGGTGATAAGATGGAGAAAAACATAGACGGTGAAGTGTAGGTGTCCGCCTGCCTGAGAAGAGTATGTCTCTTCTATATCATTTTCCGAATGAAAAGAAGAAAGAATGATGATCATTTTCGAGCTCAGATCTGGTGTGAATATTCTGCTTTCTTTTTATCCGAATACCACATACACCTTTTGTCTTTTCCTTTAGAGCTGTGTGTCTTCCAGTAAGTTCAGGGTGCTATTATTAATCCATATATTCATCTATGGACTGATAGCTGTGCAGCCAACCGAACTAGAATAAAAAGAGCAATAACCAAATATGATTTATAGTGTTTTGCTTTATTGATCGCCGCTACCTATTATATTATGCGGTGGTGAGCACAATGCACAACGACTTTGTAGGAGTAAGAAGGAGCCAGATCGGCTCGATTGATTGCACGAGATGCACACGAGATGAGCAATTAGCAGTGGGTTACGCTCATGATTGAACTGCACCCTGTAGGGAGAATGAAAAAGGCAAACGAGCGTCAACCCTGAGCGGGAGGACGACTGGAGGTTCAGCTATTCTCAGACAGTGTCGCGTCATTTGAGCTCTCTCGGCTCTTACTGAACAAAGTCGGTCTCGCACCCTATCCTTTTTTTGTCTCTCATTTATTTTTTTTTCCCTTTAGCTTGCTTTCATTTTGTGATCAAAAGTTGGACATAAGAGGAGTCAGTGAAGCACGGTGGAGGTAGTATCATGCCTTGGGCTTGCATGGCTGCTTCTGGAACAGGCTCACTAATCTTTATCGATGGTGTAACTAATAGTGGCAGCAGCAGGATGAATTCAGACGTCTACAGAACCCTTCGGTGCACCAGTTTACAAAGAAATGCATACGGTCTAATTGGGAGGAACTTCATAGTGCGGCGGAACAATTACTCGCAACATATCGTCAATACAACAGTAGAAGAGAGGGAAGACGTGGCAGGCTTTAGATTGGCCAGATCAATTAAAAGAGCAACTAATCATGTACGGGATTTCACCTTCTGTTGAGGAGACTGAAAAGAGAAACCGCAGAAAGAAATAATAACTGAAGGAAAACTTGGAAAAGCATCGCATAAGAAAGTTGCAACAGTTTGGTGATGTCAACTGGTCTGCAACTTGATCCAAAGAATATCCAGTCAAATGTTGATGTGTACATTACCTTGAGGATTATCTCTTCACATACTTTAATTCGTCTGATATACTGTCTCTTATTCATCTTGTGATCTTAAACCTAGATGTCTTCAGAGTATGGCAGAGAAAAGAAAAGCATTGGCCTTGATGTTCCAGTGCTTTAGGAGGAGACTGTACTGTAAGTCATCATTACCAAGACTAAGTATGCTGTTGGAAGGAAAGTGACCAATTCTCTGTGATGTGAGGTCCAGAAACTACCAAGACTGCTGGGAATGTTTGCTTTTTTCTGTCTCTTACCTCCTGCCTCCATTAGTCACTACATCATCGTCCTTCCCTCTCTCTCTGTCTCTCTCTCCCTCTGCCAGAACAGCCTACAGGATAAACAATAGCAGGACTGTGCACGGTCTTATACAGGGTGTGTTCTGGCAGACCAAGTCTCAGTGTGTCAGTATTTCCAAGCCACAGACTACCTACCCTAGAAGGTTTCTGGCCTGTGAATACAGTGTCAGAAAAGCTAGGATCCTCGCGTCGTTCCGCCTCTGGACCCCTGGACCTTCGACATTT
This sequence comes from Clarias magur, assembly GCA_013621035.1. Lineage (NCBI taxonomy): Eukaryota > Metazoa > Chordata > Actinopteri > Siluriformes > Clariidae > Clarias > Clarias magur. Next base: position 53,627 of record QNUK01000346.1, on the reverse strand, counting down.
GGGGTGCGATGAAGTGTTTTTAATTGGGTTGCTGTGCTGCTCTGATTTATTGTGCTACCATCTTTTTTTTCACTGTCATCAGAGTTGAATCTTTTTATTACGTTGTGAACCCGGCCGGCTTTAAAACCATTACGTTGAGAAGCGAAATGGGATGGAGCCCAGAGAGCGCTGTGCTCGACACCTAGAGTTATTTTAGCTTTAATTATACATGGTAGGGTCATATAGTTAAGTTAGTGCTAGCTTTTAGAGCTGCTGGGGAAAATAGCGGGCAAAGAGCAGCACTCGTGAAACACCTCGCTGTTAAATAACTTGTTCTGGATCAGAATGAAAAATATCAGGAAGTCAGAGAGGAAACAAAAGAAAGGGAGTGAATGCGACAAGTTTTTATTTTCTTGAAAAGCTCGATATCATTCATCACTGCTACTGTTTTTTTTTTGTTGTTGTTTTTTTTCTTCTTCATGAAACCGTTGATTTATTTATTATAGCCTTAAAACATTGACAAAACACTTTTAGTTCAAGTTTTCTTCCCTGATTTGGTCATACAGTGCCACTCATATCCATCCACCAGTTAGCGAAAGAGAGGGAGAGGAGCTGCTTCCTTCAAGATGCATAAAACCAACCAACCAACCACATCTTTGAGAACTGTTTAACTGGGCAGCATAACGCACTATGGGGAAGTGCTGTTTGTTCTCTCCTGCATACATGAGCTCACAGATTCCTACAGCTGGCTAGTGTCTCTGTGGCTGACAGTCAAGCAGTATTTCAAGATGAACAAGTACTGAAAAAGTTCAGTGGTTCAGTTTGTCTATGCCGCTTTATCCTGTATACAGGATCCCAGGGGGCCTGGAGCCTATCCCTGGAAGCTTAGGGCACAAGGCGTGCCAGTCCATCGCAGGGAACACACATGCACACACATTTAAACACTAAAAGGATTGACATTTACAGAATTTCGGGATGTCTTTGGACGGTGGGAGGAACCCCATCAAGCGCAGGGAGAACATGCATGTATGCCAACAGAGGCGGGAATCGAACCCAAGCCCTGGAGGTGCAAGGCGACAGAGCTAACCACTAAGCCACAGTGCGAGCACTTTTCTGTATTTTTGACAAAAAGCCATACTTTTTTTATTTCAAATAAATATTAGTTTCAAAACGGACTGTGCTTTTAAATATGGGCACACAATTTTAAATGCATGCACGTTCTGTGACTGATTATTTCACTCCCCGGTTATTTCCATAAAATAAATAGATACATGTACATACATACATAGTGCGCATGTTTGAGTAGTGCTGACCGTGTCATCCAGAGTCGTGCTGGAGAGCCTGCCACCTTCCTGCGGAAAGAATTTTCAATCATTCATATGCCCCAAGCTAGCCAACAAGGCGTCACAGCGTCCCCTGTACCATGACAGAAATGAACTATTGCACACTGTTGTACATCAAGTGATATTATACAAGCAGATTCGGTCACTACCCATTTAATATTTCACATATACAGTATGTATAAAGACAGCATTAAGGAACCCTTATTTTCCTTTTAGCCTACACCATGGCATAACCGAGTCCTACAATGTAGATAATCAGGCTCATCATAATGTTTCTACTGTATGTATGGTATACCACAACACAAGAGGGGTGTTCAAGACAAGTCGGGACCTTTGATTGTGCAGACAAACAGAACACCGTTATGAGAGTAAAAACTACCTCTATTTCTATATAATCCCCTGCTACGCTAAAAACGCTAGAGCCTGCTTTACATCTGAAACACTGTCCTCCCAGGAATTTCTTTAATAGCCAAAACATGTGGAAATGGCTTGAAGCGAGGTCAGGTCGGGAAGGATGGATGTGGCAATAACTCCCATGTACCAGTGGTGTTTGTCAATGATTGTGGGTACAGTTCCCAAACACGGATGCATCTCTTCTTCAAAGTTATTTGTCAGGGATCAGGCTTTACACTCACTGAACGTTCACAGGAACGACTGCAGTGGGATCGTCGTTCGCGGATGTACGGCCTTCTTTAAAATATTTGCACCGTTCAGATGTTTTACTGTTGCTAATCACCTCTCATCACAGTACTGTGCTGTACAGTACTGTGACGTCTTCTGTAAATGTCAATCCTTTTCATTCATTGCAAATTTCATCAAAACGTCCCGGTTTGACTCGAACGCCCCTAGTATTTAAAAATTTTATCACCATAAATATTCTAATCCTTTTTACCACTACATAAATCTAGTACCTCTGGCTTAGAGAGAAAGAAGCAAAGAGTATCGGAATTCGTGACGGTATCAGTATTAAAGCAAAAGTTTTGGCACTGTGACAGTGCTACAGAGGAGAAAAACCATGAGATCCTTCCAACTCGGACAGCACGGCCAAATCCGTCCTTTCAGTTCCCGATCCTGTTTGGCTGTGGCATTGCCCGAATTTCAAGCGTCTATCTCCAAACCACAGAGCCAAAGCTTTTCATCTGTGCTGCTTAGGAGTCATGGCTAAATAATTTTAATGGTTTGACTCATTTTCTGTCTGGCTTTGTGTCTGAAAACTGAGTGTTTTTGCTTCTCAGGGTATTGAAAGTTTTTGGTTTAGAGTAAGTAGAGGCCTGATGTGACCTTTATACACTTCATTGTGATCTTTTATACAGTTGACTACTACAAATTATGAGTGTGTTTCCTGTTTCAGAGAAAATGGGACATCAATATTCAGATGCGTCTTCTATGGCAATGCACAAAACTGGACATGTAGCAGAAATTATAATATGTTGTCAGGGTTTTGGTGACTGATGATCGGCACACATCTTTTTATTAAAAACGTGAGAATAATAAGCATGAACTATGATAGCATGGTAGATGCATAGATAATGAATGCATAGACAAATAGGGGTACAATATACAGTGGAACCTTGGATTACGAGTATAATTCGTTCCGGAAGTGGGCTCGTATTCCAAAACACTCGTAAACCAAATCATCATTTTCCATAAAAAATAATGAAAACTCAAATTATTCGTTCCACAGCCCCAAAAAATAAATACATTAAAATAATTAATACAATCTATAAAATGAAAATAAAACAAATTAATCTGCACTGTGTGTGTGTGGGATTAGCCCTTTCCCTCGCCTCGTTTTACACAGTAACGCTCCTCCTCCCTCTCCCCGCCTCGCTTTTTAAAATTTACAACAAACACACACACACAACGGAAACACTGTTTTAACAGGAAAAAAAGAAATCTCTCTGAGACTGGCATGAGCGTATATTAACAGACTCACCTTTTAAGTTTCACAACAAGCGCATAAACACAGCAGAAACACCGTTTTAACTGAAAAAAGCGAAAGTGGCATGAGCGCATACTAAAGGAATCACTTAAGTTTCACAACAAACGGACACACACACAAACACCGTTTTAAACACAAAGACCGTTTTAACAGGAAAAAAAAGAAATCTCTCTCTGACCTGGCGTGTGCGCATACTAAGGGAATCACGGCTGTAAAGTAAAAAAAAAAAACAAATGAACCAGCACCTTACCTTTGAAAAGAATTGCGACAGAGCAGAGTTTCTGTGTGTTTGTGAAGCCGGGGTGGGGGTGAAAAGGCAAGAGAGCGTCTGAACGTGTGTGTGTGTCAGTGTCAAATTGCGCGCGCACGAGCAGAGTTTCTGTGTGTTTGAGAAGCCGTGGGGGGAGGGGTGGAGGTGAGAGAGTGGCGCTCGGTGTCAAAATAAGAGTCGCATGTGTGAAGCATGATACTCGGTACTCGTAAACTAATACTTGCTCGGTTTCCGGATAAAGAATTATTAAAAATCTTTGCTTGGTTTGCGGAACACTTGTAAACCACGTTACTCGCAATCCGAGGTTCCACTGTATAAGCATGGCCGAAGTGTGATTTGGGTCTAAGCAATCATGTGACATGATCCAGCGTGGCACAGTGGGCTGATGGGAATGCATATTTGGAGCTATTTTTTTTTCCAAACACAACATGTTTTTCTAAATAGAACAATAGAACAACAAAACTCTGGCTGTCTGATTAGAATTAATACTAGCAGCACCAGTCCAAAGCGAATTCCTGTAACCAGTTTGGAGCCAAAGATTCAGAGTTGTTTAGTGGTGACATATGGTGGTGATGCCCAGTATTGTGCGCTTTCTGATCTCAGTGTTGGCTTTGACGAGTGGGAGGAAAAGTCTCCTGCACTTGGATTAATAGGAACAGAGAAGCATGGAGGTGGAGAGAAAAATGTGAAATGACATTTAATTAATAGTACCTATAAAAGAAATACACGTCGTATCATGCGTTGCATGCGGTCTGGTGCTGCATGCTGGTTTTTGTCAGATAGACGGTGCTTTGAAGATGTGAACAGTTTAAAATATATTGAAATCGGTGTGCTGATGTACTGTATTCAGTCCATTTTTTACATTTCTTACAGGTCATCCGTTAAAGGGGCAGGGATAGTGCAGATCAGTGGGTAAGGTGTTGGACTGATGATCAGAAGGTCCTAGGTTCAAGCCCCAGCACCACCAAATTACCACTGTTGGCCCCTGAATAAGGCCCTTAACGCTTAACTGCTCAGATGTATAATGGGATAAAATGTAAGTCGCTCCGGATAAGGGTGTCTGTCAGATGCCGTTTGTGATTGGTTCTTTTCTGCTTAAGCAGTCATGAATGCTGCTAAAAAGAACATGTGTCTAAGACTCCTAAGGATTTGAATCTAGCCTCCTTTTAATCCATATTTGTGTTCACAAATCTGATATGATTCAGTTTGAGTATTTAGTCTGTAATTGTGACGTATTAATGCGTCAAATCAGTGTTATTTCATGGAGTAGAGCGAACACAAGTGAAGGGAAAAGCGTCTTTATTTAAAAGAAAGCAACTGATCGCGAACACAGTGCAAATACAGTATGTAATTACATAAAACAAACGACTAAGGCAAGGTCTAGAATGGGAACAGAATCAGAGTTAAAACTGGAAGAAAATGGCTTTGTTTTGTGGTCAAATGAAAAAACTGAAGAAAAAAAAAACTGAGAAAAAAAAAAAACCTGTCAATGATTATAACATGTGAGTTTAGACAGCCAAAAACAAAACAGAGTTGGAGACAAGACACGGATAACCACGAATACAAATGGCACATCTAAACAAACAATAACAGAACGTGGGAGTCTCTTGCGTTGTGCTGTCAAGTCTAATCCGCCCCGAGCTCTGCAGCATGCAGCGCTCAGCACGAGGGCTGAAAGCAGTGACACTCAGTAATGATTATATTAACAAAATCATAATCTGAGTTTATAGTGGGGGTCAAAACACGAGCAGTCAGAGTTAAATGGGATAATCCAAAATCAACATTCAACACTGAAATTAAGGCAAAAGTCAGAGAGCAGAAATGAACCAGGGGTGAACTTACATTTTTATCTCATTATACTGTACATCTGAGTGTTAAGGGCCTTACTCAAGGGCCCAACAGGGAGAGCTTGGTGGTCATGGGATTTGAACCTGGGACCTTCCGAACCATAGTCCAATGGCTTAATCACTAGAGTAGAAATCAAAGCAGATCCTCATCAAATAATCACATTATTCAGTAACTACAATGAAACTAATAGGAACAATATGTTGCGCCGTGGGAGTTAAACAGGCTTAAATAAATATTTTTTGCAAAAGATACACAGAAAAAAATAGATATGTCACATTAAACCTACTGTATGTGAGAGATTTTTTTCTTAATATTTTATTTATGAGTCATTGGTGCTAGTGATCTCAGATGCAACACCTTTGTCTCCAGAACAGCACACTACCACCTCCATACAATTCAAAGATCAGCGAGTGACATTTCCTCCATTTTTCGAACGCTGACACTCTTTCATCTTATCTAGACTCCACTCGTCACTCGTCCTGCGGCAGTTTTATATCAGAACCGATCCTACTCATGACGAGCTCCTAAATCGCTTTGCTGGTGATCTGTATCTTTTGGAAGTGATTTTAGATTGCGGTATTAATTATTAAATGTCTTCACGGTCCTGAACATCGGTGAAATGATATGTTAGATAAGCACCAACTCCATCACTCACATCATTAAACAGCAATATGCAGGACATTTATTCAAAAAGCAGCGTGTCAGCATCCGGCTCCCATAGCCCTGAGTTAAAGTGCTCTCTCTCTCTCTCTCTCTCTCTCTCTCTCTCTCTCTCTCTCTCTTTCTCTCTCTCTGCCTGGAACATGCGAGAGATAATGTCATGCTAAGCACTTACATAGACAATCTTAAGATGTACGTGCTTAATAACATTTTAAACTTTTTTTTAATGACTCAGTTTTATTAAAATCTTGATTTTATTGCGTTTTTATTTAACAGCCAGTTGGCCACATTTATATTATGAAATATATTATTTGAATTCCATTAAAAAGTTTAGATATATCAGGGGTTTATCAGTCTGTTGTTAATTGAGGACACGGTACTCATGTACATTTAGAATGTTTATGTGGTTGAAATAATCTGGAAGGTACAAATTAATTCATCTCATTTAAATGCTCTACAGTATTCTGATAATGATTAGACTCCTGCTCTCCATACGTCAATTTTCCTTTTTAAAATATGTTCTACTTTTTTTTTTATTCGACCCCAAAGTTTAAGTTGAGCCATGTGTTTTAAATAATTCATCCCACCTTGGTTATGTTTACACACATTCATAAATGTGTTTTTAAAAAACAACAACAATATAAATATGCTGAATTGTCTGATTTATGGAAAAACTTGACATAACCCCGCATGGAAAGACTTTGAACTCATACAGTACCAGTGAACACTGTGGGTAAACGAACCAATGACAGGTCAGGGGCGGAGACATGAAATCCAAAATTCAATTCAATTCAATTCAATTCATATCTGTATGAAATGTGAGAAAATATGTAAGAATTAAAATTTGAACAAAACCAATCTAAGCACAAAGCGTCTGTAATTGTCATGGCAGTTATTCACTGTAATTTGTTATACTTGTATGAAATGAGCAGGCCCAAAAAACGAGACACTTCAAATTTTCATTCATCCATGGGATGACTAAAAACTATGTTTCATGCTCCCTGAAGGACAATTTGAATCCTGGCATCGTCATCTTGGAATATGCCCCGTGCCATCAGCAAACAAAGAAATCTAGTTTATGGAAAGACCAGGTCATTCAGCATATTCTGGTGCTCAGCTGTTTTTTGTGGCATATAATGTTGTTGAACCTGAACCTGACCAACAGAAGCAACCCCAGATCATAAGACTGCCCCTAGAAGCTTGTATAGTAGGCACTAGGCATGATGGGATGAGTTTTTCCAACGCTCCATACTCCATTCTTTATGCTCCCTAGCAAATTGATGGCTTTTTTCTGATTAGGCTCACTGAGCTGTTTTCTTAAGGCTACGCAGCTGTTTAGTCCCGATCCCTTTAATTGACTTCACACACAGTGCGGGTAGAAATGCTCCTACTTTCACTATTAAAAATAGCAGTGAGTTGGTGTTTTACAATATGTTAATTGATCTCCCATCGCACTCATTCCGGATGTTTTTCCGACCACATTTCTTTCTTGAAGATGATGGTTCATCACTGTCCTTCCAGGTTTTTTTTTAAGTAGGTTCAGCAATCTCCTTAGCTGTTTTCTTTGCTTCATGCAGGACAATAATTTGAACCATCTGACGCAGAGGAACATCTTTGCCCCGACCACAGTAGATGTCTTCTGACATGGTTGTTCAATAAATAAGGGGCTACTGAGTGCATCAGTTAGGATTAAATAACTTGTTGCACAGCTGAAACATAACAATTACTGCAGCATTTATCCAGTGAAATGCTCTTGCCTGTTTGCTTAGTTAAATGTGTAGTGATATTTGTTTGGCAGGAGAGTGTAGAACCTGATTGTTGTAATGGACAAAAACAACAAACTACTGCTTTTGGTATGCAGTACAGTCTTTGCGAGAAAAGCAGATATTCCACATTTCTTGGTAAATTTTTTAATTTGATAAAATTTTTTCGATGGCTGATTTTGGCCGACTATACTAAACTATACCACACTTCTGGGTGTGTAGTCACATTACTCTGCACTGTCCAGTTTGCAGTATGAAGCAACATGGATGAGAACCTTTAAGCTGTATAGAGAATAGGAATTCACTATACTCGTTATTCTGTTCAGGGTCACTGGAACCCTGGAGACTCTCCCAGGGGACTTGGGGAACTATGCAGGGTACACACTGGACGGGGCACCAATCCATCACAGGACACACAAGCGCACACACACTTTGGAATTTGGAAATGTCAAACAGCCTACTCTGCATGTTGTTGTGTGCAGGGAGAAACTCCTCACACACGGACCTAAGGCTGGAATCGAACCCTCAACCCTGAAGGTATAAGGCCATAGTGCTAACCAGTACACAACCGGAGGAGAACTCATTCATTTGAAAAAAATATGCCAACCTTAATAGTTGAGCATATTTACAATACAAATCTTGTAAACCTTGTCAGTGAACTATGAAGGATAGATAGATAGATAGATAGATAGATAGATAGATAGATAGATGTTCATTGATTATAATCTAGGTAAATGTTTAATTAATAATGGTATTGATTTGAAGTCGTATCACACATCACTAGGACGGTTGAAGAGTGCGACATGCTTCCTCCAAGGCATGAGCTTGTCGAATTGCTGCAATCCTACCATTGGTAGGAGGCGGGAATAAAGTGCGCAGGCGCACATGATTGGCTAATGCGTCTATGATTGAGTAGACGCAACCCTCCCCACAGAGAGCTTCTGGCTATAGATGGCTGCGACAGAATTTGAACTCACAATCTTTGGATGATAGGGTGTACACGTTTCTGTCTCGCCACTTGGGAGCATTTGAATCAGTTATATATCCAAGGCTCATCGGCCAATCACCAGTCATGGAATATCAAGCTGAAACCGGTCACAGGCTATTTGATCGGTGCATCTTACGTCTTTGATATAGCTCAGTCAGGCCACATTTATATTCCTTTACACCGACTGTGCTCTATATAGCTTATGCTCCAGTTGGTTTACATTTTTTTAGTTTTAGCCCCTAAACACCTGAGCTAGGTGATAACTGTTGTAGAATACTGATTACTCTGCTGCACCGGTGTGTTTGGAGCAGAAACTCAATCAAAATGTGAGCCAGCCAGGGTTTTTTGAGAACTGCATTGAGAAAATAAGGGGTAGAAAGTGTTTCAGTGTCATGTTGTCTTGGTGAACTCTGGCTTGTTCTTTAGGGACAATACTGTCATGTTCAAAAATTAGTACCCCTGCTTTTAATCAGAAAAAAGAATCATCTGATTATAGTGTACTTTAACTAGGCCATTCCGAGCTCTAGCTGCTTCACATTTGCCTCTAGAATACTCTGTTATACATAGGGGTTCATGGTCGACTCAATGACGGCAAGATGTTCAGGTCTTGTGGCTACAAAACAGGCCCAAATCATCATCCCTCCATCTCCGTGCCTGACAGCAGGTATGAAGTGTTTCTGCTGAAATGCTGCTTGGTTTTCGCCAGACTCTGTTCTGGGTGTTCTAGACATGTTCAAGTTTTGCAAACCTCGGTCATGTTTCCATGTTCTTTTCATACAGAGGAAGTTTTTTTCTCACGGCAACCCTTTTAAACAAACAGTACTTGTTCAGTCTTCTTCTAATTGTTCTGTCATGACCATGCTCAGTGAGGCCCGTAGGGTAGGAGATGCAGCTTGTTTTTTTGTTTAGTTTTTTGTATTCCCCAGAGCAATGCATGGTCTGCTTTTGGGGTTAATGCTTGGACGTCATTGCTGGGACGTTTTCACTAGAATGTTGAACTCCAAATTGTTGGAAATGGTTTTATGACCTGTTCCAGATTGATGTGTAGCAACAATTGTTTCTTTAAAACCATCGCTTATGTCTTTTTCTCTTGGTATTGTGTTAATACGCACCTGAACGCTCCAGATCAGCAAGCTGCTTTAAACTTTCGTAGAGGTCTGCATACCTGCTGATGGTCAATTAGTCAAGGGCTGATGATGAGGCGACTTAGCTTCTTAAATTCTGTGGAAGCACTTAGCATTGCCAATAGCATTGCAGCATTTTTTTTTTTTGGTTAAATAAATAATGCCACTATCATCAGATGATTTTTATTATGTTTTACACAGAAACACATAGAATTAAACATAACCATATTCAGTATATGTTCATATGGACAATAAGTAAAAGGTTCTAGGTGTTCACTATTCTCCTTGGAAATCTTGAATTTGAGAAAAAAAATCTATTGAAAATACGCTGACTTAGCCAACTGTCGATTTCTCATAGTGGTTTTGACATCCAGCGGCGTTTCTACAGTAATTGGCCTTTCAGAATCAAATCACGCATTCATCCTGACAAAAGTCTAAGTGTTCTGGACTACAAAGCCAACCTGTTTGAGGATAAACGTATCGTCTGATCAAAAGTCTGACCAGAAGTGAGCGAATCCTCTCGTCTTTCTTGTAAATCAAATACAGCTCAGATCCGTGGATTTCTGTGCTGACTCGGTAATCCTGTTCTTTGTGCTGCTTAACCTGCGCCTGAAAATGCTGGAACAAAGCAGCTGAGTTAGAGTTCAGTGGCCCCAGATCGATCCTTCTTTCTCGTTCTTCATCACTCCATCTGTCTACCATCCACTTTCCAGCCCCCGCCTCTTCCAGTTGCCATAGAAACTCTTGCGGTTCAGGGTTTTTGATTCGGTATTTGGTTGAGCTAAAGTGTGCCACATTAAATGTCAAATAGACTGCCCCAGTTTAGCAGAGAAAGTTGAAGTTGTGAAACTCCAGCTAGATTCCGACATTCACTAATCGAATAGAAATGTTGGAACGAGTTCCTAGTGGGAATTCAATAGTCATGGCTTGCCTTAATTCAAGTTTCCACACCCTGTTGTTTCAGTGTATGGATGGATTTGGTGAGTTAGCACTTGCGTGAAATCAGCTAACATCATTATTTATTTATTTTTCAAGCAGTTCATTTTTGGTTTGCTATGACAAACATGAAAACCTTGCCAGTGGAAAATTCAGTTACACAGCATGAGTCATGGATCACACAGCAGGGACGAGGAAGCATGAACATGGAGCGTGTGGCAGAATCCAGATGTGGAAACAGGCCTTGTGGAGAACACCCACCCACACCCATACAGGCACCTCCTATCACTAATCGTAAGGCCATTTAGGGAGAAATCTTACAGAGCAAGAGAGGGCGAAGGATAAAGTGTGAGGACGCTGAAGACGGACGATGCTTAGTGTGACTTTAAACATCTACATTCTGCTACACTTTTATTCTGCGCAGCTTAAGAGCCAACTACATGATTAAATAAGATTCCATCTACAGAGGCAAGGCTCAGTAACAATGCTCTAACAGCCACAGGAAACATTTGAGAAAAGTGGAGAGGCACGGATTGGGGTGCTGTGTGTGTGTGTGTGTGTGTGTGTGTGTGTGTGTGTGTGTGTGTGTGTGTGTGTGTGTGTGTGTGTGTGTGTTGTAGTAGCCTCTTTACTTCAGACTAAACTTGGCAGCAGCCGATTGGCCAGTCTACTGCTCACATGATCAGTACAGTGTGCAGTGAAGTGGGGGTCGGTTGTTCTTAAGAGAGAGAGAATAACTTTTGTATAGGCTGAGACAAGATTCAGTGGCTGGTCGAGGTGTAACGAAACAAAAACCATGCATTGAAGTTAGACTCGCCTCAGTAGAGAATGAGAAATTGTTAGAAAGAAAGACAGAAGGATGGAGCGGAAGACGTTGTGAATGAAAAAGCGGTATTGACTCTTTGTGCTGGCTTGCCAATAAAGTCTGAGAATTATGTACAGAAAGGGTTTTCCCACTTGAAGAAAAAAAACAGAAAGTAAGGAAGAAAGAAAGGGTTTTTGTCTTTCGGTGCAGACATGAGGTAGATTGTGGTGCAGAAATATGTGCAAGAGCTGAAAAATGAATTACACAATGATGAAAAGAAATGAAATAGTCTGATAGTGCATTATGCAGTGGGGTTCGGGCCACCAAAGATAGAGAGAGAGAGAGATGTAGAAATTATAAAAGAAGAAGAATAAGAACTGGAGAAACTTGTCGTTTTCTGTACAAACAAGTATACAGAACATGAACAGCATGAAGAAAGAAAGGAAGAAAAAAAGAAAGAAAGAAAGAAAGTGGGAAAAGTGCTTTCAATTAAAATCGATTGTGGAGCAGAAATGTGTGTGAGAGATGAGCCAAATAATGTTTAAAAATGACAGAATTAAATGAGCTAGACTGATGGTACATTAAAGGGATGAAGGAAGAAAGAGAAGGATATATTCAGGCTTGTAGCAGAGGCAGAAAGTCAATAAGAAATGAAATTGTCTGACACTCGGTACATTATACTGCGAGGGCTGGGCCACCTCAGGGAAGAAACAGTGATAGAAGATAAGATAGAATATTAAATTGACAGACAAAAAAGAGAGCTATAAAAGCGCGGGGGGGGGGGGGGGGAATGGATGGGATCATAAATCATGAAGGGGAAAAAATGTGTATATTAGAAGAGCAAGTAAGGATGGATGGATGGATGGATGGATGGAGGTTCAGTACAGTTAGAGCGCTCAAGTTCAGATCCCGCTGTATAAAGCTGAAGCCAGTGTTTTACTGTTGCACAGGAATCAGAGAAATTTATGTAAATAAGAACAAGAATCGCACTTCGGCAGATGGACGAAGCAGCACGAAAGTCCAGACGCAGCCACATATTACATTCTCGAGCTAATCGTCCAAAAGCAACTAAACACAAGTGCACGAGAGAGCAGATGTTTCCTGAGGTAGTGATAAAAACCTGACGTGCAAGCTCCTTTTTTTTCCCCCCTCTGCTCTCCTTTCAGCTGTTTTAGGAATTTTAGCTGCATTCTTGTATTACTTAATAATGTTTCGTGCTTGGGCTTGACCTACATTTTGGTTTCCCTGTTTTCAGTCAGGACAACAACAGCACAAAGATTCTGTATTGTTTTCTTTAAACAAATGGATGTGCTTTTTAAATGAGTATTGTCTAAGATTATGTACACTTGGTAACAATGGGTCTGTAAAGTTTGAACAGATGCAGCTGAATAAGATCATCATCATCATGGTCCATGGGCGCTATGCTCGTCGGTTTCGACGGCTCGTTAAATTATTTCTTTCCATTCTTCTGACTCAAATCCTTTATGCTGTTCCCGCACCAGTCTCTAACATCATCCAGCCGTTCCATGTATGAGCTCCCTTTCCAGGCTGAGACATCTGTCTTTCCACCAATTTTTATGAATCGATTGTCATTCGTTTTAAGGTTAAGACCAAACAAGTTAAGCTTTAGTCTGTCACAGCCTGTGCTAACGTCTGTGTTTGTCCAATCCTTCTCCTTATTTTATCATTAAATATCGGATTATTGAATAAGATCAAAAAACATGTTTTTGACCATCTTGAGACTTTAGACTACATTATCCATGTATCCAAATCCATGTTATACAAAGTGCGGTTTCCTGAACTTATGCTGGAGGAATTTCAAGATCAGCTGCTTGAAATCTGTTACAAATCTGTAATTTAGCAATATAGCAATATAGCAACATTTGCTTCATAATAATGGGAAAGTTCACAACCAAGGTCTCAGTTTTTTTTTTCTTTTTTTTCTTTTGTAATAATAATAAAAATAAAAAAAAACATTATACTATATATGTAAAGTCACTCAGTTTACCAATGTAAAGAGTTATACAGAGCCTTGCACCTCCTTCGATTCCCGTCCCTGTGTGCATGGAGTTTGCATGTTCTCCCCCGTGCTTGGTGGGTTTAATTTGGGTACTCCGGTTTCCTCCCATAGTACAAAGACATGTAGATTAGGTTAATTGGCGTCCCCAAATTGGCCATAATGTGTGAATGAGTGTGTGTGTGTGTGTGTGTGTGTGTGTGTGTGTGTGTGTGTGTGTGTGTGTGTGTGTGTGTGTGGCTTGCGATGGATTGGCACCCTGTCTAGGGTGTACCCCGCCTTGTGCCCTAAGTCTCCTGGGATAGGCTCCAGACCCCCATGACCCTGAATACAGGATTAAGCGGTATAGATGATGAGTGAATGAGTGAGATTTGTACAGATCATACCAGGGTCTATTTTGGTTTTTCTGTCTTTTGTTCACTTAGTTTCCTGTGATTTGTTTTTGCTCACAGGAGAATTATCTGGCTGCAGTGGACACTTACTGATAAAGACTGAGAGATTGGGGCTGAGTGACAGGACAATGAGTCTGTCTCTAAAGCTTGAACCAGGAGTCAGTTTTGTGTGTGTGTGGGGGGGGGCTGTTTGAAATGAGGAAAGAAAAGAAAAGGAGCCATTATTTTATACAAAATGCATAAAATCTGATAACTGGTACGATGTGCAAAGAAGCAGGGAAGCTACTACTTCTAGAGAGAGAGAGAGAATTATCAATCAAGCAGATGGAAAGAAGAAAAAAATGGGTACAGACTTGAAGTAGACACTGAAGCAGAGATGTACCGTATGCAAAGAAGATACACAAAGGTCCACCACAAGTTCAAGCTCTGAAAAGGTTTTATACTAATTTTCCAACAGAAAATTAAAGAAAATATAGTGACAGAGAAGCAACAAAACCATCAACCACCAATCTGAAGTGAGGGCGAGGCTTGGGAAGCCAAAATCCCGGAACATACTTTGTGTAATTTTTATGGAGAGCACAATGATTTTTTCCTTGATGGATCAGTGCTGCCCTCTACAGTAGACTGCTCCAGGCATAATGACACGAGCGTCATTAAAGCATCATTTCCCAAAACTCTCACAGCTGGTTTGTCATCTAGTGAAAGAGTGCTCAGAACGATACTCCCTCCATCATCGTACATACTACAGTAATGGTTGTGCTCATAATGATTGGGGAATTTTTGTGCAGAAGGGTGGAAATAATTAGCATGTTTGTCTGGCAACAAGTCTAGAACTAGAGCTGCTCATTACGGCTGAGTGTGTATGAAACATACACACATTTGTAGTTTAGCCACAGGATATACACTTTTTGACCCTTTACAAAAGTGATAGACTTGGAAACTTTGGTCATAAAATACACAGCATTTAGATGGAAAACCAGCCAACAATGGCAAGTTACACATCTGGAGGACATGCATTTGCTTTTGACTGGCAAACTTTGACTTGTGGATTTATGTGCCGTTAGGAGACAAGTGGGTCGGACTGTGGTGTTTTTAGACAACACTTTGGTTGAAAGAAAAGTAACGATCACAGCGGTTTTTGCCTCCCAGTTTTCTTACTGTTGTTGGTCACAGAAATGCTCACTCACTCACTCATTCACTCATCATCTATACCGCTTAATCTTGTATTCTGGGTCACGGGGAACTGGAACCTATTGGAACCTATCCCAGGAGACTTGGGATGGAGAGGGTGCCAATCCATCACAGTGCACACACACACACTCATTCACAATGGCCAATTTTGGGAACTAACCTAACCTACATGTCTTTGGACTATGGGAGGAAACCGGAGTATCAGGAAGAAACCCACCAAGCACAGGGAGAACATGCAAACTCCATGCACACAGAGAATCGAACCCAAGGCGACAGTACTAACCACTACCCCACCGTGCCACCCACTTGGAAATTCTATGTTTTTTTGTAAAAATTATAATTTTTTTCTGTCTGCGTAGGATTTGCATTTATTAATTTGCCGAACGCCTACATCCATAGCGACTGAGCTGTAGAGATGAGAGCTAACAGTGACAGCTTGGGCTTACAGTGCTGGGATTTGAACTCAGAAACTTCTAGTCAGTAGTACAGATCCCTAACTGCTGAGCCAACACTGCCCCATTAGCGAGGTTGGCAGCTCTTGTTAGAAATGTTGTCAGCTCTGGGAAAAATAGGAGGAGTCTCTCTCTCTCTCTCTCTCTCTCTCTCTTGATGGTATCTGTTGCAAGTAGTGAAGCTCTACTCTACAATGCAGGAAATGAAACTTGGGATTTCTAATTTGATGTTAACTGTCAGGCACGCAGAGTAATGAAGAGAAAAAAAGAGGAGCTTTTGGATGAGGGGGGCGTGGCGTGCTGGCCGTTGAGCACTTCCGTGCTCAGGGGGGAAATCCTGGTGACGTAATACAAAGTCGGTGCAACGGGTCGGAAAGCCAGTTAAATCAGTCAGACATAAGGGGTTGGTAACCAGGCGCTTGATTTGGGAGACATGAAAGGTGGGATTTATCCGGTGCATAGTCGAAGGCAGGCATAACCTGACAGAGCAAGGGTTGATAATCTTGGTGACGGTGAATGGGCCAATGAACTTAGGGGATAGTTTGTGTGAGATGGTCTTGATGGGAATGTCTCGTGTGGCGAGCATTACTCTATCGCCGACCTTGTATCTTGGGGCAGCTGAGCGTCGTCGATCTGCTTGTAGCTTGAAGGCTTGTACTGACTTTAGGAGTTGGGACCGAGCTTTCTGCCAGGTTCTCTTGCAGCTGCGCACTGAAGGGACCGCTACCTCTTCTTCCTGAGAAGGAAACAAGGGTGGTTGATACCCCAAACAGCACTGAAAGGGAGACATTCTGGTAGATGAGGTGGGAAGGCAGTTGTGGGCATATTCTACCCATGGGAGCATCCTGCTCCATGAAGTTGGGTTCTGTGACGTCATGCATCTCAGAGAGGTCTCCAGCTTCTGGTTGGTTCTCTCTGTCTGTCCATTGGACTGTGGATGTTAACCTGACGACAGGCTAGGCGTAGCGCCAATGAGTCTGCAGAAGGCCTTCCATAAGTGTGCAGAAACCTGGGGTTCCCTATCAGAGACAATGTCAACATGAAGTCCGTGTAGCCGAAAAACGTGGAGGATGAGCAGCTCAGCTGTCTCCTTGGCCGAAGGGAGTTTAGTCAGGGGGACGAAATGGGCAGCTCTGGAGAAACGATCAACGATGGTCATAATGCAATTGTTCCCCTCCGAAGTTGGGAGTCCGGTAACAAAAATCAAGGGCAATGTGAGACCAAGGACGTTGAGGGATGGGAAGTGGTTTAAGGAGGCCTGCTGGAGGTTTGTTGGATGGTTTGTTCTTTACACATGTATCACAAGCTGCCACGAATCTTAAAATGTCCTCCTTCATAGTTGCCCACCAGAAGCGTTGCTGGATCAGATACAAGGTGCGGGCCCCTCCTGGTTGACAGGCCAATCTGGTGTGTCCCCATTCAAGTGAATGTGGGCGAATAGACTCTGGAACAAATAGGCGGTTGGTAGGAACGTTGCTTGGACCTGGTTCTTGCTCTAGGGCCTGTCTGACCAGGATTCAATGTCCTGTTGGGTGGCAGCCACAAGGCATTGTGGTGGGAGGATTCTGAGGCAAAGAGAACTGTCGAGAGAGAGCATCTGGCTTGGTGTTCTTAGAACCTGGGCGGTAGGATATAGTAAAATTGAACCTTGGAAAAAAAGGACCAGCGGGCTTGACGGGCATTTAACCTTTTGGCTGATTTTAAATATTCGAGGTTTCTATGGTCAGTCCAAACTAGGAAAGGATGCTGAGCCCCCTCCAACCAATGTCTCCACTCTTCAAGGGCTAGCTTGATAGCTAGTAGCTCTCGGTCACCAATGTCATAGTTCCTTTCCGCAGGAGTGAGTCGGCGAGAGAAAAAGAAACAGGGGAGCAGGACCCAAGTGCAGATTTACAGCACCAAAGGGGCGTGGCTTAGACGCGCTTTTGGACGAGGGGGGCGTGGTGCACTGGCCGTTGAGCACTTCCGTGCTCAGGGTGGAAATCCAGGTGATGTAATACAAAGCTGGTGCAATGGGTCGGAAAGCCAGTTAAATCAGTCAGCGATGCGTGTGACAAAAAGGGAGCAAGCAGAGACGTTGTCGTGAGCCAGAGCGAGAGTTCAAAGCCAGCGAGTCAGTCAGCGATGTGAATAATCCAAAGGGGGAGCGAGCAGAGACGTAAACGTGAAACGAAGCGAGGGGTCAAAACCAGCGGGGAAACAAACAGCGAACAAGGTCCAAAAACGAGAGGCTAGAAGCGAATACCGAGAACAAGCGAGGTCGAGAACGGAAACAACTAACACGGAAAAGAAACGCGAGAAAACTGGGCTCTGAAGGCACGCAGCGAGATAGAGTTCTGCGCTTCCTTAAATGCCGGGAGAAATTAGTTGTGAATGGGATGCCGGTGTGTAAAGGGGCGGGGTGTATGTGAGAAAGCATGACAGCCAGGAGGAAAACATAAGCATGTGAGCGCAAAGGCATGACAGCGTGGGAAAAAGGAGACGTGAATGACAGCGGTACGTGACAGGAACGTGACAGTTAACATCCTGTCTTGCTGTTTTACACAAACTACATACAGTAAGAGATGCATGAACACAACCAGTGGTAATTGTTAGTGGGAAAAAACACAGATGCTTGAGCTGTACATCTTTGGCAGAATAACCAATGTTTTTCTTTTTTTTTTCTGCACTATATATGAGGGCAGGAGTTTAGGGAATTGTAATCCATAATGTGAAGAGGAAGGAACCTTTGGGCATGCTCCAAGCAGATCAAAAACAGTCAGTAAGTTTACATGCACTGGGACGTTAAGGTATGGTTCTAGACGTTTAATTGGACTGCTGTCCTTGTTCCAGTATACAAACATGGGAGGGAGGTGGGTTTATTGACCGGCGTATGTCCGACCCCGCTACAGTACAATACAGTATGTGGTGAGACGCCCTCTTACAGCTTATTAGTTTTATAGTCCCTTTTGATTTTTATGTTAAGGCAAACAAGTCAGCTAGGGGCAAACGGGCAGCATGTCGAGCAGTGGAAACTTTACAGCGCTGTGCATTTCATAAATTTACTTTTGGTACAAATGGTTGTGGTAATATCTTTCAAGGCTAGATATCTAAACTGTATTGTTAGTGACTTCTCCTGCTGTTACACATTTTGTTCAACTTACAGGTCAAAGCATGGAGCATGTGCAGAGCGCCCGGCCGATTTCTGTGCCCGATTGAGATATACTGTACATTACAATACTGTACATTCAGGACTAGCTCAACTCCCAACCACATTATGTGGGTGTGCTAGTCCATGCTAGAAGTTTGTCCAAAACGTTCAGTTTCAAAATCTGGTTATATTTGGACAATCACAACGCAAGTACAGTACATGGCCTTCAGTACTTGGACTAAGTACCTGAAATCCTCTTCCCAACTGTGTTTGACTGATGGCACTTAGTTAGTAACCTAGTAAACCAGTGTAAGTATCTATCCAATGACGGAAACTTCAAAGCACTTTTTGTACGTCGCTCTGGATAAGAGCCTCAGACAAATGCCTAAATGTAAATGTAGATCTAGTGTAAATGTACTGAGCAACTGGGGTGTGGCTTCGAGCACTTCTTCAATTTTATGTTGGTGGAGATGCGACTGTGTGTGTCTGCTCCATCAGGGGTCTGCACTCATTTTTGCTTTGCTAATAAGGGCTTATCAGCATAGCCCACATGGTACCGGGTAGAGTGTAAAACAAGTATTTCTAAAGAATAATGTAAAGATAAAAGATAAATTATCCATATTTTTGTATTTGAACAAGTTATCAGTTTTCTGTACTCTATATTTCATTATAGGAGGCTTAGAGGGTCTAAGTGGTTAGCACTGTCGCCTTGCACCTCCTGGATCGGGTTCGAATCCCTGCTCGGAGTCTGTGTGCATGTTTCTCCACGTGCTGGGTGTGTTTCCTCAGATTAATGCGTAATGCAGATTAGGCTAATTGTCTAATTAGTCCAACTACGGTCGTAAAATGGGAATAAATACAATAGTAATCACCTTTGGAGTCAGCGGTCGCTATTCTACAGAGGTTCCTAGATACATGAATGGGTGGATGGATGGATACTCCATTATAAGTGTGTTGTGTCATACGTAGTTCACCATATCTGCAGTGTAAGGAACGAAACTCTTTGACATTGGGTCTTTCAGGAAAATTATGAGTGACTGGTGGTTCTGCTTCATTAATACCCTGAACTTGATTATCTTCAGCATGCCTTGAAGTGTTTTATTCCTCCTAAACATCAGCAACATCGTACATCAGTTTACAGCTAGGTTTATTGTCCGTGAAACAAGGTTCTGTTCTTACTTAAGTTATAGCAACTATTAAAGCTGGGTTCCTCACTAGTCATGCCTTTTTCTCCTTCCTGAGGTTAATTGCACAAACAGACACCCAGGTTATCAGCTCACAGAGATATAGACTCTTAACCCCTGAGACTCCTTTTGTACGTATAATGTTAGATAAACTTGTTTATGAAATCTTTTTTAATCATTTTTCATTTGCGTTCGATTTTTTATTTGGCACTTTCCCTTCCTTGTGAATGAACCGCTATGATACACTATTAGAACGAGCACATTATAAGGCATCTAATAATCATAAATTAATGATGCAGAAATACATCATATTGGAAAGCTTTACATAAGAGAAGGTATTATTATCAGTGTAGGGGGACGTTACTTTTTAAAGTAACTAATTACATAATTACAAAATGACTGTCATTAAAAAGTAATCAGTTACATTACTGATAAAAGTAACTAGTTCGAGTACTTTTCCACTGCAGAAAATGAAAACTCCTTTGTGCTCCCTCATGCATGTTGTCAAGACCTTTATAATTATTCTACCATCATCACTAAGTGAAGTTTGGCCCATAATCTGTTAATAATCTACTAATAAACCTATCTCACCTATGCGGTTTCGCGCGGTGGCCGTAAGTACGGTTCATCATGATTCACGGCGAGTTTTGGCGCTGTGATTAAGTTTCCATCTTTCCACGCGTCGGTCCTCGCATAGTCAAACCGCATCAGTGAGATAGGGGTATAACAGCAGAAATACCGGAGGGGGCGGGTTATCAGGGGCGGGGCTTGTAGAACGGCTTTCACGCGCACACACACACACACACACTGACGGAATGACTGCTGTCTGGCTCACGGATTACATGATAATTGTCTGTCCGTTTGAAAATGTTTGAAAAAGTAACTGAGTACTTGAATGGCAGACCTAATGCATTAGATTACTCGTTACATCAAAAATGTAATCTCAGTGTTCTAACGCGTTACTTTGTAACACATTATACCCAGCACTACCTATTGGTGATATACAGAAGTAATAATAAGAATGTTGCTGTGTGTGTGTGTGTGTATGTGTGTGTGTGTGTGTGTGTGTGTGTGTGTGTGTGTGTGTGAGTGAGAGAGAGAGAGAGTATGCGAGAGTGTGTGTCTACTTTCTGATATTTCTTTGCTGCAAATTATTAATAAAGAAAGTACGAGTTTTTGCTGTGGCAGCACTATTCTAACCCTCACTTACATCGGTGTGGTTCCTGCTTCACTAGTTGCAGTGCTCGAGTTAAAGACTCGCCTATACCGTGTGTGTGTGTGTGTGTGTGTGTGTGTGTGTGTGTGTGTGTGTGTGCGTCGAGCACAATCCCCCCACACACCCCCAGAGGGGTGCCATTTGTTACAGAGCAGGAGGGAAGTGCTTTATACCCCAAGTGCCCTTCTTTTCAAGGAGAACATCCTGTTGTCAGGGTAACAAGAGGCAGGCGACCTGATGGGAGTTTGTGGGAAGCGAATAGAGTTCTGCCATTTATAGAGAGTGATATTTATTCTCCCTCCTGAGATTGTGTGCGGTGTGTACTGTATGTGTGTGTGTGTGTGTGTGTGTATGTATTCGTATGTGTGTGGGTTTCCTGCGCTTTTGAAACGACTGGCTTTTCGACTTTCATCAAACCATCATTTGCAGCTCTGCTATAAAGACGTTTCGAACATTTTGTTTCAAGATGAGATGAGTGAAATGGTCGTGTGCATTAAGAGCTGTATGTAAGTCTGAATCACTCCTTCATTTTTATTGGTTTATTGCATGGCTGCATACATCGTAATCATTGATGTACAAAGATGTGGAGTAGGTTTTGTGACTCGTATCAGGAGAGTGATGAAGGATGCATGAGGATGCAGATGCACTCAGAAACAGATTTACCCAATAAAACAAACAAAACCTGTCTACTGTATACACAGGACTAGGACTAGGATAAACACTTAGTATTAGCGTGAGATGGACAAACTCTACCCATAATCTTCCGGACACAGCGATAATGAACGTAGCAGCAAAAACAAGACGAATTAAACTGAAATTTGTTTATTTACACAGTGATTTTAAAGCAGCTTTACAGAGTAAAAAATATATGTAGAATATGTAGAATATGGAAATATGTATAAATCATAATGATCAGTTTGTCCCTGGGTGACGTTGGCAAGGAAAAACTCCATGAGATGGCAATAGGAAGAAACCTCGAGAGGAACTAGACTCAGCAGGGAACCCATGCCCATTTGGGTGATACCTTTTATCAGGGATTGATCTGAAGTCATACTGTGTGTTAGGAGGCTGAAAGTTCAGTATAACAGGAGATGTGTTCAAGTTAATATGTAGTCCAGGTGGTTATTGGAGACTCAGGTAAAGAACTATTTGTGGGAATTTCAGTCCTGAACTATCGAGCGACCGAGTCACAAGTCATCAGAGAATGATATGACTCATCCAAAAAAAGAAAAGAAATAAAAAGCAATATGGATGTGGATACACACAGATAATCCTTATTTCATCATTGCCACCACTGCAGAAATGTAAGTGTAGTGTAAAAAGTGATGCGCTGGTTATGTTGGGCTTTTATACACTTCTGACATCAAACCAGACCAACACACATGGAGTCGACTTGCCGACATGCTGACTTGTAGTTCGAATATCTGTTTTGTGGAAATCACACGATGTTGTCAAGAAATCTTGTTAGGTCATCTCTTAAAGGCTGAGCGTACCGAAGAGACACGATCCCATGCTTGCTTTTACTAACAAGCTCTCCAAGGGAAGCTAATTAGCCAGACCTGGAACTCTGGCTCAGGTTTGCGAAACACCTCTCGTCCAGAGATGAGCAGCTCTCAGTGGAGTTAAAGAGACGCAACTGAGCACATTTTATTGATTTTTTTTTTATGCAAATACTCCATCTAGTGGTGAGATTGTGTAATGGAGTATTTTTAATAACCCTGCACAACATGTATAGCTGGGTGAAAAGAAAAGAATGCGATAAGAAAAGTGTGTGTGTGTGTGTGTGTGTGTGTGTGTGTGTGTGTGTGTGTGTGTGTGTGTGTGCAGTATATAGCCAGGGATTATGCAGTATGTGTACAATGGAGTATAATAAATAATGTGTGTGTGTTTGTGTGTTTCTTTTTCTGCAGGAACCTCAGAGCAAGTCGAAGGTGTGTGCTAATGTGTTCTGTGGCGCAGGGAGAGAGTGTGCAGTGACAGAGAAAGGCGAGCCAAGCTGCTTGTGTATCGAGGTAAGGAGTTTTTAAATGATTCTCTCATTAACAGTGTACATTTTGTGCATTATGGATATGGACCAACACTACAGCCACTGAATACTATAATAAAAAAAACTATAAAGTCACATATATTTACAAAAGGATTTTTAAAAAATAGACAAAGGATGAAAAAAAAAAATTTTTGGAATGGATTTCCCAACCTTATTACTACAATGTGTAACAATGGAGGTTTTAAAGAAATTCATATATGATGCATGATACATATTTTTTTCTGATATCTAGTTCATCAGCTGTTACCATCTTCCTATAAACTCACTCACTCACTCATCGTCTATACCGCTTAATCCTATATTTAGGGTCACAGGGGGCCTGGAGCCTATCCCAGGATGCTTAGGGCACAACACACTGGACAGGGTGTCAAACCATCACAGGGCACACACATACACACACTACGGGAACGCCAATTGGCCTAAAATGCATGTCTTTGGACTGTGGGAGGAAACCAGAGTACCCGGAGGAAACCCACCAAGCACGGGGAGAACATGCAAACTCCATGCACACAGAGACGGGAATCGACCCCGGACCCTGGAGGTGCAAGGCGGCAGTGCTAACCACTACACCACCGTGCCGCTCTTCCTATAAAATAAGATTTAAAATTAAAAGATTATTAACTCAAGAGTGCCATCTACAGGTGAGCTGCAACAGGAACCAACCAATGTCATCAAGCCACACAACCTTTTTGTTTTTGTTTTTTACAAAAACAGAAATATAATGTTAAATCACAAAGCATCATTTAAATTAAATCATACAGGTCACAATAATTAAATATGAAACACAATAGTTAAAATGTGATCTTAGTGACTTTTGCCGCTTGTATGATTTGAGCATTTTAGAAACAGCCGATCTCTTGGGACAGAGTGGTCGGAACGGTGCAGGCAGAATCAATTTGGTGATAAGAAAGATCAAAGGAGAATGGCTCAGACTGGTTCAGAGCTGACAGGAAGTAACTCAATCACTCTTGACAAGCAGGGCTCGCAGAAAAGGAACTTAAAACAGACATGATGTCAAAGCTCGGGGCAGACAGGAAACAGTCGTAGAAGACCGAATTGAGATCTTGGTCGGACCTAATCGGTGGTTACAGAAGGTACAGATTGCAAACTGTACTGTGTACTCCATGTGCTTGGTGGGTTTCCTCCAGGTACTCCAGGTTTTCTCACACAGTCCAAAAACATGTTATGTAGACTGATAGGCGTTTACAAATTGCCTGTAAGGTATAATTGAGTGTGTGTGTGTGTATGAGAGAGCTCGTACCCTGCAATGGATTGGGCCACCCCCACCTCACGCCCTATGTTCCCTGGGATAGGCTCCAGACCCACTATAAGCAGAATAGATAAAGTATGGATTAATAATATATGGATATTATTTTATTGTTTGTTTGTTTTTTTTATGTTCCCCTTGTACAGTATGTGATAAAACAGGTTTTATACACATCTACTCTATATGCTACATATTTAAATAAATTACTGTATCCCTGATCACTTATTGAAACATTCAGTGTCCAGTAATTGATCATCGCTTGTTAGCATTTTCTGTTTAAAAAAGAAAATGTAACCATTTCTTTGTTTCTCTTTGTTTCTTCACAGCAATGTAAGCCCCATAAGCGTTCTGTGTGTGGCAGTAACGGGAAGACGTACAGAAACCACTGTGAGCTTCACAGAGACGCCTGCCTTACTGGACTGAAGATCCAAGTAGCACATGATGGCCACTGCAGAGGTGAGACACTAGAGGGCGCTTCATCTCATTTGCATATTCATAACAGAACCTGCAGAGCTCTGCATCTCATTTTATTTGATAAAAATGAAGCATTTCCCTACTTTTTTCTGTCACGGCTTTTTATTCTGGACCGAGGGGAACCATGTCAGGCCCTACATTTTGTTTGTAGGGATGTAGGGGCACCAAGAGGGCACTTTATCTCATTTTCTCCGCTAGAATGGCATCAAAGGAAGGGCATCTTAGAGACCATTTTACCATGCCTCCCCTCATGTGGTGGCACCCTTAAGGGAAATTCATCACAGTTCCTTGCATTTAGCAGCCCCCTAAAGGGCATTTCGTTTTCATTAAAGCACTTTATTACATTTTCCCATCTGTACCGGCATCCTGTAGAGCACTTGATTATGTTTTATGTACCATTGGTGCACGTTAGAGGGCACTTTATTATGTCTTATTTAATGCCGGAGCACCCTAGTGGGACCTTTCAGGGTTTTTTTTTTTTTTTTAAGTGAATACTGTATATTGCTTTCTTTTGGTTTAATATAGGGTGCCTCTAATATTATGTGAAACTCAATATACGGCAACAAAAAAACCTCACATAGCCTGATCAGAACATGATTCGGTGCCTGAAATGCTTGCCAAAGGCATGGGCTTAGACATGTATTAAACCAGCCGTGACTCGTCTTTCAGTATGGGTAGCCCAAGGTGCAGTTCTGAAGCTAATTTCTTTTATTTTTTAGTGAATGGCTTTCTCGTGGTGACATGCCCTTTCTGTTGTAGGTAACTAAAAAAGTTGCTTTTAAATAAAACTGATTGATTGAATCCCCAAAATGGTTTAAAGCTAAGGTTCTCAATATGAATAACTCTGGTTATTAATGCATTAAATGCATTAATATTTACAAGCTGTTTGACTGATCACTTGACTTTAATGAGTTTATTTCAAACCTCATGAATATCTTATACAGTATATGCATATATCTCATTAAGCATTTTTAATACACATGTATTCCATTCAGAAATTGAAAAAAATATATAAAGAGCAAGAAAAATATTGTACACATAGAAATAATGAATGTGTATGTACAGTACAGTAAGTGCCCCACATGTGAACACTCAAGCTACGAACTTTCAAAGATACATGAACATGAAGTTAGATTACACGTGCGTGCAGCATGCGTCCTCTGCTAGTGCAGTACAAGCACAGGATGTCCAGAAGCAAGCATAAAAGCAGCAGCTATGAAGCTGGTACTGCTAAGAAGTGACATGCAATACCGACGAAACAAAATTTTTTATAATTGAGACACTGCTCGTTCTTTAAAAATGAATTGTTCAGCCATTGGCACAATTCCAAAGAGACCTGTACTGTTCTATACTGAGTACAGCCTGAGTACTGTGTAGCATCCTAGAACATAGACAATTGTAGTGATGGGAAGTTTGAATCATTGTAGTGACTCGGTTCTTTGAATCTTGTTCATCAAAAAGAAAAAATCTTTTTTTAAATCATTTAGTTCATTTCGTTCTTTAGACCAGAAATAAAATAAAATGTTACATTTTCAATAAACAGACTCCCAACACACATTTTGACTATAGTTCCAGTAAAATATTACAATGCATATCTTCTGGTCCGAGTCGTTCGTTCTTTTGAATCTATTGCACTACAGAGCATCTATGGGAGTCACGTGACAAAAGAACGAACGACTCGGGACTTGGACGATTCGTTGAGAACCGTTCGATTCTGTTTCCTGTACATAACCTACAGTGGTTTTGCGATGATTTGCGCATGCGCGCCCTGTAGAAAATGAACAAATCACTCTCTGAGACTACTCGTTCTTCTGAGTTACGTTCAAAAAGAAAGAATGGTTTATGAACGACCCATCACTAATTTAAAACAAACTGGACGTCGGAACAGAACTCATTCATTTGAGTCCTTGTGATTTATTATTTTTTTATTTGAAGGGATTACTGGCTGCCCAAAAAAAAAGAAAACTCCAATATCAAACATTATGTAGAACATTGAGTTGTGTGTGGAGTTGTACTGTACCCCTCTGTCATGGTACACTGAGTTCACTAAAGAAGATACTGTATGTCGTCTGCTTGCTGATAAACCTGAACCTTGTTTAGTGTGAGCTAGTAACTACACTCTGATTTGATCTGGTTTTAGACGGGGTGTTTACTCATATTTGACCTTGATATTGTACAGCATGTCTTTAATAGTCTGCTTTTGTTACTGAAAAAGTAAAAGTAAAAATAAGTCTGATTATGTTACTTAAAAACGTTTGAAGTGGCAGTGTCTATTTGGTGTCATACTGTATGTATTCACTTGTATCTACTTTAATGATTATCATTACGTGAAACTTTTAGAATTTTTATTTTAAGCTTAATCCCAATCTCAAAAGCATGCAAAGGGTTAAGCTTTGGCAAGGAATGCCAGGAATCGTGATCAATCCAGGTATTATCAGTGGACAGAGCTGGGCAGATTTACGGTAAAGCTGGAACTGGTGTGAACCTGCTTGACTGATTAGAATGAACTCATTTACCTGAAGAGATGAACAGTGGCCTGACACCGGCCTCCCAGATCACAAACAGATAACACATTATCATATCAGCCTGTACCTTTCTCAGGTAGTCCCTGTCTCAAACGTTCCGTTATAAAAGATGGTACTTTATAGAACTTTTAATAATTTTATACAACAAGAATTAAAGGATTTTTAATTGTGTTATTTTACGCATAAACTGTAAATCAAAGAGACAGAAAGTATTTTTAAGCGGTATTTTTAGTGTCACTGTTTTTTCGTTAAGAGGACTTCTGTGTAGCCTTCCACATGTGTGTTCGATAATAAGAGTGCTACTCTTATTATAAAAGTGATAAATACTTACTTAGAAATCAAAGTGATCCACATTTTCTTAAAGGAAGCATGTTAGCCCTCATCCTCCCAAAGACTGTAGGCAAATTGGTAAAACATTGGGATCAATTAATATTGTTAGGAGAGATAATGAAAAAACTCTGAAGTTATATATTAAAAAAAAAAAACCACAACTGTATGTCATAGAAATGATTCTAATTGCTAAAGCAGCCTACAAGTGTAGACATTTCAGCAATTTAAATAAAATGAAGAAATTTTATATGAACTTTTTTTTTTTGTACATTTTCAAACTTTTACTTATTCTGGCAAATTGTTTTTTTTTCTGGTCTATAACAAAACTTATACTTAAAACTTAAAACCACTCCATAACCTTTTCATTTTAGGCAAACTATACAGTAACATACTGTAGAGCATTACATAGTCAGTTATATCGCTTCTGCGGTCGAGTGATGAGTGAAGTAAAGCTACGAGCCTGGCAACTGGCTAAGGCTGAGTGGATCAGTGGTAGAAAATCCAGCACCCTCTAAAAACACACACACACACACACAGTGACTGCTGTTATTGAACTAAATGTGTTTAATTGATTTTTGGTGAATGACGAAGCCAAGCAAAAGTATATTTACACTTTGCTTTAGCCATTACGGTTATTCTTGCATTAATGAATTACAGGTATGAGTCACTAGTCAGAACCTTCTGTCAAATAGGACATGATGCAATATGGATTCCCTTAACAAATCTATGTGGGCTACCGTAGGGTAACCTCCTGTTTGACTTCCAAATCAATACTCTTTTTTTTCCCCCAACATACAGCACCTCAGATTAGAGCTGTTATAAAGACTTTACAGAGAATAAGTAGCAGATACATCTCATCATCAACTGTTCTAAGGGCATTGTTGCATATTTTGGACGTCTTCAGCATTGTTTTACAGTGTAGAAAGGAATAAAAATTAAAGAACAACCATGAAGTTAGAAAGTGAGTGGTAGTGTACATCTGCGTCAACCAATTCTCCATTGGGGTTTTGAACTGCGTTATAACCATTTGGGGTCATAGACGTATACGCGGATGGTCGAAGCACAAATGGGACAGAATACAGTGCATACAGTGCATACCTGTACTATAATATGGAGCTGTCTGTGAGTACCAAAGTGAAACTAAAACTAGTAGAGGAGGCAGATGATGCTGTAGACTGCAGTTGTTATCTTTGAAATCATTCGATTCTGAAACTCGGTAAATGCTACACAACACTTTTTTTCTTTGTTCCAATTTGCTGACACTACTTGCTGTTTGACTCAGTACAATATCACGATTAAATTCTGAGTTAGCTATATTTTTTTTACTAAAACTCAACCAACATATTGTCAATATTAAGTTGCCAACCACGGTGGTGTAGTGGTTAGCACTGTCTCCTTGCACCTCCAGGGTCCGGGTTCGATTCCTGGCCAGGTTCGATTCCCGTCTCTGTGTGCATGGAGTTTGCCTGTTCT
This sequence comes from Clarias magur, assembly GCA_013621035.1. NCBI lineage: Eukaryota > Metazoa > Chordata > Actinopteri > Siluriformes > Clariidae > Clarias > Clarias magur. Next base: position 24,270 of record QNUK01000346.1, on the reverse strand, counting down.
CCCCGTGCTTGGTGGGTTTCCTCTGGGTACTCGGGTTTCCTCCCACAGTCCAAAGACACGTAGGTTAGGCTAACTGGCGTTCCCAAATTGTCTGTAGAGTGAGAGTGTGTGTATGGTTTGGCACCCTGTCCAGGGTGTACTGTATCCCGCCTCGTGCACTAATTCTCCTGGGATCGGCTCCAGGCCCCCCGTGACCATGAATACAGGATTAAGCGGTATAGAAGATGAGTGTGTGAGTGAGTGAGATGCCTACTTTCTTTAATTTAAATAAAAGCTGCGGCATTCTTGTACAACTGTGGGAGATGGAGTGATAACATTCTGTAGAATCTTACACTGAAACATGTCTTGCACAAAATCTCATGTTTCTATCAAACTGCTTTCTTGGTTAATGAGCTTGTGCTGTATAATTGTCTTTAACAAATATCAGTGGTCATAAGCATGTATGCTGCTGCTGTTTATGGTCACTGCTGACGTGGCCACTTTAGTCATTTATTTCTAACTATTGAAAGCATTCTCATGTCATTGACTGCATTTTTATTTTATTATTATTATTTATTTTTATTATTATTTTTGCAAAAATAAGCATGGAATTCTCTTTTCTTCTGTTGCAGAGCGGAAAACAGAGAAGGCTTCCTCCAGTCCCGGTGAGTGAACAGTCTGATATCTCTCCTCTTCAACATATTAACTGATCAGTGTTCTCTTGGTGCTGAACAGCAGAATGAACTCACAGAGTATATCAGGTTGATTTTAGCTTAGTCAGCATCCTCCTTTTGTTTTATAGCAGCTATACATGTGAGGCTTCTCTTCATCAAGGTGAAAAAATGATACAGGAACATGTGAACATGGTGTGTTGTGAGAATTTACTGTGTGTCTGTTAGTAGTTGTATTGTTATAGATTAAGGGTTGTTTTTAGAGTTGAGTTAAGCATGTAGAGAGGAGAGAGGTGTCACACACAGTTGTGCTACAAAAAATACTTATGTAAAGGCGGGTTTATTCATTCAACAGATTTATGAACGCTACCAAATTAAGGCGAACTGGGAGCAACCAGAGCATACAGTATATCAGCTTATCAAATAAACTGTGTGTGTGTACTCAGAAAACTAATTAACAACAGCATCGACACAATTAGTGCAATCATCCAAAACTCACAATGCCATAGCATGATAATTGACTAAGTGCATTGCATGCACACACTAGTACATCATGATCACATGATCTCTGGTATCATATCATAATATTTTCATGATGTACAATATGAATCACAGTGTTAACATTCCTGAGCAGCTTGCAGAAAGAACAGTATTTAACTCTTATGATGCTCATAGCATGTTCCTTTTAACACACTTGAATACTATTGGTGTTGGCACGGTGGTGTAGTGGTTAGCACTGTCGCCTTGCACCTCCAGGGTCCAGGTTTGATTCCGGAACAGGTTCGATTCCCGTCTCTGTGTGCATGGAGTTTGCATGTTCTCCACGTGCTTGGTGGGTTTTCTCCGGGTACTCCGGTTTCCTCCTACAGTCCAAAAACACGTAGGTTAGGTTAATTGGTGTTCTCAAATTGGCTGTAGTGTGTGAATGAATGTGTGTATGCCCTGCGATGGATTGGCACCCTGTCCATCCTGACCCGTAGGTTTCATTGTTTGATATGAGTGAATAATCTGTCCCTTCTCAAATAGTGACTTTTTTTTTTCTTTTGGCTAGGCAGTGTAATTTTGTCAATCTCCAATGTTAGCAAAGAAAAACTGGATCAGTGTGTTTGTTTGCATGTAGTGCATTTATTTATTTTATTTTTTTACGAAAGTACTGTATGTCCCTGCAGTGGTCTGCTATGTTGGCGACCGTAACGAACTGCGCAGGCGTGTGATTGAGTGGCTGCAGACCGAAGTCGTGCCAGACGGCTGGTTCACCAAAGGCTCCAACTTCACTGACATCCTGCTCAGGTACTTCAAGGTGAGTTTAAGGACATTGAAATTTCCTAATTTTTACCTGCCTTTTTGTTGTCCTTCATTTCCTGTTAGTATAATTATATGGATGGGTTATTCCCTGCTGTAATACATCATGGGCCATAAAAATATAAAAATAGACGCTGACTTTATAATCCTGAACTTATGAGACACCCTGTATTTCGGCTGAGGCTTCGGTTTGTATTATTAATGCACATAGCTCTCCAACAACTTAATAAAAGTGTGACATTTGCAGTTGGAGAAAATCACACATAGCGGTCCAGCTTTCATGCATTTCTAAACCTGACTAACCTCAGTTATTGCTGTGTTTATGAAACTGACCCTTTACCCAACATAATCTTTTTAGGAAGAAAGTCAAAGCAAGATTTATTTTATTTGTTTATTTGTTTATTTGTGTGTGTGTGTGTGTGTGTGTGTGTGTGTGTGTGTGTGTGTGTGTGTGTGATTGAATGAAATCTTAGTGTGCGCCTAAAATAAAAAATCAGCAATCACCAGAACACTATTGGAACTGATTACATATCAAATATGAAAAATGCATTTAGCAACATTGTTCAAATGGACTAGCTCGATTCCCGTCTCTGTGTGCATGGAGTTTGCATGTTCTCTCTGTGCTTGGTGGGTTTCCTCCGGGTTTCCTCCCACAGTCCAAAGACATGTAGGTTAGGCTAACTGGCGTTCCCAAATTGCCCGTAGTGTGTGAATGAGGGAGTGTATGTGTGTGTGTGTCTGTGCCCTGTGATGGATTGGCACCCTGTCCAGGGTGTACTCTGCCATGTACCCTGCCATGTGCCCCAAGTCTCCTGGGATAGGCTCCAGGCCCCCCGTGACCCTGAATACAGGATTAAGTGGTATAGATGATGAGTGAGTGAGTGAGTGAGTGAAAATGGAAAGTATTTTGCAGTGTACTATATGTGTGAACCCTGACTTCCTATTGCATGACAGTGTTTTGACACTTTTGTTAAATCCTACTGGTTAAGGAAAGGTTGATTAATGAGTTGCAGTGATACAGAAAGCGAGCCAGATTCTGTGTGTGTGCAGATAAAGCACTGAGAGATCAAGAGGAAGACTTACATTGTATATGATAGGCATATGTCAGGTTAATCAAGGGAAAGGAAAAAATGTGACAGCAGCCTCGTGCACAAAATGCATACTGTTACCACTGTGACGTTATTTCCCTGTAACGGAAATGTCCTGTAATTTCTTTTATTCCTCTTATACTTGGCCAATTAGCCAATGATTAAAATCTTTTAATGAATTCATTCATTAAAAGATTTTTAATTAATGCTAATTAGCCACAAACATGTTATTGTTTTTACGTCTTTACCAAGGGTGCCAATAACTCTGGCTCACGTTTTCCTGATATTCTCAAAGGCCAGTATTGGAATATTATAAGGGAAAAAGGTTCAATAATCAACAGTGCTCGTTACAGTGAGATGCTGATGGAAGAGCTGAAGCCTGAACTTTGGATTAAACACAGAGGACTGCTTTCCGAGGGCGTTGTGACCACACACTTCTGCCCACACTGTCGACACTCTGCAAAAACTTCATTTTGAGGTGTTAAAGCATCCTCCCTATAGTCCTGATCTCGCTCCATCTGACTCTCTCCTGTTCGGACCATAGTGAGGGCAGCCCTGAAAGCAGTGTGGATAACTTTTGACTCATTCTCGTAATTTAATGTCAATATGGTTTGCACCACAACGCGTGCAATGCAGCATTAAAGCGTGTTGTCAGTTCTGTCATCGAGACAGAATCTGAACATGACAGTGTCATGTATGCTTCATATGGGCCAAGTGTGATGAAACACCGATGGACTCTTTATGTTACAGAACTACGATAACGGTGACTTGCAGATGGACTCGGCCGAACTTCTGAGCTTCATCCAGCACAACGAGTCAGCGGTGGAGCTGCACTCATACGCAGAGGAGGAGAACAACCGCTTGCTCAGGTACTAACACATCCAGGGAGCACACACACAGGCACAAATGGACAATACAAACAATGAAGATTTATTTTATAGCTTATTTAAACCTTGTAATTAAGAAATTTTATGGAACTAAATGTATAACAGGCGGTGACACGGTGGCTTAGCTGTTAACACTGTCGCTTTGCACCTCCAGGGTCGAGGGTTCGATTTCCGCCTCAGAGTCTGTGTGCATGGAGTTTGCATGTTCTCCCCATGCTTAATGGGCTTCCGGTGGGCTTCCGGTTTCTTCGCACAGTCCATTAGGTTGATTGACGTTCCCAAAATGTCCAGAGTGTGTGTATGCGTGTGCCCTGTGTCGGATTGGCACCCCATCTAAAGTGTCCCCAGGGATAGGCTCCAGGCCCCCCGCGACCCTATACAGGATAACGCAGTATAGACGATGAGTGAGTGAACATCTATAAGAGCAGTACGGTGGTTAAATGTACTGAATGACCAGGTTATCACACCTATGGAGTGTTGCTTCCTTGATGGCCATACGGTCACATTCCAGGACTCATTTTCAGCATCAAAATCACATGCTGTAATAAAAGCTAAAGGTGATCAAATTAAATATTAAATATTAGTGTGTGGGTTTACCTAACTTTTAGGCTTGTTCTGCTTTAGACTGAACTCATTAGCGGTCTGATGTGATAATTACTGTATAGTGCTTAAGTGTTCAGAGTAGTATGTAATTATTGGTTTAGAGTCTTAGTGTTACTAACATAATAATAATAATATTTAAAAAAACAGACTAAATTTGCAAAGTGCCTTAAATAAGTGACTACTTTATGTCAAAATTGAATTCAACCAATCAACTGGGACGTGTAATATAATGCACGAAAACGTGCATGCTGAACGTGTGTGGGTTCACACTGGAAGAGAAACAGGACGGGAAAATCCTCGCCGACAGTCACTCCATCCAGCGGCCAGACATTCCACTGCCAAACTCAGAGGTCGCTTCCTTAGTGTGTGTGTGTGTGTGTGTGTGTGTGTGTGTGTGTGTGTGTGTGTGTGTGTGTGTTCAGCTGGATCCACAGTTTTTCATCCTGTACTGCGGAAAAATGTCGTTTTCTAAGCAAAGAATTTAGCTGGAGCACGCTGTAGGAACAAGAAGCTTCAGTGCTTAAATGATATTAAACAGTACACACAGTACACATTCAACAAACACACACATCTAGACACAGCACACAGTGTCTGCATCCCAGGAATGTTTGCGCACGCATTTGTGTGTGTGTGTGTGTGTGTGTGTGTGTGTGTGTGTGTGTGTGTGTGTGTGTGTGTGTGTGTGTGTGTGTGTGTGTGTGTGCGTGCGTGTTTGGACACACCTTCGAATTCCACTGTATTTTCTGATTTTTATTTCTTTCTACACTATAAAAACAAAACTGTAGACATCCAAAATATACAATAATCTCATTTGAACAGTTGATATTGAGATGTACATGCTACTTATGCTCTGTAAATCCTTCATAGCGGCTCTAATCCGAGGTGCTGGTTGTTAATTGGTGATTTCTGAGGCCGATGATTATAAATGAACTTCTGGTCTTGCTTTCCTTGGAAGGTCTTCATGTGAGACAGTTTCATCATGAAGCTTGATGGGTTTTGTAAATGCACTTGACAATACTGTTCTTGCAAGAACTGTTCCAGAACAGCTGACCTTCACATCTTAAAATAACAACTGACCTTTTTTTTTTATTATGTTGTTAATTACCTATTGCCATAGGTGTTAATTAAGTCCACTATTCTTCTAGAATGCATAAAATAAACCCAAACGTGTGTCCATACTTTTGACTGGTAATGTATGTAGTCTTGTATAAATGTTTTGTTGCATTCATAAATCACAGTGCAGTCACACAGAGAGTGTGTGTGTTGTGTGTATGTCAGGAGTCTGTGCGTGGACGCATTGATCGAGCTCTCGGACCAGAACGCTGACTGGAAGCTGAGCTTTGATGAGTTCCTTAACTGTCTACGTCCAGGATTTAACCCTCCAGAAAAAAGTAAGACACACACACACACATACACACATGTGCACACACACACTCACTCATGTGTACACAAGCCCTGCTGTAGCTGCTGTTTTCTGACTCTTGCACTAGAAGAAGTAGGTGAGAGTTCAGGGGGAGGGACAGTGTGTCAGGCCACATCTCTTTATACACACACACACACACACACAGAGTGCTAGATTTGGTTCCTAAGAAAACTCATCACCAAATATGAAATTAGACAAGAAAAGATACCAGTTCAGGGAATAAGAGAGAGAGAGAGAGCAATAGAATGGAAGGAGAAAGGAGTTCTGTAAGGAGGCCAGGCGTGATGTCATGTGGAATTCGGTCGTCAGTCTGTAATATTGATAGCAGATTCCTTTGAAGGCTGTTTCTCGGGATAGCTGCTGAGAGTGGACTCTGGTTACTGTATACGACAGTTCTATATAGTTACTGAAAATCTCGCACAGTTACATGCAGTCAGAGGCGACACAGCAGTCAGTTAAGATGTGCACATTATCTCCAAATGTTTCAAATGCCATTATATGCTCTTTACTCACATATAAACACGATGTGTGCAGATAGACGAGATGCTACTCATCAAGCTTTTTATGTGATTATGAAGGCTTGTTTGGAGATTGTTTGAATTGAAGTAGATAATGAGGTTTTGGTGGATGTGTGAAGAGTGTACAGTATACAGAACATGTTTTGGATGACAAGTGATTAACAATTAGTGAAAATATTTGAAGAATGGGGTGACTGGTGCACTGTACAGTACAGAAAATGTTTTGGATCAGTGATGAGTGCATTTTGAAGGAGGGATGATAATCATGCTCTATGTTAGAAAAACGCTTTGATGGATGGGATGATTATTCCAGTGTGTATTTTGGAGGATGAGTGATTAATGCGTTGTGTGTTACAGCGAATGTTATGGTGAATGGGTGATTAGTGTGTTGTGTAGTATGGAAGATGGGTGATTAGTGTGTTACAGAAAATGTTTAGAAGGGTGTGCTGATTAGTTTAGTCTGTATTTTGCAGGATGAGTGATTAGTGCGTTTTGTATTTTGGAGGATGAGTGATTAGTGTGGCAGCACGGTGGTGTAGTGCTTAGCACTGTCGCCTTGCAACGCCAGGGTCCGGGTTCGATCCCCCCGGCCAGGCTCGATTCCCGTCTCTGTGTGCATGGAGTTTGCATGTTCTCCCCGTGCTTGGTGGGTTTCCTCCCACAGTCTAAAGACATGTAGGTTAGGCTAATTGGCGATCCCAAATTGCCTGTAGTGTGTGTGAATGAGTGAATGTATATATGTGTGTGTGTCTGTGCCTTGCGATGGATTGGCACCCTGTCCAGAGTGTACCCTGCCATGTGCCCTAAGTCTCCTGTGATAGGCTCCAGGCCCCCCGTGACCCTGAATACAGGGTTAAGCAGTATAGATGATGAGTGAGTGATTAGTGTGTTGTGTATTTTGCAGGATGTGTGATTAGTGTGGTGTGTATTTTGGAGGATGTGTGATTAGTGTGGTGTGTATTTTGGAGGATGTGTGATTAGTGTGGTGTGTATTTTGGAGGATGTGTGATTAGTGTGGTGTGTATTTTGGAGGATGTGTGATTAGTGTTTTGTGTATTTTGGAGGATGAGTGATTAGTGTGGTGTGTATTTTGGAGGATGTGTGATTAGTGTGTTGTGTATTTTGGAGGATGTGTGATTAGTGTGGTGTGTATTTTGGAGGATGTGTGATTAGTGTTTTGTGTATTTTGGAGGATGAGTGATTAGTGTGGTGTGTATTTTGGAGGATGTGTGATTAGTGTGTTGTGTATTTTGGAGGATGTGTGATTAGTGTGTTGTGTATTTTGGAGGATGAGTGATTAGTGTGTTGTGTATTTTGGAGGATGAGTGATTAGTGTGTTGTGTATTTTGGAGGATGTGTGATTAGTGTTTTGTGTATTTTGGAGGATGTGTGATTAGTGTGGTGTGTATGTTGGAGGATGTGTGATTAGTGTGGTGTGTATTTTGGAGGATGTGTGATTAGTGTGTTGTGTATTTTGCAGGATGTGTGATTAGTGTGTTGTGTATTTTGGAGGATGTGTGATTAGTGTGTTGTGTATTTTGGAGGATGTGTGATTAGTGTGTTGTGTATTTTGGAGGATGTGTGATTAGTGTGTTGTGTATTTTGGAGGATGTGTGATTAGTGTGTTGTGTATTTTGGAGGATGTGTGATTAGTGTGTTGTGTATGTGTGATTAGTGTGTTGTGTATTTTGGAGGATGTGTGATTAGTGTGTGTGTATTTTGGAGGATGTGTGATTAGTGTGTTGTGTATTTTGGAGGATGTGTGATTAGTGTGTTGTGTATTTTGGAGGATGTGTGATTAGTGTGGTGTGTATGTTGGAGGATGTGTGATTAGTGTGTTGTGTATTTTGGAGGATGTATGATTAGTGTGGTGTGTATTTTGGAGGATGTGTGATTAGTGTGGTGTGTATTTTGCAGGATGATTGATTAGTGTGTTGTGTATTTTGGAGGATGTGTCTAGAAAATGTTGTGTTACAGAAAATGATTAATTGTGATGTTTGTTGCAGAGAATTTAGTTTTAGATTATTAGTGCGTTGTTATTGTTTTTGGAGTAGTTTGACTATCATGTTGTGTGTTTCAGAGTGTGCTTTGGAGGATGAGACCTATGAAGACGGAGCAGAGACTCAGGTTGACTGTAACCTCTGTGTCTGCGCGTGTGGTAACTGGGTCTGCACTGCCATGACCTGTGACGGTAAGCAGCATCACACTTTTAATAACCAGCGAAATGAACCCAACCGTCCGCTGTAAACACTACTGTGTATAAATAACAAGCGTGTTTGTGCTCGCGAGTATTAAAAACATAGATTTCGACATACAGTATGGCGTTCCACTACGGAGTGAATATAATCCATTTCCAATACTTCCTACACCACTGAACTTTTAACCCTTATCACTGTGCTAACAGTTCTTGAAAGATATCAGGGTCAAAGATGAAACATGTTGTTAAAATGGGAATTAACTGAAAGCCTTTATATGAGGCATTTAGAGGTTTTCCTTTTATACTTATATTTATTTAAGTGTAATGTCAGAATGCCTTTAAATACTTTTCTAAAAAAAAAAACAGAACATGTCCTGTCCATTTATCAACATTTATTTCTTTTATGTCTTTGATGTAATAAAGCTTTAAATAACTTTAGGTCAAAAGTTTGCATTGGAATAAAAGAGAAAACAAAAAGACATGGTTGCAGACACTTATCTGAAGAGGGCAGTGTGTGATATCTAGGAGAGTTATAAAAGATACAGTATGCATGTCAGATAAAAGATATGTACTGTATGTCAAGAAAAGTGGGAGAAGACTCTTACGGTCACAGTTATAAGTTTTACAAACTTATTCATATAAATTGTTGGTATGAATTCAATTATTGCTCTTTAATAACATTTTATTATAATATATGTATATATTATTTGACTTTAATTTATTTTATTTAATACTGCTGTTATGCTGTATAGAAATACAAACCCATTTTTAATCATCAACCATTTTGTATCCTTAAATGAAATGCTAATTCTTGTAACTAAATTCTGTCCCTAGAGAAAACCCCAGCTCTCGAGCCAGCTACTGGAGATGAGGAGATGACGGAGGAAGAGTGGAGTCTGCGTGTGGCTGAACTCAACAAACATCAGGTTTACTCATTGGATCTGACCGTCATACAACAATCTTATAGATTACTGATTATAAATATTAAAAGCTTTCTCTCTAACGTTCTAAGATCAAATCTTGCTAGATAAGAAACGTTAGTCTCACATTTAGTCAGTGAGACTAATCAGAAAATAGCCTTCAGTTTGCTAGGAAGCATAAAGATTAGACTTTGGAGCAATGGAGAAAGGTCATGTGGTCTGATGAGTTCAGGCTGACCCTGTTCCAGAGTGATGGGCGTGTCAGGGTAAGAAGGGAAGCGTATGAAGCGAAGCGCCTCTCATGCATAGTGTCCACTGAACAAGTCTCTGGAGGCAGGGTTATGATCTGAGGTTGCTTCAGTTGGTCAGTTGGTTATCACGTCTACTATCCTAATGGCACAGGGATATTCCATTCCAGGACTCAAATCATGAAAAAGTGGTTCTGGAAGCATGGGAAATCATTTTCACACATGCATAAGGTTGTTCAAAAAATGTGTGCTGTAATAAAAATGAAAGGCGGTACAACAAAATATTGTACTAATATGCATGACTTTTTTTTTATCTAGATATGTATTGTAGTGTACTGAATGAAGCATCATTCGTTTAAAAATATATATATTTTCCAGAAAATGTCAGTTGAAAATGTAACAATTTTTTATTAGTTTTATTATAGTCACTAAATAATATGCCTCAGGATAAAGAAGTAAATACCAACTATAAGTGACCAACGAAGAGAAAACAAATTCATGCCGAGTCAAATGAGGTTACAATTATATATTAAATTATAATTTAGTTACACTCCTATCTAATACGGTATATAGGGCTATAAACTTAGTATATGGTTTCTATAAAACATTCCTAATTACATGCTTTGTTATAGTTGCTTCCCAACACAGAGTATAAACATTTCGTTTACAGCAAATAGTGACCAGAGATAACTCCTCAGTGATGAGGTGTACTAGTACTGTCCTAAGACTAAGAGCTTGTTTTATTCCTGTAGGAGACTGTGGAGCAGATGAAGTCCAGCACAAAAGAGGTTTAAAGAAGGTGTGACGAGGAGGAAGAGGTCACAGTCAGGACTCCTCCACACTATTACTGGGAGAACCACAACATGTATTTTTATTTCTTATCTTTAAATATTTTTTATCTATCATTGCATTTCTGTGTAACATCATTATAATCGTTTTGAGTTGACATGTACTGTATGTCAGTGTTTGTGTGTCACTAAGTGCTGTACATTGTTTTTTTATAGCACCATGCGAAGAGTCGTCCAAGGCGCTCAGCACTATTTTTGTATTTTATTGTTTTTTGTTTGTTTGTTTGTTTGTTTGTTTGTTTGTTATACTCTATGTATTGTTACATATTATTGTCTTTTTAGATTTAGATGGTGCGTATGATTGAGACAATGGCAGTAGATGGAGGAGATGAGTATGGGAGGGAGGCCGCCTAGACTGACTCAGCTGTAATCAGTAATAGACATGGTGGCGTAGACCGTTATCTTGGTCAGGGTATCAATCCATGAGATAACGCGAAGCGGGAAAGTAGATTGCATCACAAGTGTGATGTCAGCTAAGGTCTCCTTTCACATACTCTCTGTTTCCATGCAGACAAGTCAGTCATAGTCTTGAGACCTTTCAAAAAGGTGCTAATACGGATTTCTTTCTTTCTTTTTTTTCTTTTTATAGCAGCGCAGCTTTTCTCGTATCGGCATGCTCCTAGAGTACGTCTAGATTGCTAGATAGATTTAGGAATCTGTAGATTTGTCAACATGTAGACCTGTACAGGAGCTCCACTACTCCATAGGCTGTGATTCTTCAGCTATCTTGTGAAAAAGCTTAGCATTGACTTTCACAGCATGGATTCTCCACTTTTGTTCGGCGGAGCAGCTTTATTTAGAAGTAGTCCATGTTAAAACTCTGCTGCTGCGCACATTTCTGTCAAAAGGATACAAATCTAACAAAATACAAACAGAACGAGAGTGTTAATGTGTTGATTGATGGAAAATGGAAAATGGAGTTGTTTTGAGAAGAGGCGGTTTAGCCAAAAATAAAAAAAAAGCGACCAAAGCCTGATGTTTAGATTGTTTAAATGTTGTACAGTTCCTCCAGGTAAATCACTACTCTGGACCCAGCAACAACATCATACCTTTTATTTCATACAGCTGTCAGATTGAAGATTAGATGACTAGATTCAGTCACCTCTTTAGCTTTGAAGCTTTCTTACTGCATGTGTGAGTGTGTGTGGCTGCAGACGTGGGTTTGTATCTTCCTGTGAGTGATTAAGAATGAATGTGCTTGCTTTTCCTTTTTTTTCTTTAATCCACTAAGATCAAGTTTTTATGATACTGAGTGCCTTAAATATACATCCGCAGATTAAATGGCCTTCTCTTGTAGGATTCCATGAAGAATTCCTTTGCAGTGTTATGGTAGTAAAGCAGAAGTTGTCCTGAGCAACGGACTGACACAGAATTAAACCATTTCAGTGTAAAGACTATCTTGTTATCTTCTAACTGTATTTGAATTTACTTGTATTATGACTCTGTACTGTACGTCAATAAAAGGAATACACATCACAGTTAGTCCTTCTTTATTTTTGAAGATTACTAAAAAAAAATTTTTTTAATTAGGACTAGGGTGGCACGGTGGTGTAGTAGTTAGCACTGTCGTCTTGCACCTCCAGGGTCCGGGTTCGATTCCCGCCTCTGTGTGCATGGAGTTTGCATGTTCTCCCCATGCTTGATGGGTTTCCTCTGGGTACTCCAGTTTCCAAAGACATGTAGGTTAGGTTAACTGGCATTCCCAAATTGGCTGTAGTGTGTGAGTGAGTGTATGTGTGTGCCCTGCGATGGATTGGCACCCTGTCCAGGGTGTACCCCGCCTTGTGCCCTAAGTCACCTGGGATAGGCTCCAGGCCCCTGTGACCCTGAATACAGGATTAAGCGGTATAGATGATGAGTGAGTGTAAATTAGGACTAAATTATTTTTATTTGACCAATATTTATAATATAAGAGGAAAAATACAAGCACCTGGATTTGCACCTGTGTAGAGCAATCTAATGCAAAAAGTAATCAATATATGTATGTGCATTATTTTTACATTTAATCCAAAATAATAATAGTGTGTAATAGGAAACCAACCTGGTGATCTGTGAAGATCACATCCATCGAAGTGTTCTCAAACCACATGCTTCAACAAAAGAGAGAAGAACAGCTGAATATGTTTCACCTTGTCAGAGGATGGAAATCATTGGCCTGCATCAAGCAAAGAAAACAACTAAAGAGATTGCTGAAACTATCAACACTGTGTAATAAACTGTAAAACATATTATTAAAACCTGGAAGGATAGATGATGATCCATGAAACCATGATCTTCGAGGAAGAAATGTGAAAAAGTGAATTTTCAGATAGGATCATACTGTATAACATCTTTTTTTCATAATAGTTAATGCTTCTTATCTCTTGATCCATGCATACACATTTATATTTTTATCAGAAAAAAAGAAACACATTTGCTAAATTTTATTTCATGCTTTTTGCTGTAATGTCTAATGTTTTTTAATTAGAATCTTGCAATTATCTTAATTGTCATTCGGATTAAACTTGGCCAATTTAGATTCCCACATGAAAAGACAAAGTGTATATTGCAACGTGAATTTGACATGGTTACGGACAATACAGGTTTTTTTTTGTTTTTGAAGCTGAAAGATTTGCAGCAACCATTTTTAAAGTTCATATGCTTATAGAAGTTTACTGTACACAATTTTAGTATCAAAAGTTATAATGAAATATGAATTGTTTGCATTTTAAATTATTATTGCTTGAAACGATGCAGTATAACATTGAAAATTTGCCATTTTGGGGGCATATATAAAATCATCTCTTCAAAAAGGCTCTTTGGTACACACATTTTCTGTACATAAAACATAATAAAAAAAATTTAATCAGCACCAACACTGTTTTGGCCATGTATAAATCAGATCATACTTACACATCATTTTAAAGATCAGCATTCGTGCATTTAATAATAGGCTGCTGACATGGCTGCTAAACACTCACACCATATCTGGTTATACTGTATATATATAAGTTTTTATCTGGATACAGCCTTGCTAAAGAGCAGTGTGTAACATATCAGGGTCTTACAGCAGCATGTGTATGAGGTAACCTTCATGACATGTTGCATAATAAAATCTCAGAAGCACGTGCTGTCATATGGTCACTTAATCAACCTTTTTTTATTTTTAATTTGGAGCCGGATTTTTTTTTGTTATGCTTTCCTGTTTATGTTGAAGTATTTACGCGTTGTCCTGTTCAGATAACTGAACATTTAGTGTGTTTTTTGTGTAAAGAAAGCCAGGACTAAGGCTAGGTGGAAAGGGTTAATGAAGTTGTGGGCGTCGTCATGGAGTGAAGTTAAAACCCCGGAACCTGAATTGGACAATGTTTCTCGTTCAGTTGAGCGTCGTGTGTTGTCGTTATACAGCTTTCAGCGGCAGCGAAGCGGGTTACACAGTGTGTGTAGTGTTATGAGCTTATAGATGGGGCGGGAATAAATAGTAACTTTTAACTGATGATGTTTTAAAAGGCAGCTAGAAAAGCGTAAGTTTTTATAGATAAGTATTTATAGATATATAAAACAATGGATGTCCTGGAGGGAGCTGAAGGAGGAGAAAGCGTGTTGGATTTATCTCACTTGAACTTAAACAGTGTGAATTTTGAGACTCTGGCTGAAAAACGCAGGACAGAAACGACCGAGCTTCATCTCTGCTACAACAGGCTGGCGGCACTTCCGGGCTCCATCAGCTTCTTCACGAGTCTCGAGTTCCTGGACCTGAGTAATAACGAGCTGTCGGTGCTGAGCGACTCTGTGAGCGGACTGACCCGCCTCAGGACCCTCATCGCCAAAAACAACCGCCTGGATGAGTTCTCTCTGCCCAAAGACCTCAGCACGTTACAGAGGCTGGAGGTGGTCAACCTCAGCGGGAACCGCTTCGAGGAGATCCCCAAACAAGTGCTGCAGCTGCGGCGGCTCCACTCGCTGTCCTTCGGGGGGAACCGCCTGAAACACATCCCTTCTGAAATAGAAAGTCTCACCAGGTCTGTGTCTCAAATATTACATTCATATCTCATAAGCCAAACACACACCCCATCCCAGCTTCACCAGGTCAGTGTCTCATATATATATATATATATATATATATATATATATATATAGTATCTATCGTAAGGCGTGGGAACGAGATAGTATGTTGTGGGATGTGTATGTTTTGGCAGGCTACATGCGCGACACAGAGAAAGTGAAAAAGCAGACGTGCTAATTGATTTTTATATTTAAATATGACAGGCTCATGACCTGTAAGACATGGGAAATGCAATGGGGAATGGACTTTTCTTTTTCATTTGAAATTTGGCAGTCAGTGTGCGCTCGCGAAGGTGAAAAAGCAAACGGTAATGCAAACTTTGCACTTGCATTTGAATTATGTCACACTTTATGCGTCCACATATGGCAATTTGCAATTCCTTTTGAAAAATGTCCGGGATATCATTCTATATATGGCCTCTATATTTCTGCATTTAAAGTATTCTTAAAACAGTGTATTGTTGTAACGTCACCTCTACCCTGTAGAGGCTGGTTATGTCAATGCCTTTTCTTTTTTTTATCTTGGTTTATACGTTGTAACAACAAATTTCACTTCCTGTCAAAAGTTTGGACACACGTTTCTAATTCGCTTCTACTTCTTGATTTATTTATTTATTTTTGTTGTTGTTGTTGTTGTTGTTGTTGTTGTTAATATTATTATTATTATTATTATTATTATTATTATTCCTACATTGTAAAATAATTCTGAAGTCAGCAAAAATATACAATAATCTCCTTTGAACAGTTGATCTTGAGATGTATCTGCTACTTATGCTCTGTATATCCTTCATTCCGGCCCTAATCCGTGATGCTGTTTGTTAATCGGTGATTTCTGAGGCTGATTGAACTTCTCCTCCACAGCAGAGGTAAGTTTTGGACTTGCTTTCCTGGGAAGGTCTTCATGAGAGACAGTGTCATCTTGGTGCTTTATGGGTTTTGCAAATGCACTCGACAATATTGTTCTTGCCAGAAAGGCTGACCAGAAACGCTGACCTCTGTGTCTTAAAATAACAACCGAGTGTTGTTGTTGGTGTTACTGAATTGTGTTATTTCAAAGTTTTGAAATCTCCAGTGTTCTAGAATGTGGGGGGGGAGGAGAATATGTCTTGTTCCCAAACTTTTTACTGGAACTGTCTTCACAGATGAAATCCAGGAATTGTACCTAGTCAGACCTATTAATTATTTAAAGAATCAGTCTAACAGAGCACCCTGGGGCAACAATAAACCCCTATCAATGTTCCAATTTTGGTCACTTTGGCTCCAAAGAAAAGGTGGCATGTTCTAAACTGAGATGTAGATGTTAGGGGGGCGGGGGGGACTTTAATTCTGATCTATTAGATGGCAATTGTTTTGCATATATAGTCATCTTTCAATTCCAAACCCAAATATATTGCTGTATAGCAAAAAACAATAGAATTGGCTGTACTCTTCTAATACTTTGGAAGAAGACTGAGTATACAATTCAAGGATTTTTAAACAAATTTTTAAAAGCAGATTATTACAACTAAATGCATTTCTTTTTTTTTTATAATTCCTAGAAATCAGAAAATGTTTTGTATAAATAAAACTTTGATTCTTCACATTCAATAATGTATCAATAATATTGCATTCTTTGTTCCAAAAATATTATTAAAAACAACATTTGTTTTTAATAATATATTGTATCTGTAATAATAATGATGCTAATAATAATAATATATCTGAACTCTTATTGCTAAACTGCTAATTAATGACATGACCAGGCGCAAATCAAATCCACAAATCTTTGAGGAATTTCTCGGCGTGACAGTCAGAGTAGAGGATGCCATTACTGTTCCTGTACGAAATCATTAGGCACCCTGAGAGTTTAGTCCCATAGTCAGTGTGTCACTGTGTTGGCTACTTGGCATTCTGCTGCTGTTTCCCGTCTTCTCCAGTCCTAAAATAAAAGCCTTGAGAACTTTTCCTTACAGCCATGGAGAATCAAGAACACACACTAACAGCTTAATGAAACCTCCATAAAAACAATATTTTGTGCATTGTGTGACATTTTTAATTTTTATTATTTTATACCCCAGTGCTTCCGAAATTCCCAAATTTGATTGTTAGGAAAGCTTAACAAAAGTTAAAGAGCAGCTCTGACAATAGTGTGGCTCTAGTGTATAATATACAGAATATAATAGTATATAATAGTGTGGAGGTTCATATTAAGACCTGTGACTGTGTAATTCCTGCACAAGATTTTCGGCTTCTATAATTTGTACAGATTTTGTCTAGTTGAGGTCTAACCACTTGTTTATAAGTACAATAAATAGATTGTATGTGATAGTTGCACTACAGTAAAAACCGGAGGTAAACATGTTGAACGTGACATACTTGGCAAAGTTTTGCCAAAATACTGGCTTTAATACTATGTACATTTTTGAATCTGTGGTGTTTCTGGTCAAAAGTCAGTTGGTGCCACAAAAAAAATGTAACCATCAGTGATGAAACGGGAGTGAGAAGGGGTTGGTGTAAAACTCTGATAATCCGTTCAGTATGTAAACTCTTTGATCTTTTCTCTCTTGTTGGAATAAAGCTGTTCTGTGTGTGCATGTTTTCCCCCACGTTAAGGTAACATGATGAGTTTCTGGTAGGGAAATTTTGCTTCCATTCCTGATCGTGAACCATGTGAGAACAACTCTCTCCCACCAGTCTTTATTGTGGGGAATCCTATCCATTGGGTGTCTGGTTGGGGGAGGGGCTTCTTAGGATTTTTTTTCCAAACTAATAAGTGTTCGCGGAAACCCCTGTAATTTCGCGGAAACTGCAAATATTTTCCGTAATTTATTTTATGGCTTTTTTTGTGGCAATATATAATTTTTCATGCGTTTTAACTCTTAGGAACAATGTAATTTATTGATTTTGTAACATAAATATTAGCATAAATTCAAACTAAACTAACAAATTCCAACTAAACTAAAAATTCCAACTACTCTATATATAATGTGTGTGTGTAAAAATGGATATTTATAGGCTTTTTTTTTTTTTTCATGAATTCAGGTTTTTTCACAATTCGCAGGTGCTCTAGGAACATAATTTGGGGGGTCGACTGTGTTTTGAATAAATGCTTTGAGCATGTAAACACACATCTTAGTATCTCAGCATCTATGACTCACATTTGTGTGTATAGATGTTACACACAACCAGAATTGGACTTCTACCGTTGTGGCACACAGCGGCGGCATTAGGGGTTTGCGTTTGCTGGCTTTACACCGCTAAACGGCGCTATAACCATAACCATAGACTGAGGCCTCAGGTCTTAGTTTATTCTCTCAAGCATTAATGAGCTGCAGATCATCGACAGCTGCACATGATACTGTAGCATACAAATTCAAGCCAAACATTGTAATTGAACGAATGCATAATCACAGTACTAAACTTGCAGAACAAATTTAGAATTTAAATTAAATAGTCATTTCCTATTTACAACGAATTCAACGAAAGTAAACGTTAACACAGTGAGATTTTATCATGTGTAATTAGAAAATCCACAAAATGGTTTTGTCATCTTATACTTTGGGTTTTTTTCTTTTCTTTTTAATAGTAGATTTATTGACTGGAATATATTAAACTAAATGACAATAAAATTAAAACATAAACTGATGTCAGCAATCAGCGCTGGTGTTTTTCATTCTTATGATAAGAATGAAATGCAGTAGGCTGTTATGATCATCGTTTTCTAAAAAAAAAAAAATTAATAAGGAAAAAAATTTAAATGTACATTTCTACATTTCAGTAGCACATGGTGCCTTGCACGCAGTTTTATTCTAAGTGCACATGCGCTCATTTGAACTTGAATAAATGAACAGACAGGATCAGCCATCAACCATTTCCATCAACTTGTTTGTGGTGAAATAAAAAAAAAAATTCCCCCAAAAGTTTATTGCCAAAGAAATGTTTGTTATTAAATTAATGTTAAAAATAAAAAAAATTACATATGTCAGATTCTCGTCTCCTCACGCGCATGGTGACGTGGAAAGTGAGAATGGGTTGTGGGTATTCTGGATTCTTGCGAATCATGCATCTGCATTTGATCAGGTGTGTCTCCCCTGCCTGCTTAACAGCTCGGTTTTCTGCAATGCAACAACCTTCTGCTGTGCGCTCGACTCCGCCTGCACGCACATATAACATCTCTTTTCTCTGCGTGCTTGACTCGCGCCTGTACGCCGAGCTCAACTTTGTCTAGTGTTAGAAAACTGCCACTAAACTAGACACTGACTTCCACACACTACTTCTGATTGTTTCTTCTCTAATCAGTTGGCACTATCGACCGCATGACGGAATTCAATAAAATTTTATTTGTATAGTGCTTTTAAAATGGTCATTGTCTCAAAGCAGCTGTACACATTCAAAAGAAAGTGTAAATAAATATTATAGCGTCTTCTTTTATTAAATTAAGTATTAGTATATACCAGTTTCAAAAATCAAATTTTTCATATAGCTCATTGTTAGACTATGTCGAGTAAAATGCAAATCGGACAACTCGATCGCTTTACTTATAAAACTTTAATGCTTCTGTTAGGCAGTCGATAGTCCCAGCTGATTAGAGAAGAAACAAACAATCGAACGAGGTGTGTGAGTAACTAGTTTAGTGACAGTTTTGTAACACTGGACAAAGGTGCGCATGGAAACGCATTGAGTGGACAGGGGAGACACGACACGCGCAGAGTGCTTTGTCTGCCCTCAAAATGTCAAAACTGCACGCTCAGCAATGTGGCGGGAATATAACGTCAGAAAAAATATGTACATGAAAGATGTTTTTTGTCTTGAAACATGATGCAATAATGCAGATCAAATGTACATCTGTCCATAAATAAAAACGAATATTTAGACCTTCACGCGAAATATATTTCACTTAAATATTACAGATTAAAACAAGGAACGTGCTGAGCTTCAGTTCATTGTAATGGGGACAAAAGGTCTGAGACATCAGTTTTCGTTATTTTACAAAATCGGAATATATTCAGTAAGTGTACACACTAAGTATCAAATCCAACTATCAAGTCTGATTTAATTGCTTTTATTTTTATTTATTTTTTGTTTAGCTGGCAAAAAGAGACATCTGCTCGGTCTTGTTAATTCGTTTTTAAAACCCCCAATTCTGCCAATTACACTATCAGGTGTGAAGTTATCAAACCCGGTTTTACTATCATGAATGAAAGGTGAGAAGAGGGATTACTGTAGCTGGGGGTCTGCGGGCGTTCAGTGTTCTCAATAAATCTGCGCGTGCGTTTATCAGCCTTTTGATAAATTAATAATTGCGTTTGCTTTAGACTTTTTAAAATAGCTTTTCCAGTGTCTATATTACCATATCATATTGTTGTTTAATACTGTTTTATTACAGTTTGTAATTCATCAGATACTTTCAAGTAAATTTTAATCACTCTAAACCCATGATTTTTTTTTAAATGCAATTTTAAAAATAAATGAAACAGTATGCAATAACTAGTTTTATTTAAGACATCCTTTATT
Source organism: Clarias magur (assembly GCA_013621035.1). NCBI lineage: Eukaryota > Metazoa > Chordata > Actinopteri > Siluriformes > Clariidae > Clarias > Clarias magur. The sequence goes on along the minus strand of QNUK01000346.1, from coordinate 4,049 downwards.
TACCTCAGTTACCTTACTTTACAGGGAGATAATTGATAATCAATGTTAATATTTTGACTCCCCTCAAATATGGATAATCATCTAAAACATGCAAATTTACATTGCCACTTGGTCTAACGTTAACCTAGAAAAATGCTTATGTTTAAGTGTTTATGCTGAATAGTTGTGCACGCTCATTGGATTATATGTGTGACGACAAAACATTATGACTTTGTGAACTTGAGCGTGTTAAAAAATGAACCGAAACTCCGTGTATACTCACCTCACAGACATGAAAAATAAACTGTTAGAATGTGGAATGTCTGCTTTTATATAAACTTCTGGAAAACAAATTTCAGATGATGTAATTCGCTTGATACATGAATATGCTGTAGGCACATCCAAAATTTCCCTTTGCGCCAACTGGTGGTCATTTCAGGGATGACTTTAAAAGGCGATTGATTTAAATCTCCCGCTGTCGTGCTGCTGCGGCTGCCATCTTTCAGTGTGAGGAGTCAGTGTAGCTCATTCATGAAAAGACTTATCCTGTAGGTCAAAGACCAAGAATTAAGAGGACCAAGAAGACCAACTACAGGAGGGTCCACTTCAACTTCAGCTCACAGATTTTCTAGAACTTTTTCAGCGTAGTCCTCTGTTTAAAATGCATCCTCTACCATTTCTGTGGTGTCACTGAGTTTGCCTTCATCCTGATCAGACTCCTCATCGATATATATGATCCGGAGGTCTTACACAGTGAAACGTTTGCTTGTCATGATGGTGCAGATTGAAATGTGAGCATACTATAGGTGGCCCCATGGTTTATACGGTCAGATGAAAAATAAAAAATAGTAGGACCATTTATTTATTAAAATGCAATATTTCCACAGTAAAAGGTGATTTATTTTTTTTTTTTCAGTAAGGTGAGGTGAGCTATGCATCGCAATTCTTCCACATTAAATCAATTTTATATAAAAAAGAGAAAACTGCAATTTACTCCAGAAAACCTCTGGAGTGTCATCAAGAGGAAGATGGAGGGTCACAAACCATCTTTTTTTTTTTTTCCTTTTTTTTTTTTTTTTTTTTTTTAACAAAAAGAGTGGTATAAAGTTACCCAACAGCAATAAACTGAAGGAGAGCATGCCAAAACACATGAAAGTCAAATCTGGGATATTATTCCACCAAATACTGATATCTTAATGGTATTTAGCCAAAGCATTAACACAATTTGTTTACAAATTATTTGCATTTTGTTTTATTTGATTTATTAAAACTTTGCAAATACTGCATGATCTTGGGTTTTTTATGTGTTTGATGAAATTTCCTTTAAATACACATCTTAAATAACTACAGGGTGGACCATTTATATGGATACACCTTAATAAAATGGGAATGGTTGGTGATCTTAACGTCCTGTTTGGGGCACATTAGTATATGTGAGGGGGCAAACTTTTCAAGATGGTTGGTGACCATGGTGGCCATTTTGAAGTCGGCCATCTTGGATCCAACTTTTGTTTTTTCAATAGGAAGAGGGTCATGTGACACGTCATACTTATTGGGAATTTCACAAGAAAAACAATGGTGTGCTTGGTTTTAATGTAACTTTATTCTTTCATGATTTATTTACAAGTTTCTGACCACTTATAAAATGTGTTCAATGTGCTGCCCATTGTGATGGATTGTCAATGCAACCCTCTTCTCCCACTCTTCACACACTGATAGCAACACCGCAGGAGAAATGCCAGCACAGGCTTCCAGTATCCTTAGTTTCAGTTGCTGCACATCTCGTATCTTCACACCATAGACAATTGCCTTCAGATGACCCCAAAGATAAAAGTGTAAGGGGGTCAGATCGGGAGACCTTGGGGGCCATTCAACTGGCCCACGACAATCCACTTTTCAGGAAACTGTTCATCTAGAAATGCTTGGACCTGACACCCATAATGTGGTGGTGCACCATCTTGCTGGAAAAACTCAGGGAACGTGCCAGCTTTAGTGCATAAAGAGGGAAACACATCATCATGTAGCAATTTCAAATATCCAGTGGCCTTGAGGTTTCCATTGATGAAGAATATCTTTGTACCCCATATACCACACCATACCATCACTTTTTTTGTTCCAATAGTCTTGGAGGGATCTATCCAATGTGGGTTAGTGTCAGACCAATAACGGTGGTTTTGTTTGTTAACTTCACCATTCACATAAAAGTTTGCCTCATCACTGAACTTCTTCTGCGTGAACTGAGGGTCCTGTTCCAATTTTTGTTTTGCCCATTCTGCAAATTGTGTGCGCCGATCTGGGTCATCCTCGTTGAGATGCTGCAGTAGCTGGAGTTTGTAAGGGTGCCAATTGTGAGTAGCTAATATTCGCCGAAGGAATGTTCGACTAATGCCACTCTCCAGTGACATGCGGCGAGTGCTACGCTGTGGGCTCTTGCTGAATGAAGCTAGGACAGCCACTGATGTTTGTTTACTAGTGACAGTTTTCATGCGTCCACATTTTGGCAAATCCAACACTGAACCAGTTTAACGAAACTTAGCAAGCAGTTTGCTAACTGTAGCATGGGAGATGGGTGGTCTCGTAGGGTGTCTTGCATTGAAATCTGCTGCAATGACCCGGTTACTGCGTTCACCAGATATCAACACAATTTCGATCCGCTCATCACGTGTTACCTTCTTCGACATGTCATGAAAGAATAAAGTTACGTTAAAACCAAGCACACCATTGTTTTTTTTTTTCTTGTGAAATTCCCAATAAGTGTGATGTGTCACATGACCCTCTTCCTATTGAAAAAACAAAAGTTGGATTCAAGATGTCCGACTTCCAAATGGCCACCATGGTCACCACCCATCTTGAAAAGTTGGCCCCCTCACATATACTAATGTGCCACAAACAGGACGTTAATATCACCATCCATTCCCATTTTATTAAGGTGTATCCATATAAATGGCCCACCCTGTAGATAGATAGACACATGCAAAAACAAATGAAATAAATTGAACATGAATGAATAAATAAATAAATAAATAAATAAATCCCATGCATAAACAATCAAACAAATAAATATCTCTTGTGAATGCATTAATTAAGAAATCAGACACACACACATATTTAAAAAAATACACTGAATGAATATATAAACCACATGCAAAACACAAAAATGTGGAAAATTATCCATACAATCAGTCTATAAATATTACAAGGCCGTTTTTTTTTTTTTGTTTGTTTTTGTTTTTTGTATTAACCATCATTCATTAGTTTTATTTCAGAAAAGTGCTGCACTTGTTCATGTAGCACTTTCTGGTTTGCCTTTAATCATTTTACCGTCGCTGTTACGAATGTTTACGAGCAACACCGGGCGATGAGATATTTTGGGTAATGGGGCACTAAGCTGTGGCGCTTTCTATTTAAGAGACAAAAGGACCAGAGGCAAGACGGTGCTACGATTCAGTGCTGAGTGTGTGTTTTACAGCTGCTTCCAAACAGAGCTGGCAGCCGGAGAAAGAGAGGCCGAGGCTGGTGGAAGGCGTGGGAGGGAAAGAGGGAGAAAGAGGAAAAAAAAAAAAGAAAAGAGCGGCAAAGATCTCGGGAGGCCAAGGCAGAGGTCGAAGCTGTGTTTAACTCAATCAGGCTAAAACGGGTCCTCTCTGCCACAGGTTAATAGAAGGACAGGCTTTTAGGAGGATGCCATGAAAGAAAGAGAGATAGCCATAGAGAGAGAGAGCGAGAGAGAGAGAGAGAGAGAAGGCACAGAAGGGAAAAGGAGCTCGGGGAAAAGCGAGGTGATGAGATAAAGACAGACAGTGCACCAGAGAGTTTGGGAGAAAAGTGATTGAGAGGCAAAAAAAAAAAAAAAACAGAGTGGAAACAGAGTGCAAAAAAATAAAGAGCTAAGTACAAAGTAAGAGAGTGAAAGTGACGGAGTGAAACAGGCACCTGAGTGCGGAGACGATCCGCGCCACCGTGTCCTGCACCACGTCGTGCACCGACAGGCTCCGCCCAGTCCCGACTCCCAGCAGCTTCTCAATCTGCTCCAGCGGCTGCCCGTCCAGCGCCATGGTAACCGCCAGCTC